>OW240920.1:95310846-95355334 GCA_933207985.1 Pelobates cultripes | reverse complement strand
AAATGGGCACTGTGAGCCTGACACAGAAGCGGGCAGCAGTGGCAGACAACTAAGTGCATTTACATTAGATAGAAAAAAAAAATCCAAAAAAAGCATACCCTTATCCCTAACCTAGCTATGCTTTTCCCTATCTTATGAACAGCAGCTACACTTTCCCTCCTCTTACTAAGCATGCAGCTTGGAATGAATCTAAAATGGATGCTGTCCAGTAGGTGGGAGGGTCTGCTAGGGAGGCTGTGCTGCTAATTGGCTGGAATGTGTCTGCTGACTGTGAGGTACAGGGTCAAAGTTTACTCAATGATGACGAATAGGTGGCGGGTCGAACCGCGCATATGTTCGCCCGCCGTGGCGAACGCGAACATGCTATGTTCGCCAGGAACCGTTCGCCAGCGAACCGTTCGGTACATCACTAGTGTAGGTACACTAAAAACTGAAACGGGGGTGTTAGTTAATGAAGACCAGGAAAAGGCAGGAATTTTAAATAACTATTTTTCCTCTGTATATATTAAGGAAGAACCCATGGCAATAGACGTGCAAATGATTGCTACTAAAAACTTGCAGAATAATTGTAATTGGTTAACTCAAGACAAGGTGCTGCAGCAACTAAAGAAAGTTAATATAAACAAAGCTCCAGGGCCTGACGGTATCCATCCACGTGTACTTAAGGAACTAAGTGTAGAAAAAAATGAACCACTGTTTTTAATCGTTCAAGATTCTTTTCTTTCAGGAAGTGTTCTGGAGGATTGGAGGAAGGCAGATGTGGTTCCTATATTCAAAAAGGGTTCAAAATCCTTGCCTGGAAATTATAGACCTGTGAGCTTAACTTCTGTGGCTGGGAAAATATTTGGAAGGTTATTAAGCAATAATATTCAAGAATTCCTTGAGAAGAACATGATTATCAGCAAAAATCAGCACGGTTTTATGAAGCACAGGTCATGTCAAACTAACTTGATTGCGTTCTACGAAGAAGTAAGTAGAAGTATAGATCAGGGTGTTGCAGTGGATGTGATCTATTTGGATTTTGCCAAGGCATTTGATCCAGTTCCACACAATAGATTAGTGTTCAAACTCAAGGAAATCGGTCTAGATGAAAATGCTTGTTCTTGGGTAGAACATTGGCTTAAAAACAGAGTACAAAGAGTTGTCATTAATGGTAAATTTTCAAGCTGGACAGAGGTGGCAAGTGGTGTCCCTTTAGGGGTTCTGTTCTGGGACCCCTTCTATTTAACATGTTTATAAATTATCTTGAAGACAGCATTGAAAGTCATGTTTCAGCGTTTGCAGATGACACAAAACTTTGTAAAATAATATAATGTGTGCAAGATATTACTTTGCTGCAGAGGGATTTAGACAGACTGGGGGACTGGTCACTCAAATGGCAGATAAAATTTAATGTTGAAAAATGCAAAGTTATGCACTTCGGCGTAAAGAATACACAAGCAACGTATACCCTTAATGGAAGCGAATTAGGGATAACATCACACGAAAAGGACTTGGGAATTGTTATAGACAACAAACTATGCAACAATGTGAAATGTCAATCAGCAGTGGCCAAGGCCAGTAAGGTATTGTCATGCATGAAAAAGGGCATTCATTCTCGGGACGAGAATATCATTTTGCCTCTTTATAAATCACTGGTAAGACCACATATTGAATATGCTGTGCAATTTTGGGCACCTGTTCTAAAGAAGGATATTATGGCACTAGAAAAAGTGCAGAGGCGGGCTACAAAATTAATAAAAGGAATGGAACATATCAGCTATGAAGAAAGGTTAACAAATTTAAACCTATTTAGTTTAGAAAAACGTCACCTGAGAGGGGATATGATAACATTATACAAATATATTCGGGGCCAATACAAACCATTGTGTGGAAATCTATTCACAAACCAGACTTTACATAGGACACCAGGCCATGAGTTTAAACTGGAAGAAAGAAGATTTTGTCTAAGGCAAAGGAAAGGTTTTTTTACTGTAAGAACAATCAGGACGTGGAATTCTCTGCCTGAAGAAGTGGTTTTATCAGAGTCCATACAGATGTTCAAACAGCTACTAGATGCATACTTGCAAAGACAGAATATTCAAGGATATAATCTTTCAATGTAGGGTAATAACTGCTTGATCCAAGGATAAATCTGACTGCCATTCTGAGGTCAAGAAGGAATTTTTTTCCTAGCTTGTTGCAAAATTGTGCTTCAAACTGTTTTTTTTTTGTCTTCTTTTGGATCAACAGCAAAAAAACAAATGTGAGGAAGGCTGAACTTGATGGACACAAGTCTCTTTTCAGCTATGTAACTATGTAACTATGTAATGCACCAAATGCCACCTAGGATGCTATATTGGGGAAACCACCCAGCAATTAAATGGCAGAATAAATATGCACATACTCTCCATTAAACACCACAAAGAAGAATCCTACTGCACTCCTGTGGGACACCACTTTACCCAGCCTGTCCACTCAATGAAGGATCTAAAAATCAAAGTACTGAAAGGGGGCTTTAAAAATACCCAAGTCAGAAAAACTTTTGAAACCAGAATGATCACATTCTTTAACGGTAAGAATAGTGGACTAAATATTGATTTGGGTTTCCTGTCCCACTACCAACACTTTACACTTGAACACTCCCCTACATAATCTTACTGTTCTGTCATATGTGTCAACACGTTAAAACGCATTCCAATATGGTTATACTATCAATATATAAGTACTATGTGTAGACCTATGCTTTCCCATACTCTTATGCATGTATGCTTATATATGTGACTGTGCATTTATATTTGTGTATATGAGTTAATGTGCATGTATGTATATGTGTTTATGTGTATGTTACATAGTTACATAGTCACAAAAAGAGACTTGCGTCCATCAAGTTCAGCCTTCCTCACATATGTTTTTGCTGTTGATCCAAAATAAGGCAAAAACCCTAGTCTGAAGCGCTATCAATTTTGCAACAAACTAGGAAAAAATTCCTTCTTGACCCCAAAATGGCAGTCAGATGTCTCCTTGGATCAAGCAGCTATTACCCCACTAACTAATGTGTGTTCACGTGTTTATGTGTTTGCATATACATATATATATTTGTATGTGTGTGTGTGTAAGTGTACCATCTTTGGAACTGTCTGCTTGTTTTTTTTTTCTCCCTCTCCCCCCTCACTGTGATCTTCAGAAAGATATTTATGACCCTCTGCAAGAATGTTGTCTATTTTCTATCAATTCTGTGTCTTATCTGCACTCATGTCACTCTTAATCCCTGTATCACAACTCAACTTTGAATTCTATGTGTCGTCTTGCTGAGAAATGCTTCAGACTTGAGAAAGGGAGGTTCTCCCAAAAGCTTGTCACTAAAAAATTATGTTAGTCCAGTAAAAAAGGTATTACATGATACAAATTTTATCTGTTTTTTACATGTACATCACTGGACTAATACAGCTACAATCTCTACTATATATATATATATATATATATATAGTTAATACAATGCTAAACAAAAATCTGCACACCAGTCAAGCCATAAGACTTGCTTTTCCCACAGAAATCCCAAATCAGCAGTGATGTTACAACCGCAAAGGATTCTGGGTGGGCATATGCAAATTAGTTTAACAAAGAATCACATTTTTGCCTCATTCCATTTTAAACATGGATTCCTTTTAATTTGTGTTTGCAGTATACAACTGCTTGGAACACAATTTAGGATAAGATGCAAAACCAGTGAACCACTCATGGACAGCTGTTTCGTTGTTAATGCAACTCTTCAGCATGAGGTTGGTTACTGGTTTGCTAATTGAGGCTTGGTAGTGCTTGGGAAGCAAAATCTAAATAGGTTATGGTGGGGAAAAATTGTGATTGAAAACCCCTTCAATCACAATTTTTCCCCACCATAACCTATCCTAAATTGTGTTCCAAGCAGTTGTATACTGCAAACACAAATTAAAAGGAATCCATGTTTAAAATGGAATGAGGCAAAAATGTGATTCTTTGTTAAACTAATTTGCATATGCCCACCCAGAATCCTTTGCGGTTGTAACATCACTGCTGATTTGGGATTTCTGTGGGAAAAGCAAGTCTTATGGCTTGACTGGTGTGCAGATTTTTGTTTAGCATTGTATTAACTATCCACATACTTCAGGTGGAAGGGGTTTTCAATCACAATTTTTCCCCACCATAACCTATATATATATATATATATATATATATATATATATATATATATATATATATATATATATATATATATATTTATATATATTATATTATTTTATGTAATATTATATTGTACCCTATTGTAACAATGCAGTGTTTGTGGACCCAGGACATACTTGAAAGAGAGTTGCTTGTCATTATCAGTGCTGCCATGGATAGCCAGAAAAGTCAAAAGAGACAGCGTTCAGGGTTTCAGGCTAGTCTATGCTTTCAAAGTCCACCCAACACTTTCTCTCCTTCCACCCTGCATTGCCTCTATGTTCACACCATTAACTAAATACAGACATCATATCCATCATTGTCTCTTCCCCTCTGACATGTTTTTCATTCTCTTGTGTTCCTCATTCTCTTCCTCTTAGATTGTGAGTTTGTTTCAGCAGGGTCCTGGCCCTTTTCACCTCTTGTCTCTGTCAACATTATTTTGTTTGTCAATACTTGTTGTTTTACATCCCCAGCAGAGGAGTAACTAGAAACCACGGGGCCCGGTGCTAAAATTGCCCTGCCCCCCTCCCATACATCTACCTCCTACACCACACGTTCTTCACCCCCCACATGCAGATAAACATATACACATGCAGATACATACAGACACACATACACACAGAGACCCATACATACAGACACACACACACACACATACACTCATATACACAAACTCAGACATATACACACATACACTCACAGACACACAAACTGAGAAACACATACACTTACAGACAAATATACACACTGAGGCACACACTCACAGACAAACACATACACACACTCAAACACACATACACTTACAGACACATACACACACTGAGACACACACACACACAGACACACTCAGACACACATACACTTACAGACACACACACATACACTGAGAAACACACACTCACAGACAAACACATACACACGCACTCAAACACATACACACACGCAAACAAATACACTTGCAGACAAACACACTTACAGACAAACACATACACAAACTCAAACATACAATTACAGACACACATATTCAGACATACATACACTTACAGCCACACACTTACACTCACAGACACACAGATACACACACACACATACACTCAGACACACACACTTACAGACACACACACTCGGACACACACTCACATACACACACTCAGACACACATACACTTACAAACACACACACACACACACACACAGATAAATGCATACACACTCACACACACACTCAGGCACACACTCACAGACAAACACATACACACACTCAGACACACATACACTTACAGACACACACATACACTCACAGACACATACATACACTCAGACACACACACTTACAGACACACTCACAGACACACATACACTTACAGGCACACACACTCACAGACAAACACATACACACACACTTACATACACACACACACACACACACACACACTCACAGACAGACACACACACATACACTCATAGACACACAAACTGAGAAACACATACACTTACAGACAAATATACACACTGAGGCACACACTCACAGACACACTCAGACACACATACACTTACAGACACATACACACACTCAGACACACACTCACAGACACACTCAGACACACATACACTTACAGACACACACATACACTCAGAAACATACATTCACAGACAAACACATACACACACTCAAACATATACACTTACAGACAAAAACACTCACAGACAAACACATACACTAACTCAAACATACAATTACAGACACACACATTCAGACATACATACACTTACAGCCACACACTTACACTTACAGACACACAGATACACACACACACTCACAGACACACACACACTCGGACACACACACTCACAGATACACTTACAAACACACACACTCACAGATAATTGCATACACACTCACACACACACACACACACTCAGACACACAAACTGAGACACACATACACTTACAGACACACACATACACTCAGACACACACTCACAGACACATTCAGACACACATACACTTACAGACACACACATACACACACTCAGACACACATACACTTACAGATACACACACTCACAGACAAACGCATACACACACTCAGAAACACACTCACAGACAAACACATACACACACTCAGACACACATACACTTAAAGACACACACATACACTCACAGACACACATACACTTACAGGCACACACACTCACAGACAAACACATACACGCACTCAGACACACATACACTTACAGACACATACACTTACAGGCACACACATACACCCACAGACACACACACTCACAGACACACACACACACACTCAGACACATACTCACAGGCACATACACTTACAGACACACAAATACACCCACAGACACACACTCACAGACACACACACACACACACTCACAGGCACATACACCCACAGACACTCACATACACCCACAGACACACACATACACCCATAGACACACACACTCACAGACACACACGCATTCACATACACACACACACACACACACTCAGACACACATACACTTACAGACACACATATTATTAAAATTAAATGTACACTCAGCCTCCCTACCTTGAACGCTGGCATGAATCTGTCCCTGGGGTCCAGTGGGGCTTCAGTGAGGCGGGCGGCAGAGTTCCTGTCAGGCGCAGCGAGGGAGCTGTGTTCTCTCTGCTCTGCTCCCTCCTGTGCTGTCTACTGATGCCGGGAGCCCGAATATTCCGGCTCCCGGCATCAGCAAATCGCGTGCAAGGGAGCAAAGCAACCCCCTATGACAGGGGGAACACGGAGGGGGTGGCATCTAGGCGGCCAACGGTCTCAGGGGTCGTGGCTGCGGCCGGGCCCCTGCAGTGAGGGGCCCGGTCGCAGCTGCGACCCCTGAGACCGTGGTAGGTATGCCACTGATCCCCAGTGTATTATTGTAAAGCTCTGTGGCATATACACAAAAACTTATTATAATATGCACTGCACAGGAGCTTCCTGCTCTCTGGCTGAAGTAGTAGAGTGAAGTTCTAAAATGTTTTTACTAATTACAATGCACTGTAGTTAATAAAATGCTTCAAATGTTCTTTTAAACAGTATAGGAAACACTGGAATCTGGTGTAAACAAAATGTATTAGTGATGATGCAGTCATTGATGAATAGGTGTTTTATCTAGTCTTAAGTAATAAAGTCAAACAATATGTAATGCTAAGGTGGTCTCATCAGAACACAATGGATTTGAACTATAAAAGGTCATGGAAGTGTTTGGTTACTAGTGGTATTTTAAGGAATTTGCAAAAAGCTGGGAGCAACATGGATGAATGAGTGTGAGCTCATCGTTTGTTAAAATACTAGAGTTATAATAGAATATTAGCATACAGAAAAGGGTTAGCTCTGACATACAGAGATGAGGGAGATGGGCAATATATAGTGGGAGATTTTGAAGACATAATAGGATGAGCAAGGTAGAAAAGAAATAGTTTACATGAGTAGGGAACCTAGTTTTGACAGGTGTATATAGTTACATAGTTACATAGTTACATATTGAGAAGCATTGATGAAGGTGAATGCAGCAGGTAAAACACCTGTTCTGGGAAAGACAGAAGGTAACACCAAGGAAGAAAGCTGTTTATGTAATAGGTGAATGGAGTGAAGGAAATGGCTGTTTATGAGATGAAAGGGAAGGTGGTAGAGAATGTACAGGGAAGAAAGCCAATACAGTTTTGTCAGGTTTATTTGTAAGAAGTGCAAGGGCATATCAGAGAATGTAGGAAGGGAGAAATGCAGAGGAAGAAGTCCGATACAAAGCTTGAAAAGAGAAAGAAATCTCCATATTGTCTGCATTGAAACTGGAATTAAAGCTGAGAAATGTTCATACCTATAATGCAAAGTATTGACGTTAAAACCCATGAAAACTTTGATTAACTTTAATTAGCCTGCGGCAAAATGTTCAACAGATTTTAGTTGTGACCATACCATTTACATCAGTCTCACTGTTGCCTACTTTGGGCATGTAATATCTGAGTCGTAATCCACTCACTGTGAACACTAAACAAAAGGGAGCACCACTCCTGCATAGCAAACACATGATCAGTAGTAAGGCCACTTCTTAAGTACATGTGGTTTTTATCTCTTTTTTCTTTCTTCTAATAAAACACAGTAGATTACCGTACAATAGGTCCCTTTTTCTACATGATGTTTCTGAAGTCCTGTCAAGAAAATAAATTAAAACATTGCACTAGAGACATGCATTATATGTATTAAATTGATACACTACACATTACACATACCAACTATATTTTAAACTCTATATATGAACAGTACACTAAGTAGACTTTTCATATATCACTAATGCATAACACACATTAAACATACAGTATATGTATAACATACATCAAACACATTGCACTACATAACACACCTCACATAGGCAAATCGCTTACTGCATCACATATTAACATTAACTTCTGTAAGGGGTTAGAGTAAAAACATTTTAAAAATTTTAAGGATAAGGGGGAGCGTAAACATTACTAGGATTAGAGCAGCAAAAACCTAAATAAATCTTGTGATTACTAGAAAAGCTGTCCCATATGGAATGACTTTATTTCATGTCCTACAGAGAGAGCAAATTAGATGAGTGAAATTTCTCCAGATCCAGCAGTTAATTCTCTTCCAAGTTTTTTTTTTACAAGACTAAAACCGTAAGCAAAGATCACTGAAGATTCCCCCGCAGACCCTCTGTTTTGTTACAAAGTATTTGTGTGGGCTACACAGGAAAAAATAGATTCAATACAGTATTTTTTTAACAAGAGACACAATTATTTATCCTTATAAATAGCTGGCAATACAAATGACATTTTAGTCCAGAAAACATTATAAGACCCACTCATTTGGTCTTCCTACTTTAACTTGAACTTACAAGAACATCAGTTTTTTTTAGTCCCAAAGGTATTAGTTTTGCTACTGACTACTTACTAAAAAAATTGTTTGCGCTGTAAGGGATGCTATAGTCACTAGAACAACTACAGCTTATTGAAATTGTTCTGGTGAGTAGAATCATTACCTTCAGGCTTTTTGCTGTAAACACTGTCTTTTCAGAGAAAATACAGTGTTTACATTACAGCTTTCAGGTCCCCTTCCCCTGCGCCGCTCGTAGGGTCCTTGCTTAGCCCATCACCGCGAGCAGCGTCTTCCGGTTCCTGTCCACAGCTTGCGGCTGTCCCTGCTGCCACTTCCCAACCTGACATTTGGCTCAGTCCTTAAGGGGTTAAAGAAACACTTTAGAGTCAGAAACACAAACATGTATTCCTGACCCTATAGTATTAAAAAACAGCATCTAGCCCCCCCGGCTACTCACTTGCCCCCTAAATATAGCAAAATCTTACATTATTGCAGTCTGCTGCTGTTGGCAACTCAGCCCCTGATCTGCCTGCTTGGTTGACATCATCAGAAGAGATGTTCTGAGCCAATCACAATGATTTCACATTGGATTCGCTGAGCTTGTCGGGGGCAGAGCCAGCACAAGTCAAATACAGCCATGGCTATATAAACCACAAAATCTACAACATAAATATCACATATAGTGTAATAAAATGTAAAACACCATATTAAAAATGAGAACTATTGCACTCACAAATGTAGGTGGTTAGCAGGAAGGAAAAAATAATCACTGTATCCAGGATCCGTCAGTGATCCAAATCCCCATATTCACAGTAGTACATAAATGGGAATAAAATGACAAATATAGTGCAAAACTGTGTTTTGATAAAAACAATAATTTTAATAATATTGCACTCACATATTTCCAAATGGTTTAAGGCACATCAACAAGATCTACTTGTTAAAAGGTCAACAGCAAAAGGGAACTTCTCCAGAACAGCATTGTATTGTATTGTTATAACTCTGCAGCCTAGAAAACTCATATTGCCCGCTTGAGTTTAAATATCCTGTTTGGCACCTCCACGGATCACTCTCGGCCAATCCTCATTGGAGTCCTAGCGTTCTCCACGGCTGTCTCGTGTAATTTGTTGATTTACTGGTTTACGCACCTCAAGCTTGTCTGTTACGTGTATCAGTGTCCGGCCATCAATTTTAATGTCCGGAATATGCGTTCCATGTGCGTTCCAACTTAGTTATAAAGTGTGACGGAACCAATCTTGCTACTGTGCATTGGAGGAGCCTGGTTGCCTGCCTGCTGCCTTTTGACTATGGACCGGCATTTAAATACTTTATTTTTCTATGCAGAAAGGTCTATTCATGTATTTCTGCCCTGGCGTTCGGTAGATTCTCGGATTTACTGAATTAACTCATTTAACCCAGATAGCTATGCCATGGAGCCTATTCGTGTAATAAAATACTTTGGCTCCATGGCAATTGAACTGTATGTGTGTGTTGCATGTCTGTATTTTATGTAATAAATGTAACCTTGTGTATTTTATTGTATTTTACTGTATTTTGCTACCATGTGGCTAATGGAGTTTTGCCTTTGTCCTTGGAGATAATTGGATTACTTCTCAATTATCTCCAGGATAGAAGAATCTGTGGAACTGGTTTTGGGCAGAAAAGCCATGCTTCATTTGGTCACAAAGGACTTCGATCTATCTTTTGAACCAATGGACCAATTTGGATGATTTTGACATATATTTGTATTTGGAGTATGCTGATTCTGAAAATGTTTTATGTGAATGTGATGCATACTTTTAAAGTTATGAATAATGTGGAAAAGCTGTATTTCTCTGCCTGTGATAATTACATTACCCATTGTGTAAGGTAATTGTATCACAGGCGTGTGGGAGTGTCTGAGTGTATTGTACGTGTTTATTGGTTGGTTTCCAAAACCCTGTGGGTGGTACTAATGTGTAAGAATGTGTATATAAGAACAATAAACCCACAGCTCTGTCTGTTCCTGCTTGACCCTCAAAACGGAGCCTTGTCTCGTTCTTGGGGGGGATTTATTGTATGCTGTTCCAGTTTGACTGCTATTCGGCTGTTTACAGCATTCATATGGTTCCGGTTCGGCTGTCTACAGCATTCATATGCTTCTCCGGTTCGGTGGATTGGTGTCTATAGTAGTTGCCTGTATATCTTGAAGGGGAATATCTACTAAATGGCTTTAACCCCTTTTATGCCTGAGGGTGCTGTTACATAAAGTATTTAGCAAAGTCCACAATCTCACTGCAAAGAAGGTGAAGAAAGAATGTAAACTATTTTTTTTAAAAAGGTCATATAGATTCACAATACCTTATGCAAAAATGTGGCTAAAAAATACATACAGCAATCATCAATTATATATAAATGGATATAAAAAAGTAAAATATATAACACCAATATATAAAGAGACACTGCAAAATGTATATATATTGGCTGAGACCATGATGAGAAAACATAAGAGTTCCAAATTGCACATGAAATGAAAAAATCAATTAATTGAAAAATAATACTATAAAAAAATTAATATAAAAATGAGTTATGGAAAAAAATAATAATGAATAAAATCAATAGTGAAATAAAAATATGGGAGTATGAGTAAAAATAAATTTATAAAAATAAATAAAATAAATAGATATAAATATAATTGAAAAACAAAAAAGGGGGGAAGGAAAAATGAAAAAATGAAAAAATGAAAAAAATACTAATTATGAAAAAAAAAAAAATGTATGTAAAAAAATAAATAAATAAATATATAAAGTACATAGTAGTGGACAAAAAAATGAAACGTTTAAAGATGGCAAATTCAATCAAAATCCATATTAAGACCACTAGGCTGCAGAGTTTGCAGCCTGTGGATCCAAAATCCCTCTTCAATAATTTCATCATGATATCTCCGCCTCTTTCATCCAAAACCACCCTCTCAGTTCCTACACACGAGAAAGTGTTAGGTGTAAACTTAAAACAATGATTATAGTGTATATGAATCAAATAAGTGGTGATCTTCCTAATATTATTACAGTGTTCTAGATATCTAATGTTTAATTATCTCCCAGTTCGAACTACATACTGTGCACCACAACCACATGTAAGCAAATATACCACATGGGTCGTGGTACAAGTTATATAGTCCTTAATGGTGAAGTTTCCTCATGTGCATCGACTTTTAAAAGAAAAAGTTCTCTTTGGGAGCCCTTGCCAAACAGCATCTCCTCAAAGAGATGCGTTGAATTAATGCATATCTATAAGAAAAGTTCAGTGTCTTCATGCAGACTGTGGAGACACTGAATGGCAGGGCTGCAGCACTGGCCCAGGAAGCACCTCTAGTAGCCATTTGAGGAGTGGCCAGTGGAGTTATCCCTAGGCTGTAATGTAAACACTAAATCTTCTGTTAAATGACAGTGTTTACTGCAAAATGCCTGAAGGGAATGATTATACTCACCAGAACAAATACAATAAGTTTTAGTTGTTCTTGTGACTATAGTTTTTCTTTAAAGGGACACTATAATAACCAGAAAAACCACAGCTTATTGTATTAGTTCTGGTGAGTATAATCATACCTGCACTGGCCTCTCCTCAGGTGGCTACTACAGGTGATTCCTGTGGTAGTGCTGCACATTATGCAGAACTGCCAATCAGTGTCTCCACCCTCTGCCTGGAGACACTGAACTTTTCACATAGGGATTCAATGAATCTCTATGAGGTGATGCTTATTGGCCAGGGCTGTGTTTGGCTTGTGCTAGCTCTGCCCCTTATTTGCCTCCTTGACAAGCTCAGTGAATGCAATGCTTTCCTATTGGAAAGCATTGTGATTGGCTCAGAACACCACTTCTGGTGATGTCACCCAATCAGGCAAATGAGGTGCAGAGCCAGCAGCAGCCAACTGGATTCAAAGTAAGATTTTACTGATTAAGGTGAAAAACACGGGAATGGGGGGGCAGGAGGGGCAGGGGTGGCTAGATGCTGTTTTTAACACAATAGTATCAAGAATAAACATTTGCATATCCTGTTCCAATAGTGTTCTGTGTTAAAGATTTACATCAACATCCAGTTTAATCCAGGCAGGGTCAGGGCACACACTACAACTGAGAAGAGAAAATAGATACATTGTTTATTTCACTAGTAATCTGTACGCTTTCTCTATACTGCTCCCAGGTGACAAAGACCAAGTTTATAATGCTAATGATTGTACGGTACAAGATGGGAATTCTCAGTTGAAGGATAAAGAGTTGAGGATTTTTACAGTTACTTTTATTTGTAGACCACACAAATACTAATGTGTTAAATGTAGAAGACATGTAAACGTAATTTTAAAAATCCTAGAAAATAATAGTCCCCTTTGACCCCTTAAGGACCAAACTTCTGGAATAAAATGGAATCATGACATGTCACACATGGCATTTGTCCTTAAGGGGTTAAAGCTTTAATGTCAAAAGATCTACTGTAATTACAATATATTAATTGTTACATAATAGTCGCTCTGGCTATGGACATTTGGAATACAGCAGATATATAAGGATATGCCATAGAAACAGGGTCAGGAAGCCATTCCGGTCTGTGCTTCCTATTTCTGAAGTCTGTAAGATACCAAACGCCAATTCTTCCTGGCTATTAAAGTTGGCTTTTCTAAAAGGGACTCAATCAACAACATTTTCTGTAATAATATTTATGTTTAAATACATCCTTACAAAACTCACATTTTATTCCATTCAAAGATAAACTGAAAAAAATTGTATGTATGTATGCTTGGGTTAGATTTTCCTACGCGACTGACTTTATAATTCTTATCAATTCAGCTTCCCTTTTCAATTCAGTTAACTGTGCTTGAAAACAAAATCCTGCTGTGATAAAACACCTCTTAAGTTATTGTGTTTAGAATCCTTTATTCTCTATCTTTGTACATATAGTTGAACCTAGATGAGTAAATGCTTGTGTGTAAAGATTTCTTAGTGTTGCTTGATACTGACAATAAAAATCGATACATTTTATATAGACCAATGAATCAAATTGAAAATGTACAATGTAAGAAGTGTTCAATACTAACCTAACCCAGTGGCTGGAACCCTAAATACCAGTCAGACTAATGCTTAAAGGAGCACTATAAACAAACTATTTTTCCTGGCACAATAGGGATATTAGCCCCCCACCCCCATCCCCCTCCCTCAGGGCTCCCCTCCCGCTGGGCTGAAGGTGTTAAAACCCCTTCAGCCACTTACCTTAATCCAGCACCGGGCTCCCGGGCGCTGGTGACCTCTCCTCCCCCTGCCGACGTCAGCTTCCGAGTGGAGCTAAATGCACATGCGTGGCCAGAGCCGCGCGCACATTCAAACCGCCCATAGGAAAGCATTACTCAAGGCTTTCCTATGAATGTCCAGAGTGTCCTCAATGCAATTTCCACATTGAGGATTTCGGAAGTGGCCTCTAGTGGCTGTCAGGGGGACAGCCACTAGTGGCTGGATTAATCCTCAATGTAAACATAGCAGTTTCTCTGAAACTGCTATGTTTACAGCTGCAGGGTTAAAACTAGGGGGACCTGGCACCCCGAGCACTTCTTTGAGCTGAAGTGCTCTGGGTCTCTATAGTGGTCCTTTAAAGGAACACTATAGGCACCAAAACAACTTTTACTTAATGAAGCAGTTTTGATGTATAGATTATGCCCGTACATTCTCGCTTCTTAATTCTCTGTTATTTAGGAGTTAAATTATTATTATTATCATTATTATTATTGGTATTTATATAGCACCAGCTTTTTCTGCAGCGCTTTACAATAAAAGGTGAATTTACCAAATGAAACAATAACAAAATGTAACAGGAACAATAGGTAGTTGAGGACCCTGCTCAAACGAGCTTACAGTCTAGAGGAGCTGTGGTATAAAAACACAATAGGAAGGGTATTGACAGAGACAGCAAATAGACATGGTGGGAAAGTAGCCGAACTGGAGGTGAGAGTGGATCATGGTCCTATAGGAGAAAGCGAGAGGAAGGTTTGAAAGATAGAAGTTACTCTTGGAGGCCATAAGCATTCCTAAAAAGATGGGTTTTGAGGGACTTCTTAAAGGTTAGGGGAGAGTCTGACAGAGGTAGGCAGGCTATTCCAAAGGAAAGGAGCTGCCCATGAAAAGTCTTGCAGGCGTGAATTTGCAGTAAGCGAGCGAGCAGAAGACGGGAGAAGGTCACCAGTAGAGCGGAGAGACTGGGAGGAGACATACCTATGAATCAGTGAGGAAATGTAAGAGGGGCTAGAGTTTGTTAGAGCTTTATAGGTAAGAGTTAGTATTTTAAATTGACCCCTGTAGGGTACAGGAAGCCAGTATGAGAGGAGCGACAGGAGAGAAAGATCAGCCTGGCAACAGCATTCACTACAAATTGTAGGGGGGCAGTACAGCTTCTGGGGAGACCAATTAGGAGAGAATTACAGTAATTAATGCAAGAGATTACTAGAGCATGAACAAGCTCCTTGGCAGCATCTCGCATAAGAAAGAGACGTATGCGGGCAATGTTTTTAAGATGGAATCGACAGGTTTTAGCAACAGATTAGACATGAGATACAAAGGTGAGGCCAGGATCAAAACTGACACCAAGACAGCGAGCTTGAAAGGATGGGGTGAGGCAGGTACAGAGAAGGAGGAGGATCAGTGTTATGAGGAGGAAAAATAAGAAACTCAGTTTTAGAGAGATTGAGTGTCAGAAAGGGGGAGGACATTCAATCAGAGATAAAAGAAAGTCAATTGGTTACAAGTTGTAGGAAAGCAGGAGAAAGGTCAGGGGAGAAGAGATATCTCTGGGTGTCGTCAGCGGACAGGTGGTAGTAGAATCCAAATGAATTAATGAGATTCCCAAGAGAGGCAGTATAGAGAGAAAACAAAAGGGGACCAAGAACTGAACCTTGAGGGATTCCGACTGAGACAGGACAAAGAGAGGGAGGAGGTGCGGTTGGAAAAAGAGATACTAAAGGAGCGTTGGGGAAGATAGGAGGAGAACTATGAGAGGGCTGGGTCACAGAGACCAAGAGATTGAAGAGTTAGGAGAAGGAGGCCATGATCAACAGTATCAAAGGCAGCAGAGATGTCAAGAAGAACTAGTATGGAGTAGTGGCCTTTTGATTTGGCTGTGATTAGGTCATTTGTAACTTTAATAAGAGCAGTCTCAGTAGAGTGTAGAGGGATAAAGCCAGAATGAAGAGGATCGAGGAGGGAGTTGGAATTTAGAAAGTGAGTCATTCGATTAAAGACAAGTCTTTCTAGAATCTTTGAGGAAAAAGGAAGCAGGGATATACAATAGCTGGAAGTGGAAGACGGGTCTAGGGATGATTTTTTAGGATGGGTACAACAGTAAATCACTATGTTTACACAAACTTAGTCACACCTCCTTGTATGTGACTTGCACAGTTTTCCCAAACACTTCCTGTAAAGAGACATCTCATGTTTATGCTTTATTTATTGCACATTCTGATCAATTTAGAATGTATAGTCTCTTGCTCTGTTAATAGCCTTTTAAGACCATGCAAGAGTCTACTGTGTGTGGTTAAAGTTCATTTTACAGAACAGGAGAAAACACTTTTAAAAAAAGTTGAAGGAACACTATAGGGTCAGGAACACAAACATTTATTCCTAATCCTAGAGTGTTAAAACACTGTCAATTCCCCCTGCCTCTCCCTGACCATCCTTAATATAGTAAAATCTTACCTTTAGTCCAGTCTGCTGGTTCTGGCTCTGCTCCTTATCTCCCTCTTTGGCTGCAATAATCAGAAGTGGTGATCTCAGCCAATCACAATGCTTTTCCATAGGAAAGCATTGGATTGGCTGATATGTCAAGGAGGCAAATCAGGGGCAGAGCCAGCATAAGTCAAACACAGCCCTGGCCAATCAGCATCTCCTCGTAGAGATACATTGAACCAATGCATAGCAATAAGAAAAGTTCAATGTCTTCATGTAGAGGGTGGAGACACTGAATGTCACTGGCCCAGGAAGCACCTCTAGTAGCTGTCTGAGGAGTGACATGTGGAGGTATCCCTAGGCTGTAATGTAAACACTGCCTTTTCACTGAAAATATAGTGTTTACTGCTAAAAGCCTGAAGAGACTGACTATACTCACCAGAACAACTACATTAAGCTGTAGGTGTTATGGTGACTATAGTGTCCCTTTAATATCTAAATGAAAATGAAACAATTTTGTTTTCATGCAGGCTGTGTCAGTCAAAGCAGGGGACTGCCAGGGGACTGCATAGTCAAAGCTAAGACTGCATAAACAGAAACAAAAGTGAGTTAACTCCTAAATGGCAGATAATTGAACAGTGAGACTTTAGAGGCACAATCTATACACTAGAACTACTTCATTAAGTTAAAGTTGTTTTGTGCCAATAGAACCCTTTAATTAATAATGAAAAGTAACAATTTAATTCAATTATAAATGCACTATTTTTTTTCCTATCAAATATCAATTCAAATATTAAATCTACTAAGACAATTAAATAAAACTGTTAATGGCCAAATACAAATAAATAAATTGTGTTAGTGAGTTAAACAAATGATATTGCCAAAAAGTTTTTTTGGTAATGTGCCAATTAAAATAAGGAAATAATTCATATGCCAAAACAAATCTCATTCAAAAAGATATATCTGTAAATATATTGTGATTTACCAAATATTACTAGGCATATGTTCTTTACATAGATATTCCAATAAAATAATATATTCCTAAACTCGGTATGTTCTTCTGGCATAAGTATTCATTCCTCTTTTTATTTGGTGCCTTGTTTTTTTTGGCAATATCGATTGTTTAACTTACTAAAACAATAGATTTTTTTCTGTATTTGGCCATTAACAGTATTATTTCATTACATTTTGATGTCTATATTAATAGGATTAATATTTGACCTTGACTATAGGAGAAAATGAACACATATATCAATTAATGAAATTGTTAATATTCATTATAAATTAAGCATTTGTCTGATCAGTCACTAATGTAACAATAATGTTTAAAAGTTGTTGAATAAAAGAAAAGGATTTGTTTTAATATATATATATATATGTATTCATACACTTACATATATACACACACACACATTAACTCACAGACACACACACACTCACTAACAGACACATTCACTAACATACATACACTGACAGACACACACATTCACTGACAGACACACACACTCATACTGACAGACACACACAGTCAATGATAGGCACACATTCACTGACAGACACTTTCACTCCAAGGATGCAGATAGTTTGCAACATGGATTGATCCTTTGATTAATCAAAGGCTCTGAAGAAGGGTGTGAGATTCTACACTTAAGATGCCTGGATGTCTGGTGTCACACCAAGGGTGCATAATTCTTTTTTTTTTTATTGATTATTTTTAAATTTAGTACAAAAGATTAAAATAAAACATAGATACAACGGAGTACACATTGATTGTTCCATCACAAATCATCAATATTATTGTACAGTGATACTGCTGTCAAAGAGTTATACTCCAAACATAAACACATCGGTAGAGGTGAAAGTGCAGAGAACCATATGCCCCACACTCCCATCTCTACTCATAGACAAACATAAGAATACAAACATACAAACATAGAAGTTGACCATGCTTCCTTTATTACACAAATTATTATTTATGCCCATCTTAAATCGTAATAGATGCCACCCTGAGTTTCTCATCTAATAATTGTAAAGGTGCTCTTTCCAATGTTGGCCTTTCAGGAACCATTATCCAATTATCCCAGATCTCATATTGACGTGTATTGATGCATGAATTGGAGGCTATACCCCTTTCCATTTTGCATTGGGTTATAATACTTTCTTTAATATGCTGCCATGAAGCAATTAATGTTTTTTTCCAATTTTTTAGTAATGGACATCTTGATAGCCATCAAAGCATGGATCAGCAAACATTCCTTCTCTTTAGATAATTGTGGTAAATTTAAATGTAAAAGTAAGGTATCTGGAGTCCACATATGCGGAATACCCAAAAGGTTATTTATTTGAGCCAAGAATTGATCCCATGCTTCCCTCATCGGAGCACAGTCCCACCATATATGTAATTCATTTGCTCCCTCATTTCCACATCTTCGGCATCTAGAGGTCTCTTCCTTTGAAAATTTCTGAATCTTATTGGGTGTCATATACCATCTAGTTAGAAGCTTATAATGTGCTTCCATAATGTTTAAGCAATGGGCCGTGGAGTAAACTGTTTGAAGAGCTCTGCTCCAATCCTTTATATCGATTTTTATTGATAAGTCTCTTTCCCATTTGATTTTAGCAAGAGGCTGCATAGGTCCTTTAACTCTTTTCATAATCTCAACACATCTAGTTAATATTTTTATATTTTTCTCTGAATCTATTAAATCATTTAATTTAGAGACTGAAGATGACTCCATCTTACCGCCCAAAGAACTGTGTAAAAAAAGTCTGTGTGGCTCAGAGAAGGAAATAATCTTCTTATCTTCTAATACATCTGCGATTTTATGAATCCCATGCCTAGTCCATTCTACCGTGTCTAAATTATCCATCCATTTCTCCAAGTTTTTAAAAGGCAGTGCAGGTAATATTTTATTCCTTAATTCTAACTGATTTTTAAAATAAGACCAAAACTTTACAAGAGGTCTAGTTATTGGATTATCGGTTGAGCACCTTTTATCTTTATTCGAGTACTATTTCTTATAGGCCACAATAATCTAACAGTATTATATTGAACTGTAATATCTTCCCCCTCTATTTAAAACCAATTTTGTGGGTATCTGTCCTGTTTAATTAAGAGTAGGGTGTGCAGCAGCTGAGCCGCTTGGTGATATAGGAAAATATTTGGAAAACCAATACCTCCTTGTCTGTGCTTCAAATATAGGAGTTCCTGTCGTATCCTGGGCTTCTTATTAAGCCAAATATAGTCTCTGAAGATTTTATTTATATGTTTAAATCGTTGAGGTTGTATCTGTAACGGAATCATCCTCAATAAATAAATTTAGGAAATATATAAGCCTTAATAAAATTAACCCTGCCCCACCAGGATATCTCTAATGAGTTCCAATGTTTTAGAGAATGGATACATTCTCTAATCAGAAGGATTACATTGACCTTCATTATATTCTCTGGTTCTCTTACTATATTTATCCCAAGGTAGACAAATTCCTTTTTTTCCCGTTTAAAGGCATAATGTTCATTTAAATATTGATAATCTTCTTCTTGCATATAGAAAGGTACATTAAGTTTGTAATTTGACAAACGGCTATAACTTTCAATTACTTGCATGGCAACTGGTACTGAATGGACTAGATTGGTTAAAGTTAATAATGTATCATCAGCATATTAACTTATCTTGAAGTCTTTACCCCTCTTATTAAAACCTGTTATATCAGGAATTTTACATATTTCATATGCCAGAGGTTCGGCTATTAAAATACATAGGAGTGGGGAGAGAGGGCAGCCCTGATGGGTGCCATTCCATAGCTTAAACCACTCAGACTTAATCCCCCCTCCCACAATCCTACTCGATGGTGAGGAGTATAAGGCCATAATTGCCAGAAGGATCTGACCTGAAAATCCAAAAGCTTTTAAAGTTGACTGCATAAAATTCCATCTAACCCTATCAAATGCTTTCTCCCCATCTAAGGCCGTCGTTAAAAATGGGGTTTTACTCACATGGACTTTTGCATATATATTTAAAATCTTCCTGATGTGATTAGAGGACATCCTTCCTGGTATAAAGCCCACCTGATCTTCTGCAATCAGAGAGGAGATTATGTTCTTGATTCTATTAGCAATAATTGAGGTATAGATTTTATAATCATTATTTAGTAAGGCTATTGGCTGATAATGAGTTATTTCTTCTGGATTTTTATTGTTTTTTAAGATAGGGACGATATTAGCTACTAACATTTCTTTTGGTAATTTGCCTGTAGTCATGGCTAAATTATAACAGTCCACCAATCTCTCAACCAGTCTGTCCTTATATATTTTAAAAAAGGAATCTGAGAACCCGTCTGGGCCTGGCGCTTAAATATCTTCTTTGGGAGAGATATTTGTATTCAAATGATCTAATTGGGAGGCATTTAGCCTAGGGAGGTGGATATTCAAGAAATAATTATTTATATCTTCTTGAGATGCTGTGACCAGAAGATTATATAATTTATGATAATAATCTCTAAATGTCGCCCCAATTTTGTTGGGATCCAGTATTGTTTCAGTTCCGTGTCTTATTTTTGTAATTAATTTGGCTTTTTGTTGGTTTTTAACTTTATTTGTAAGACGTTTATCTGCCTTATTCCCCCTGTAGTAGTAATTCATTTCCATATACTGTAAATTTCTATTTATTTTAGAGATTAGAATTTCATTTATTTTATTTTCAATAATCTCAATTTGATTCGATAAGGCTGTTGTGGATGCAGCTATATTTTTTTTATAGCATTCACTTAATTCGATATATAAACTTGACAGTGATTTCTGCCTGTTTTTCTGTGTCCCCTTACAACACTTTTAAATGCACACCATTTTGTAATCGTAGAAACTTCATTATTATCATTATTCAGCCAGTACATATCTATCGCCTTTGCAATCTGATCTCTATTGCCTTTGGGAATTAATATCTTATCATTTAGTTTCCAGTCTGGTCTCTGCTTAATAAATTTGTTCTTCAGTTGTATTTTCACCATGTTATGATCAGACCAAGTGACCGTAGCTATATTAGTAGATTTCACTCTTTCTAACAAATTACGGTCTCCAAATATAAAGTCTATTCTTGAATACAAAGTGGGTCTTACTAAAACATTTGAAATCTTTCTCTGTAGGGTGGAATATCCTCCAGCAGTCGAAAAGGGGTGCATTTTGTATTATATTGCGGAATTTTTAGCTTGATTAAAAACATTCCTTTAAGGAATTTTACCCACTTCAGACCTTCTATCTAAATTAGGATCAGTTACCAAATTCAAGTCACCCAAGACTATAATTAAGCCTTGCTTAATTTTATCTAATTGCGCAAAACATTTATGTAAAAACTGGATATGAGAAGTATTCGGGGCATAGATATTGGCTAATGTATATAATTTGTCTTCTATCGTACATATAAGAATAATCCATCTGCCCATCGTGTCAGTTTTTGTATGTTTTATAGAGACATTTAACTTAGATGATAAAAAAATAGCTACTCCCTCTTTTTTTTCCCTTTAACCCCTTAAGGATCAAACTTCTGGAATAAAAGGGAATCATGGCTTGTCACACATGTCATGTGTCCTTAAGGGGTTAAAGGAGGAACAGACTGAAATAGGAAAATCTTTAAAACAAAATTTTCCCTCATCGTCCCTGCGCCAATGGGTCTCTTGAATACCAACAACTTGAGCATTTTCCAATTTTGCTCGTTCAAATAGCAACTTCCTTTTCTGTGGGGAATTTAGGCCTTGCGCGTTAATTGAAACAACATTAACCATATAACTCTTTTCTTGCTTTCACTTTATCTTTCTTTTTTTCTTTTCTTTCTCCTTCTTCCTTTGGCTTCCTATTATCTTTATTTATTTTACATTGCCTGCTTAAGCCCAAACCCCCAGCAGTGTAGATATCTTTATCTTTCCTAAATTCTGGCATAAATAATTGAATATTATATCTCGTATCTGACTGCGTCAACTTAAGACATACAAAAAACTAGACAATAATTACAAATAACAACAACAAATATAAAAAAGACATTGTTGCACAATAGAATATTGCACTTAATGTAATTTGTGTAGTGTATATATGAATTGGCCACTTGGTTGCAAGGTCAGATGACAGAAGGGATAATGTAAATTGCATAGGAATGTGAAAGGAGGTAGATGGTTTACAACATGGATTGATCCTTTGCTTAATCAACGGCTCTGTAAGGTGTGAGAATTCACACATAACTGGTCTGGAAGTCTAGTTCCAATGTACACTAACTGCCTTTGGCCATATGGCCTCTGCCTCTTAATTGATGTGTTCATTTCTTTGCTATGTTAATGATCACTAGCCTTGTGTTCAAATATCATATCCAAAAGAAATATTAATATGTACCGACAGAATAATAATTAAGCCTAATTTTTATTATATTTTGAAAGGGACAAGCACCATCTGGTAAACAAGTCATTCATGATTGGCATAACTTAACCATATGGGAAGGCATTGGGATGTCCCCTATATTGGGTCAAAAGTAAGAATAAGAAGTGTGACATATCTATGGATTCATAGATGCAATTATTATTTATGTGGCAAGAACATAAGAGGAGATAGAACCAAATGTTTCCATTTGGATTCTACAGCGCTACGGAATTTGCTGGCACTCTATAAATAATAAAATAATAATAATGATAATAATTTGGACTGATGTTGGTCTTGAACACAAGGAAATGGTCACCTATAGTTACTATAGGTACGCCTTATCTCCACCTCTGGGTGAGGCTTGGTAATCCAAAGGGTATATATCCAATGATAGTGAGATGTGTATTTGTACTTTTTTGAGGGGCCAGAATCTAATTCTAAGTTAGTCACCATCTTTCTTACCAGAGACCCCCTCAAGCAAAAGTTTGAAAAACTGAGTAAGATTAGGACTTCTGTTATTTTATCCCTTTTGTTTTTATCTGTTGCTGGTGTAAATAATTTGATTGTCATATATATATTTGTATGCACTGTGACTATTTTTTGCTCATAATAAATATTCCTTTATTAAGTTCTGTCTTTGTCTGGTAAAGAATCACGTTACCTGAAGAAACTAATTAGTGTTTTGCAATTACATAAATATTGTGCTATGTTGTGTTTGGTGGGTTTTTATTATTAAGATTCCTGGGCGACCAAGGCATCCCATTTATAAATTGTCTTGGTGGTGGTAGCGTTAAAATAGTAATATTTATATTATTATGGTTAAGTGTGGGTGGTGTTAAGTGAAATTTTATCATTATTTCTGGTCTAGTGCAGACAAATAGTGAACTTTAACCCTTTCACCACCACAACTACGTCACACAGACTCTTGAAGTAGGGTGTCTTCATGACAGACACACACACTGATACTGACACACACTCACTGACAGACACATTCACTCCCTGATAGACACAAACTGATACTGACGCACTCACATTTTCTCAAAGACTCACAATTTGTATTTTATTTTATTTTTATTTCCACCTAGCCTCCCTACCTTCAGGAGAGCTTGTGTGGATTCTTTCTCTTTAGTCTGGCTGCTAAGATCCCGTGGCTGCTGGTGTGCTGCTTGGGCACAGGGGCGAGCAATGGAGTTGGCGAGGGAACTGTCATCTTCTTGATCTGCTCCCTCACGCGATGTTTAGTGTTGCCGGGACTGGAATGACATCATATTCTGGCTCTCAGCATCACAGCAGCATAGCAAGCAGAGCAGAGAGGAAAGTGCTCCTTTGCCACCCGGCTACAATATGAGCAGCTGAACACCTCGGGACATGAGGCTAGCAGAGCATCTGCCAGGACATTTGGGAGTGGCATTTTTTGCCTCTCCCCTGGAAAGTGCCACCCTAGGCGAATGCCTTACTAGCCTTACAGTAAACACAGCTCTGTTGAAAGACACATACTCTTATTGATATACCTACACTGACATACACTCCCTGACACACACATTCACTGACAGACTCTTCTCAGATATACATAAACTGACAGAAACACACCAGGGCCGGTTCAAGGATTTTTTGGGTACACAGAAAAACATGTATTTTGCCACCCCCCACCAAAAAAAATGCATCTTCACCTCTGTGTCTCGTAGCACCCCTTTAGAAATTCTTGCCAACCTTTATTGTGTCATATCCCCTCTCTTGAATGTCTTACCCCTTTTTGCCCCTTTGTGTCTTTCACCCCTCTCTAGTGTGTCTCTTACAACCCCTCTTGTGTATTTCTTACTTCCACACAAGCTCTGTGTCTCTTTCTTCCCACCAGTCCCTTTCTGTCTCTTTTTCCCCCCGCAGCTAATTGCTGTGTGTCTTTCTATCATATAGACATAGATATACAGGCAAAAATACATATATACACAAACACACAAACATACAGACACACAATCAAACAGGCACACAGAGACATACAGGCACATTGTTATACAATCTACACATACAAGTAAGCTGTCAAAGAAACACAGATATATTGTTATACAGAGACATACAGACAGACATAAAGAGATATGCATACACAGGCAAACGGAGACATGCATACACAGACATATAGTTATGCAGAGACATCAAGACACAGACATGCAGAGACATACAGATAGACGTACAGAGACATATAGAGTCATACAAAGACATACATACGCAGACCGTCATGCAGAGACATACAGAGACAGAGACATGCATACACAGTCATAAAGAGACATACAGTCAAACAGAGACATAGAGACACAGTCATACAGAGACATAAAAACACAGACAGTCACACATGCAGTCGCAAGTACATATTTACATCTCAGGTCTGTGCAGTCAGGTCCCTGGGAAGCATGCTGTCTGGCTCTAATCTGTAGATCTAATTCAGCAGCCCAGGCCCATCACTAAAGTAGAGAGAGCCCTAGTGCAGGAAGTGTGGCCAAAGGAAGGGTGGTTAAAAGGTAGATCCCCATCTGTTGGACAACTATAACAATGCTTTGACAGCTGAGGCTCTACCAATTACCCATGTTTGTATTTAGCACTGAGTAGTGTTTGTGTATTTGAATGTAAGCATGTGTTTGACATATGTTTGTGTGAATGTAGGGTAGTGTTTATATGTAGTGTTGACATTTGAATGCAGGGGTGTATTTGTGTGTAGTGTTGGTGTTTGACTGCTGAGATGTATGCATATATACACATACACTGCCACACATACTGTGATACACATACACACACTGACAACATACTGATAAGCACAGATAAATACAAACACACTGACATACACATAGACACATTGACAGACATACAGATAAACACACACTGACATACAGACACACAAATACACACACAGACACACAGATACACGCATACCGATGCACACATACTGTGACATACAGACACACATATACAAGCACATACACAGACACACACACTGACAGACATACAGATAAACACACAGACACACTGACAGACTTACAGATACACATGCTGATCAATATATACACTTGTATAGCCACCCTTCTGTTTCCTACCTTTTGGGTGAGGAAGGGTGGCTTCCCTGGGATTCAGTGTGAGGATCTTGCTGAGGTAGTTGGGAGTTAGGATCTGGCTCTCTTCTCCTGACCCAGCCCTCTCCACTCTGCTTTCTCTACTCTCCTGCCCGGCTCTAGTGTAGTTAGGAGGAAGTGAGTGCCTGTCATTTCCTTCCTTGCCGATTAGAAGGGAGCGGCAGTAGTTCCTGCTGGCGTTAGCTGCGCTGTATTCTATGCTGTATTCTACACAGGTTCATATCCCCTTTCCTTACCACACAGTCTGCGGTATGCAGAGAGTGGAAGGCTGGTTTGGAGGGAGCTTCTGGAATTCGGCCACACTACAAAAAGTGCGCTTCCCTCCTGCCATTCACCCAGACTTTTTTGCCACTGGGCTGATGCGCCCTAAGGTGGCTTCCTATGCCGCCTTATGGTAATGCCAGCCCTGACACACACACACTCACTGATAATTCCCATGCCGGATTGTGCCTATAATTAGTATAAGTTTTAATTGTTTTAGGCAAAGTTAACCCATAAAGAGACTCAATATTTTCAACTACTTTAAGCTCCACGTGTAACTAATATCTATGATTGGCAGAAAATGCACTAATTTTCTCCAAGAGATAATGTAATCCAGCCAAACCAAGGGATGGTAAGTGGTGGTTTGGCTGGACAGTAGATCTGTAGAAATGTCAACCTGATATTAAATGCTAACATCCATAGAATGTCAGGACCAAAATGCTATATGAACTGGCAACAAAGTGGCAATAAGATTTCACAGTATTCCACGTTGACAACACTGGATGTCAGTCCTGGAGCAACACTAAGGATGAATTAAAATGTGGTTATTTATCCATTTTGTGGTTCCTGAGATTGATAGTGTTTGTATTTTGGGATTGTACTCTATGAACTTGATAAACAGACACAGCCTGCTAAAATATTACTGAACATTTTAGTCACATAACCTATGAAACTATAAAGGTTTATAGCTTTAATAATTCTGTTACAGTAACAAAAGTATTCATTTAGCAAAGTGGTTCTTTGTATATATTTTGCCATGGACCAAAATTAAGAACATGGCAATAGACTAGTGATACATTCATTAATGAAAATATTGGTTTAGTGACCCACTCTTAAAGGGAACTGCCACTCATCTGGAGATTATTCCACTGAATATATGAGATCTTCCAGTTTCTTGTATACTTGCAATAAAGATTAAGCAAATTACACCATAGTTCAGTTCAAACAGGGCAAGCCATAGCAAATGTTGTAGATAAGGAATGAAATACAAGCATGGAATTCTCGTCTTTCATAGGCTGACTGTCAGGTGCAAAAGACAGAACTTAATGGAAGCGAATTAGGGATAACAACACATGAGAAGGACTTGGGAATTGTTGTTGACAACAAACTATGAAACAATGTGCAATGTCAATCAGCAGTGGCTTAGGCCAGTAAGGTATTGTCATGCATGAAAAAGGGCATTCATACTCGGGATGAGAATATAATTTTGCCTCTATAAATCGCCGGTAAGACCACATCTTGAATATGCTGTGCAATTTTGGACATCTGTTCTAAACAAGGAGATTATGGCACTAGAAAGAGTGCAGAGGAGGGCTACAATAAAATAAAAGGAATGGAAAATTTTAGCTATGGAGAAAGGTTAACAAATTTAAACCTCTTTAGTTTAGAGGTTTAAAACTAAACCCCTCAGAGGGGATATGATAATATTATACAAAGTTGTGTGGAAACTTATTCACAAACAGAAACAGGACTTTACATAGGACACGTGATCATGCATTTAGTCTGGAAGAAAGAAGATTTAGTCTAAGGCAAAGGAAATTGTATTTTTCCATAAGAACAATAAGGATATGGAATTCTCTGCCTGAAGAAGTGGTTTTGTCAGAGTCCGTACAGATGTTTAAATAGCAACTAAATGCATACTTGCAAAAACAGAATATTCAATGATATAATTTTTCAACTGTAGGCTATTGCTTCTTGATCCAAGGATAAATCTGACTGCCCTTCTGGGGTCAAGAGGGAATTTGCACAATCCTTATCAATGACCGCAGACAGTATCTGCACTACGTCTCTCCACTCACACAGCAGAGGCAACCCCCAGATGAGGGCTCAATGACTTCTCCACCACAGCACGCCTAACCAGCGCTCCCTATAACCGGGGCCAGACACCAAGCAAGGGGGAGTACACAGAGACTGCATACCCAAGCATCGACCACAATATAACGCAGCCGAATACTGCGGCATGAATGGCACTGCACTCACACACACCAGACGACCGGGAGACCCGGCAATCCGCAACCACGGTGCCCTCTGGCAGGACTTTGGAACTCAGACGATCTTCTCATTTTATTTGTATTGGGATCGATATAATTTTACCCCATTGGAGAGGTGGTGACATGGAAAAAAGGCTAGCTATGAAAGAAACTGAGTGGATATACAAAATGAAATCTTCTGTTCCCTCAGGATTGAATACTGATTTGGATATACTAGCCTTTATAGATTAATTTGATGATGATTTTAATTTTGTCCTCTTCTTGTGTCCTTTTTTTTTTTTTTTATGTATTTTTAATGGTATTTTTAAATAGGATTTTTTATATGCCTTTTTATATGCCTTCTTCTCTCACCATGTGTCATAACGAGCTATATGAATAACGCTTTTTTGTTTAGATTTATGTGTTCATCTTTTTCATTATTGCGATGCACCTTATGTATATGGATACATTTTTTATATCCATATCTATGTTCATTTGGTTATTATTTATTATTTTTTATATGATGTTGTCCATACTCTGATATTATGAAAAATAATAAGCTATATGAATAATGTCCTCTGTTTAGATCTATACGTGTTTACCTTTTATTAGTACTGCTATTTGCCTCATATATATAGACATATCTCTTATATCTATATTTGTGTTTATTTGGTTATTAGTTTATGATGTTGTCCACACTCTGATATCATGCAATACAATATTACTTATGTACATTTATATTGATATCAATATTTAGGTAATTTATCATTGTAAGACCTTTTGTGTTTTATGTTATGACGGTTATTTTGGAAATATAAATGGACTC
Source organism: Pelobates cultripes (assembly GCA_933207985.1). Classification (NCBI taxonomy): domain Eukaryota; kingdom Metazoa; phylum Chordata; class Amphibia; order Anura; family Pelobatidae; genus Pelobates; species Pelobates cultripes. The sequence continues at coordinate 95,326,010 of OW240920.1, read as the reverse complement.
ATTCTCTTTTTTACAATGGAGATTATTTTCCCCTATATATATTTTCCTTAATGTATTTTTCTAATATTGTTTTTGTTTTTAATATATTATTACAATATTATATTTTGTGTAGTATATATTTTTATACTTCCTTCGTATTAACCCTCTTTTGATTACCTGTCTAATTTATATTTCCCCTTTCTGTTTATGTAGTACTCCTCTGTTTAGGAGTTAGTAGGGGGTAGGCAGGGTATGTGAATCCGGTCTACAGAAAAATAGAGCGTTTTTTTCTATTAATCGCTCTAAGTGTGACCGTGTAGATGAACAATAAAGTTTTATTGCGTTCCACTGTGGTTGCGCATGCGCGTACTAGCCGCGTATGCATCATGACGTATGACGTCGTGCGCGGTGACGTAGGCGCGCATGCGCGATCACGACGGCCGACGGACGAACCGGCAGATTTAAAAAGAGGAAGATGGAGGAAGACGACAGAAGCTCCTGAGGAAGTCTAGCGACGAAACGCGTTGAGCAACCAGTACTTTGGGACCCTGAATTGTGGTATTAGTGGCTATACTGCTTTTATGTGCTAACTGTCTATTTTTGCATTCTGGACATGTTTAAGGCTATGACTATGCTCATGTGATATGAATTGGATGCCTTTTCAGCACCAATATTTGCACTTTTTCCATTTTGTGCACTTTAGCATTTGCACTTTATTGCCTATCTAGCATTATATACCAGTGAGCTGCTATACCTATGGGTTCCTGTTTATTATATATTTGAGCACTTTGTTGTGCTATGATTTTATTCATTTTGTATTAATAAATCATTATTTGATTCAGCTATTGGATAAGTATTTGATTCTTCCCTTTATATATACCTATTTAGTGATTGTGGCGCCCTGTTAGTTTGTATATATTTGCTTGATCTTCTCATAGGGACTATGCCCACGCATGGGAATAAAATGCCTTCCAACATCACCCGTATAACCAGACCCCGACATCCCACGATGACTGGCACCTAACGCACACATCACTTAACCTTCTGACAGCCTCAAAAGCGGTTACTGCTGCATTTTATAATTAAACAGACTGTAAAGCTATCCATGTAATAATCATCGTTATAGGAAATTCTGGTTGGTATTTATGCCTGATGATGTCGATAACATAGCATTCTCTGCTTTGCCTGGTGGTATATTACTTTACTTAAACACTTGATTCAGTTAAGCTTGTTACCTTATTATTTTGTCATACGTCAGTAAGCCAATCTGTATTTACACCTGCATTTGTAACCTTCCCTGACACATAAGACTAAAGCTCAGAAAAGCATAACTCAGCATACAAACTACTTATAAGCAACGCCCTTGAAAGTAGCACTCAGTACTGTGTTCACTTACCTAATGTCTTCTAATCAATCGTTGTCAGCTGAATATTATCAATGGAAACATACGAATAGCTTATCTATAACGTAACATTTTAAAAAATGTGCAGATATCTCAAAGTCACTAATGTACAAATACTGTGTATATCTCCTAATTCTGCCATTGTGGCAAAGTCAAATGTTCTGTCAATCTTTGCACAAAGAAAAATAAAGAATTTAAAAAAAAAAAGAGGGAATTTGCAAAATTGGAAGTGCTTCAAACTGGATTTTTTTGTTTGCCTTCTTTTGGATTAACAGCAAAAAACAAATATATGGAAGGCTGAACTTGATGGACACATGTCTCTTTTCAGCCTATGTAACTATGTAACTGTGTACTTCTAACAATGATTAACAGGGAGGTAAGATGGAGGTGCCCAGATGCAGGATAAAGAAGTCTGGATTTCTACACTTAATATTATTTAACACACTGTGACGGCAGTGATTTGTATTACCGTCTAGTATTCCCTTTTTCCCAATAGCAGAATAACAACAATAATCCACAGGGTAAAATAACGCTGGTATCGCCAAATAATCGACACGAGCCAAAGCTTAATGCTGGAACAAGACTGATTTACTGGAAGCAACAGGCATTCAATTTATACAGTAACAGACTCCTCCTCTGGGCCAGGCTAGATAATTGAGTTTCAGCAACATACTAAACTCAATTATCTGCTGGCCAGAAACATTAACAATTTTCAACATTTTTAGAAATATACTTTATACATGACATAGGAATATAACTCCCTGGGTAGCTAAGGGAGTAACATATCCAAATTGCACGAAAATCCGTTTGGTAGTTTTCGTGTCGCATCGTGTGGAAGTTTGACCGGCTTACCATGTGGTTGTATCCGAGTTAGAGTTCCATGAAATTGGTAGCAAGAGCCGGTCTCCGTTCGTGAAAAATTACACGAAAAGCACCACAGTTATACGGTATCTGGTTACATGTGAATGCTCCCCTCATTTGGTTGATTGAAACTCCCAAACGCCAGTCTGATGCTGTAAGTGGAAATAGGTCAGACGGGATTTCCATGGAGACCGGGTGTTCGTGTGATTTCTATGCCAAAAATGGTTCCAGGCAATCCACGAGTAAGCCCGCTGGCCGTGTTCGGGAGATTTAAGATGGCCGCCATCTTTGTTCTCGCCACGTGTTCGTATACCGATTGGCGGCCACCTAGAAGCACTAAATTACCTTGCGGTTTTCGTGGTTACTTGGTGTTCTAAGTTCTGATTGCTACCCAGGGTGGTCTCCATTCGGTAGAACAAATAAATGTCCCGAACACAGAAATAAAAACGAATACTTTAAAGCCACTTAACTAGCAGGGAGAGGAAATAACCGAATGGGTACAGGTAAATACAGGGAAATCCTTTACACACACATCACAAATATATTTGTTAAAATAGGGATAAACATAATATAACAAAAAAAAAGCCGGAAAAGTATCAGTTTCCCTTTAAACATGTGATAAAATTATTTATGCAAAAAAACTCAATTCTACCCATTATCATGCCTCCCAACCATCCTGATTTCAGCAGGGCAGTCCCAATGATCAGATTGTGTCCTGCTGTCCCCAATTAATTCCCTAGTTGCTCTTATATGATTTATATTTCCCAGGCTGCAAGTATTAAGGGGGTGCACAGCCCACACCCTTGAAGGGCTTGCATTTGCTGCTGCTGTGTGCACCTTGTAAGACTCTTCCAAGATTCCGATTCTGGCGTTGGAATATGCCGGATCCGAGGGTGCTGAGTGCAGGCTACGTTTCTTGCCTGGGGCCAGTGGAATAAAATTTTCTCTATTTATATTGGCCATACTTGGACTGCTGGGACTGGGAGTCTTACTTGAGAATAGACTGCTTGTGCTAAGTCTGAGGCCTTTAACATCCAAGAGCCTACACTACCTGATTATGTCCACTTTTCTAAAGTTGTGATAAAATGCAATTAGATTTTTTATTACTGTGCTTTATATTTATGTGTCCTCACTGGTGTCTCAATGTACCACACTGTTAATGCTTTCACTACCAGTGGTTTATATCATTCTCATGAACAGCATGTTTTTCTTTGCTATAATCCATGTGATTATATTGCTGCATTTAAGATGTTATTTACTTTAAGTATTTATCTCGTACTTTAATAATGTGCAGCTTACTAGATGTATGTTATTAAGAAGGACATGTTTTTTTGTATCTGTGTATATTAATGATTAAATTTAAAAAAAAAAAAAAAACCCTAGATTTCTTTACTAGTCTCAGGCAAGGAAATCATCAAGATTATTGACCAAAAGGTCAGGCTTTAAGCTGGCAAAGCGTCATAAGAGATTTAGTCCTACAACATCTGGTGATCAGTCTTTTGGCCACCCCTTAGATACACATTGAACAATAATTGCAAAAATATTTGTAGACATAATTTATTTTCACATGATCTCACAAAGATGGCATTTCCAAATTTATTTAAGTATGATGACAGTTATTTTGACTTTTTAACATTTCCTTTAATACATCAGGTATATGCAGCAAACAACTGTCAGGAGAAAATCTGCTCAGAATGTTGGATACTGCACAACAACACACACTTCACTTTCTATTCCCTCTTATCATACTGTAATGTGTCCTGTCAATAAATAGCATGGAATGTAACATTTTTCTTAATTTTTAACTAGACTTTGCACATTACTGAACAATACCGAAAAATAAACTCATTTGCTTTTTTATGTCTGCTTTTTTGTTGTCCGACTGCAAAAGGATTTAAAAAGGGCATTTATTCCCTCCCGCGTCTCATACTAAAATATTCTTTATCTCTTCGTCTCATCAGATCCTGTTTATGAGCCTTTAAATAGAAATTATATTCTCAAGGAGACTTAACCATCCCCTCTGCCCTTCGGCATTACATTTTTTCCGTTATAGCAGAGTCAGATGAGGTTATGAAGAAAATTAGGGAGTGTGTGCCCACACCAGCTGATCTTTGTGCCCTGAAGAGCATGCCAGGATTATAATGAGATTAATTTGATTATGTCCTCAAGCCTGGCATAAAAATTACTATTTTTTAACTACAGTTAGTGGTTCTTTACACTGCTCAGTGGAACATGTACTTGATACAATTTCTTAAAAACTTTACACTCATGGTCCTTGCCTCAAGCTTGAAAAAATGACAAAGAACAAAAAGGAAGAATAATATCTGCTTTAAACCAGGTGTAACTTTCATTCCACAGTGCAAGTGACAAGAAACTTTTATTTTTCACCATTTATATTGTATATGCCACACACATTGCCGCATTACCATGACTTCCTTAGTCACACCAATTTATAACAGCGATGGGTGACTGTGATAGGCTGAGAGGTGTCAGCTGACTCTCTCGGACAATAAGAGCCAATCATTGCTGCTCAGGCTAATGCTTCCACATTAGTCAAATCAGCGTAGAGGGGATAGGCTGCTAAGTACTCTTGTTCAACATTAAAACATTAAAAACAGATTAAGGTTGCCAAGGAGCCTAGGCAGGGTGCCATATTTGGGCCCCCTCCTAGAGCCTTTGACATTGTTTCTGTGTGTGTTGTGTGTGTGACTGAATACTGTATGTGTATGAGAGTGTATGTAGTGGCTAAGTGTGTGTGTGGAGAAGGCTGAAAGCTGAATGTCGGGTGAGACTGAATGTATATTGTCTGAGTGTGTCTGTTTGTCCCCCTACTGCTTATTTTTCCATGGTGGTCTAGTGGAGAGCCTTCCTGGAGGTCTGGTGGATGAGCATTGTGGTCTGCACCAATATCTACCTCCGTGAGCTGGTGGGCCCCTAACGTCGTGTAGAAGGACAGAGCCAGGGGAATCAAAGCACTACAAACACTCTAAGAATGCAGTATCCCATTAAACCTGCTGATTAAGCTACTTTTGCATCTGTGTATTGTGTGTATGTAGGGCCTTCTCTGATAATGTTGGGTGTCAAAACGCTCGTTTCCACTTGTTACTGGACTCCTTGAAGGACTCAGCAGAAGGACTTCAGCTTAAACATTAATATGAATCAATGCAGTGTGCAAACGAGGCAGACAAAATTCACCTCCTTTTAAAAAAGGTCCTACGTGTTTTGTCAATTAGTGTGGACTTCCTCAGGACAACAAAAGTGTAAACACACAATTAAAGGCATATGGAAAAAAAATATTTCTGTGCAGGAGACTAGAGAGGGAAAAGTCTCTGGAAATAGACAAATATTTCCACTTCTTTAATAAGTTAAGTATTACAGACACTTTTAACTCGGTGATGAAACTTGTTGTTTTATACTAATTTTCTTATCCCAGGACTCTGGACTGTAGATTCCCTACCTATTTGGAACAAAATTATGATTTCAAACACTACATAAAAAGTTACTAGGCAAATTTCATCAGCTATAACATGGAACATATGGACTCCCTTCTTTTATGAAACGTATATATTTGTCATGCATGGAGACAATAGTACTGCCTGACAATAATTTGTTATAAGCTCTGTCCTTTGCACCTGGAAGTCAGCATAGAGAAAACAGACAGGGAAAAAGATAAATGAAAAAAAAAATATTTCCAATTCTCTCTTTGTTTGCCCTGCTTGCCTTGACATTGCCTTGTCTGGTTTCATTTGCTAAATCATCAACATAAATTTAAAAGAAAGCTGAGCATCTCATGAAAAAAGGTTAATGCAAGTTTAGGGTGAGTTTCATTGTTTTATTAAGTGATGTATTTTCCAGAAAAGTGACAGTTCCCCTTTATCTTTATATCCCAACTATAAACCCAACCTAGTACCTGTATCACCAGTAATGCTTATAACTTCCTACCTTTGGTCCTCGACAAAGGGGCAAGACAGAGCTGTAATTTGGCCTCTACTGGTTAACATCACCCTTGACCCTCTTATATGAAAATTAGAAAGTCCTATTTCCTTCACTTTGCATACAAATTGGCTTGGCAGTCCTGAAGACCTATGAATGAGCTGATCACCTTTTATTATACATTACCAAACCTTCTATGAATCTACCTGATATTCTTCAAACTATTGATCTTTTCAGCACTGTAGTAGTTTTTGCCTCAAATCTTTACACATCAGGGGGCGTGTCCAGGAAGCGGACCGGAGCAGACGCATGTAGGAAGAGCTCTGTGCCTCGACGGCTGAAAAAGAGCAATTAAGGCCCAAAACATATCGCTAAACCCGCCTCCACAACATCATGTCCCAGCCTAAAGGTAAAAGGACGGGGGAGAAGGGGGAAAAAAGCTATTTTTTCGCAACCAGAGCGGGACAAGGATGCACCGCAAACCAGCCCGACCAGGCCCAAGATGGCGCGGACAGCGGGCATGACGAGGAAGCTAAGCAAGGGGACTGTGACACCACCTTGACCCACGGCTCCTTAAAGCAGCTTCTAAATGAGATGGCAGACAGAATCTTGGTGAAAATGGACAGCTCCATAAAGGACCTGCGAAAGGAAATGCAGGAAATAGGCCACCGCACATCACAGACGGAAGATCAACTAGCAGATATGGCGGAGGCCCACAATTCAGACACAGTGGAAGGCCTAGTAACAAGATTAAATGACCAAGACTTCAAAATTGCAGATATGGAGGACCGGGCCTGCCGTAACAACCTCCATATTAGGGGAGTTGCGGAAACTGTAACGACAGATGAACTTACCGCTCATGTCACAGGCCTACTGAGAGAACTGGCTCCTGACTTGCCACAAGACCTATTCCTGCTGGACAGGATACACAGAACTGCCAAACCAAAATTTTTACCCCCTGAAACACAGAGAGACATCTTGATCAGAATGCATTATTTCCACGCCAAAGAGGAGATACTTACCGCAAACTGAAAATGGAGGGAGATGCCAGCGGCATACAGAGGGATAACCATCTACGTGGACCTATCCTCACACACCCTGAAAAGAAGACGGTAATTCAGAGACACCACTACAAAGCTCCAAGAAAATCATCTACCGTATAGATGGGGGTACCCCACCAAGCTCCTGGTATCGAGAGAAGGGAAGACCACCATCATCGGAACCCCTGAGGAAGGCCAACGCATACTGAGCCCATGGAATATGGCGCCTACCACGACATCGGAGAAGAAGGGGAGCAGAGCCAGGGTTACCTCGGACTGGAAGAAAGCGAAAAAGAGATAGAGGGAGAGGACTATCTGTGTGACGGCTATATGGCTAAGAAAAACAACTACCAAAAGGGCAAGGTAATGTAATGAATAACTCACAACTCACACGCAAACATGAGTGCTCCCGAGTGGGCACAGAGGGGGGGATTAAGACATGTCACAAAGAGAACACAGGGGCAGCATGGACACACACACCCCTACCCCAAGACAGAGCCCCCACACTGGATAAAGCATGTCTAATCACTAACCAAGCACTATACACCTGTCACGTATTCATCCGCTTATAGAAATGTGGTTAATGACATTTACTGTCCACACAGGAAAAGTTGTGCCGAGCAGCAACCTAATCCACAGAAGGGTTAATTCTGAGCAGCAATTATGCAAATGAAACCTGGTAACTGACTTTGGGGTCAAAGGCCGGTTACAGCCTATCAGAACTAAAGGAGAGGTATTTAGGCCCAGTTCTCAGCCTGCTCAGTGCCCTGTCGTGGTTTCCCTTGTGGTTGTCCGAGAGCGCGTTCCTGTTTATAGTTTTCTACCTGGTTTTTGACTTTGGCTTTGTTTATTGACTTCTCTATATTCTGGTATCCTGACTCCTGGCTTTCCTCATCGCTGTGTCCCTTTCTGTGTTCCCTGACCTCGGCTAGTATTTTTGACTATTCTTTGTAAGTTAAATCCGGCCATTCTAAGGACCGGTAATATGTTACTTATTTGTCATCCGTGCTGTACAGTTCTACGTGCTGGATCAAACAGTAATCCTGACAACACCCAAACAAGAGCAGGGAAGGAAGAAAAAAAAAAAGCCAGAAGGTCGGTCACACAGCCAGAAGGTCGGTCAAAAACCAAGGCGTATTAAACAATTTAATTAATTAATAATAAAAATATAAAAATAAAACAGCTGGAAAAGTATACACTCACACAGCAACGTTAATGTTACTAGGTTCACTTACAAAGGGCTTTCACATAGTGTTGGGGACACCGCAATACGGAAAATGGACTCAACCAAAGAGGTAGATAGCGTCTAGTGGACGTGAGGCCATAAGCCTCTACCCCCAAGGCACGACTATGCAGTGCCAAGCCAAGACCATGGCACCAATAACACCAAGGAATGTTCATGTTAAAATTTTTATTTATCTTACTGTTAGGTTTTATGTTATACTATGCAATGTTAACTTACTATGTGTTTTGAACCTTATGACCAGTGATGGGGCTGGGTCAGTGGGCGACCTGACACCATCTACCTTAATAAAGATGAAACAACCTCATATCCCGCTTGCCACTAAGGGTCAATGACCAAAATACGGAGGGTTATATCGCTCGGCTTGATCAAGCTGGGGAGAGCGGTTGCCCTCAAAGCCATAGATAGATATGCAAAGAACACTAAGCACTATCCCCAGAAACCACCGTGAAAGTATGCACCTTCATTGTCAAAGGCCTTAATACACCAGTAAAGAGACACCTTCTTATGAAAGAGGTTAAGACCCTTGATGTAGTTATTCTGTGCTTACAGGAAATACACTTTAGACGTAATGATCACCCGTCAATCTTAACCAACGAATTCCCACACCAGTTCCATGCCACCTCTCCAACCAAATCTATAGGAACCTCTGTCCTCATAAACAGATCTGTCTCGTTCTTGCTACATAAATCAGACATAGACCCAAATGGGCGGTACGTCATACTAACAGGCTTGATTAATGATATGCTCTATACCATAGCGAACATAAATCAAAGGAACTTCCTACACAAAATGTTATTGAAAATAGCTAAAGTGCAAAAAGTAATTGTTATATTAGGAGGGTACTTTAATCACATACTAGACCCGCAATCAGACACTACCCTATCACCGCAAAGCAGGAATAAATGTCCCTTAAAGAGACAATGCAGTGCCATAGCGAAACTACTTCATGAACACCAGTACTACGATACATGGAGAGTAACTCACCCCACAGAACGGACATACACACATTATTCAGCCCTGCACAATTCCTACTCTAAAATAGATGGGTTCCTCATAAAGGGATCAGCATTAGATCAAGTCCTCCATAGCGAAATACACCAAATCACATGGTCAGACTATGCACCAGTGACCATAGAACTAAAAAATCTATATGATTTCAAGAACCGCAGTCCTTGGAAAATTAGTAATTCACTACTAAGGGACGAGGATTTAGTAAAGTCACTGACGAAACACCTCCAAACCTATTTCACAATCAATGACACAGGAGTAGTGATGTCCTGAACGGTTCGCCGGCGAATAGTTCCTGGTGAACATCGCTTGTTTGCGTTCGCCACGGATGGCGAACATATGTGCTGTTCGGTCCGCCCGCTATTCGTCATCATTGAGTAAACTTTGACCCTGTACCTCACAGTCAGAAGACACATTCCAGCCAATCAGCAGCAGACCCTCCCTCCCAGACCCTCCCAACTCCTGGACAGCATCCATTTTACATTCATTGTGAAGCTGCATTCTTAGTGAGAGGAAAAGCAGACTGATGTTCTAGCCCTAAAAAGGGCTTTTTGGGGTGCTGTCCTTAAAGCAGAGATCAGATGAGTCCTTCAGGACTGTAGTGGACACTGAATACACTAGCCTAGCTATCAATTTCCCTATCAAACAACAATATTGAGAGCCAAGAATAGCCTCGACGACAAGGTCAGAGGAGATGGTGCAAAGGGACATAACGATTACAGATCTATCGTAGAGGCAAAGCGGAACAGTTGCCCTCATTGTAGATAGTTGGTAGACACCACACCTTAACCCTTCCAATACGAATGTACAAAAAGACAAGACCCGACTAAACTATATACTGGTACGGACAGAACGCAAGCACACACACACAGTAACAAATACACCGGTGCCACAACAGGGACAGAAGAACGAAATGAATAAAATGCTAAAACTGTCAAAATTGTTGTTATTGTCACCGAACCAGACTACCCCACCTCTCTTCTTTTCTGTACCCCAGTTATGCTTATCGACAAAAATAAAAATTGTCAAATTGAAAAAAAAATCTTTACACATCGAAGACTCTTTCCTTCTACATACTTGGATCCAACTCACTACCCCATTCATACAACTTTTTAATTTCAGATTAGCGACTGTTTTTCTGCATGGACTGGCTAGAGATAGTTAGATTTTAAGAAACATGCACAGAATGCTTTTCAAAATTTGAGCACCTACTATCAATACAGGGCATTTTTTTTTCAGAATTTGAGAACCATGTATGAAGAAATTAGAACACAGTACCAAACAGAAAATTAAGTTGACTTTTGAATATACCTGTTTGCATACTCCAACAAAATCTACCATTACTTTCCCAGACTCTTTCTGTTGTTGGTCATATTTATTCAGTGGCAGAACTAATGCACAAATTGCCCCGGTGCAAATAATTATTTTGTCCCTCTCCCCACCCCCCCAGCACAAGGGTGGGCAAAAGATAGATCTCATCTGTTACACATACCCCATGATGAATTGCATTTGCCCATCCTTGCAGGTTTACTTGTGAGCAGTTTTTTTGGTTTGAATGTATTTATCATTACTGTTTTATCTTGGCACTTTACATTTATAAAGTGCCAACATATTCCTCGGTGATATAAGCATGTTTATTTATAGAGTATGTGTGTGTGAAATGAAGGGGTCTATTTTTTGTGTATAGTGTTGGCATTTGAATGCAGTTGTGTTCATATGTGCTACTTAAAAGCATTGGTGTACATGTATAGTGTGTTTGAATGCAGGGGTGTATTTGTAGTTTTAGTGTTTGTATATAATGCTGGTGTTTTATTACAGGAGTTTGTTTGTATGTAGTGTTGGCAATTAATAGTAGGAGTGTGTTTATATGTAGCTTTGATGTGTGAATGCTGAGATGTATTCACATATACACATATGTGGGCACACACAATAACAGCAGACACACTAACACACAGATACACACATGTACCCACACTGACCCACATATAAAAACATATATCTACACAGACACATACACACAGATACAAACATATACCTTCACAAACACATACACTGGCACACACACAGATCAGATACACACATACACACACTGTCACACATAAAAACATATACACACACACACAAAAACAGATTAATGCACATACACACAAAGACACATACAGAGATACATACTGACACTCACAGATACATACACACAGATACACACAGATATGCATACCTAAACATACACACTGGCACACACACAAACTGCAATTTACATTTTGTTAATCACACCACCTGCTTCCATATCTATTGGTTGCAGGGAGGTGACTTCCTGGGGCTGGCTGCCGCTAATGGGAGTTTGAAGTTGACTGCCTGCCTGGTGGGGGAGGGGCAGATGTGTATGGATTCCTCTCGGCATTGCCAATACTGCAGGAGCCCGGTCAGGCTCTTAAAGGGTTGTGGTGCCTGACCGTGCCCCTGTTTAGCAATAATTCCCATCGGGTGGCCCATGCACTAACTGCACTGGCTGAACTGGCGGTAGTTCCACCACTGCTTATTGTACTACATTAACCCCTCTTGGCATGATCTTATTCCCATCCTTTTGGACTCCAGAGAGCCCTTATATTTTTATAATGTTTTTCTTCTTCATATGCTTTGATAATGTTATTCTTGTATATCTAACCAGGATTTGAATGCATGTTCTTGTTCATTACTGTCTACCATCTCCCTGCTTATTTCATATGTCTTCATAATAGTAATGTCTATAAACTATCTTTCAAAAAGAAAAACAACAAAATCATGTGAACTAAATGGATCTGTGTTGAATTGTTGTTCTTAAAATTTTTGGATTATAGTGACCTCTAGTGAGCTAATAAGCTAATAATACTAATCACACAGATTGCAAAACTCAGAACACCCATCTCTTAGAATGCTAAGTCACTGGTAAGAATGTGCAACCTCAGATTTCTGAGTAATCTCATATATTAAGATGAGGTATGTAAAAAGAGTTTATTTTACTAATCACTCAACATTTATCACATAAAAGAACTCTATAGGCACCCACACAACTTCATCTTACTTAAGTAGTCTGGGTGCAGTTTTCTAGTCCCTTTTAACTCTGCAATGTAAAACATAGCAGATTTAGAGAAACTGCAACTTTACACGTCAGGGTTAAAGGACCACTATAGGCACCCAGACCACTTCAGCTTAATGAAGTGGTCTGGGTGCCAGGTCCAGCTAGGGTTAACCCATTTTTTCATAAACATAGCAATTTCAGAGAAACTGCTATGTTTATAAATGGGTTAATCCAGCCCTCAAAGCCTCTAGTGGCTGTCTCATTGACAGCCGCTAGAGGCGTTTGCGTGCTTCTCACTGTGAAAATCACAGTGAGAACACGCAAGCGTCCATAGGAAAGCATTGCCGCGCGTGCGCATTCAGCCGAGTGGGAGGAGAGGAGGAGGATCGGAGGAGAAGAGCTCCCCGCCCAGCGCTGGAGAAAGGTAAGTTTAACCCCTTTCCTCTCCCCAGAGCCGGGCGGGAGGGGGTCCATGAGGGTGGGGGCACCCTCAGGGCACTATAGTGCCAGGAAAACGAGTATGTTTTCCTGGCACTATAGTGGTCCTTTAAGACTGACTCTGGTGGCTGTCTTCCTGCTGTTTCACTGCGCTTAACTCCATGAAACAACACTGGACATCCTCACGCTGTGCCTGAAGACACAGCTTCATGCATAAATTGGAAGCCATTGAGTAAATGCTTTCTTATGGGGAAGGCCTAATGTGTGCTGTGCGCTAGTCGTGCATGTACATTAGGTTCCCGGATTGCACTGACATCGTACGAGGAGGAGACAGATCCAGAGCTGAGGGACTTTGGTTCTGGAATCAGGTAAACATTTAAAGGACTTTTAACCTTTTCTTGGCAGTGTTAGGAATACCGTTTTCTATTTCTAATACTATAGTGTTCCATTAAAGTAGCACTGTAATCCATAAATTTGTGAATGTCAAGTTTTCTTTAAGGTGGAAAATGCAATCTTATGTTTTGTCCGTAAAAACTACTAGCAAACTATAGCTTCACTCAGTTGTATTCTTACCTAGTGTTGTTTTGAATGTGCATTTCTTATTTTCCAGTTACAATGGGCTAAGCTGAGTGCCTTCTGCAGGCATTTTGCTGTAAAATTGTAGAAGAAGCCACTTCATTTTTGAAGAGTCATTGAATGGTATCACCAGTAGGTGTAAATAACAAAGTAGCAGCAATGTTGGTATGCCTGAAAGTTTGTGACAATTTCTACCTTGAGGAAACCTTCTTCACCCCACAACGTATTTCCATGTTAATATAGGTTTGATTGCAAGTGCAACTGTTTATGCTGGATTACATGAAATTCACAATTTAGGTTCAATTGTAATTGTAACAAAATGTTGCATGCAGTTTTTGAGTAACTAGCCATGCAGTTCATCACCATTGTGGCAGACCTTATATTATTCCCTTCGGTTGCCCGTACCAACCCCCAAGTTTCCCGAACTTATTCTTACCCCCATGTTCGTGGACCGAATGGGACGTGTGTGGTCCCCCGTTTATAACCTTTAAACACCGACCACCCCTGGCTCATTAACTTCAAAGGAACAATTAGTTCAAGTGCTTTCCCTGAGTGGTCGACATTTGTAAAACCGAACACACGCATACATGATCGTCGAGTGTCTGGAACTCTGGGACGGCTATGCGATCCCTCGAACTCCAGAGAAACTTGTACTGCTGCTCGTTCATCTCCCAGATGAATTAGAAGAATGACGTTCGGGAGAAAGGAACTACTAAACAGGGGGATCATTCACTCCCTAAAAACCAGGGGGAGTGTTTGTCAGTGTTCACACAGGAACCCCCGAAAATAGACCGATGGCTGTCATTTTTCTTGTGGAACTATTTTAGGCTGTCACCTGCCTTGTGGCCGGCTGGTAAAAACTTTACCAGAATGTTATTTCCATTCTGCTGAAGGGATCTGAGAACTTGGGCGTTCAGATCCGGGTTATTCGGGGATGTGACTTTTGTGGGGTTCCTGTATGTTTTAGATATATTTTGGGGGCATTGTATGTAAACTTGTATAGTTCCTCGAACTGAGAAATAATTGAGTTATCCTTCTTTTGACTCAATTATCTCCCAGACACAGGGTTGCCTGGGAAGGGTTTATACTTTTTCCTATGGAGACCCCATGCTGGGGGTCTGTGCATAAAAGGCAGAGTGTGGCTCAATAAACCTCAGTTGACTCCCAGAACTATGTGTCGTACAGCTAATGGGGAAATGGGCTATAATCACTGAAAAGCGCTTTCTTTCAGCTCCAAGAGGACTTCAGCGGAGATATTCGGTCTCAAGAGTGCAACTCCGCTACAACCAAAATGTGAGAAACTGTTCAAGAAACACACAGAAATCTTCCATATAATGTTTGAGTATAAAACAGTGCACATGTTTTTGGACTAAAGTTAAAGTTTTGTCCAAAAATAAACACCAAATTGATATTTACTATTTAACTAAATGAACAAATGGTTTGGTTCCGAATTTTTGTTCAGTTCTATTTGTTCATTTGTTATAGCGCACGCAAAGCTACAGCCAATGACATTTCAGCAGTAAGTGTTTTCTGACCAATCCTGTGGACAAAGTTACTTAAAAATCATCATGCAGTAAAAGAAGTTGGCACTATTCGCGGAGGATTTTTCTGCTCTTTACTTTG
>OW240920.1:95294326-95310746 GCA_933207985.1 Pelobates cultripes | reverse complement strand
TAGTCTCTGCTGGGGCCTCGAAGGGCTTATTGCCCTTTTGTTCCTTGTGTCTAAAGATTGTGTAGGGTGTGGCTGGAGGCGGTGCATGGAGGCGGGACAAGGGTGGCGCTTGCTGCAGAGTATGGGTGGGGCCTGTCAGGGGGCCCTTGATTTATTTTGCCCGGGGGCCCTGAGGGTTCTCAGTCCGCCCCTGTATGGTTATATTCAGGTGGATGTTGTTATGTCTTGTGAAAGGAATCTTGAGATAGTGGAATATATCTGTGGCTTTTAAGTTAGTTTTATTGTTTGCCTTGTCATTTGTTTTATAATTTGAGTTAGAATCCTCCAAGGGCAGATCTCCTGATCTGTGTTTAGAATAACGAAGACAAGACTGTAAAAATTCCACTGCAGTGGTCCTAAGTGTCTTATACACTGTTTTTGTACAGTTTGTCTTGCGTAAGGAAGTAATTAACCCATACAAGTTTTAAGATGGGTAGCTCTCAAAGCACTCAAGGGGGATTTATGGCTTTGACTATTGTCAAGCACCACAAAGGACAAGGAGCAATTAAGAATGTGAAGAGGTTACTTAAGAAAGTTGACATGCCCTCAGAGGGCACTCTAGACCAACATTTATGGGGTGAATTTATTGCAAATTACAGAGGTTGGTTAGAAGATAATGACTTAGTAGAAGTCGCCCAAAAATGGCATGATACTGCTGTTGAATTAACTAAATGTGGTTGTAGAGAAACCACCAGAAAAGGTGTACCATATTATCAATGTTTTGGACCTCTAGGGTCCCAGAGTAGGCAAGATCCTGGGAAAAATCTTGTAAACCCACCCCTTAACCAGGATAATGCAGGGACTCCTTTGGTCCCTAAAGACCAGGCGATTTCCCTTTTATGGAGATCAAAACCTCTCTTTCCAGTAATATTACGCAGTGGAACTTCATATGGTTCCCAAGCAGCCCAGTAAGACCTATTGGTTCATTAGAGGAGGAGGGTAGTCCACCAGACTTAAGGGCACCCCTAGTTGCCCCCATAGACACCCCAGTGGGGCCATTAGCTCCCATAGTTGAGAGTGTATACCATGAGAAGAGTAAGCCGAACTCAGGTTTCCAATACTGGGAAGAATATAAGCTCTGGGCACCCAGTAAACAACTGGTAATAACACAGCAGCTGCCAGATGTTGAAAAGGCCCCCTTAGCTCTAGTCCTGTCTCTATCCACCATTCAAGCTACTTACCAGTGTACTTGGATGGATTTAAAACAGATTGTTGCCCTAAAAGCTGGCCCATTTGGGCTAGAACAATTGCTAAATATACTGATGCACATGAGGATAGCCTCAGAAGAAGTAACATGCAAACAGATGAATGGTTTAGAACCAAGTCTGCATCTGATATGTCACTGCAATGAGAGAATGGGCTAAAGTAAAGACTGAAGAACTAGCCCATAAATTAGGAGATCTAGTACAAGGGAAAGATGAATCTGTGGCAACATACTTCACCAGACTACAGATGGCTTGGGAAGCATTGGGTTATGCTGATATAAATGATCTTAAAATAGGCATTGAAAGCCATGTATCAGTGTTTGCAGATGACACAAAACTTTGTAAAGTAATAAAATGTGAGCAGGATATTGCCTTCCTGCAGAGGGATTTGGATAGATTGGGGGACTGGGCAATAAAATGGCAGATAAAATTTAACGTAGAGAAATGCAAAGTTATGCACTTCGGGGTTAAGAATGCACAAGCAATTTACACCCTAAATGGTAGTGAGCTAGAGATAACCACACACGAGAAGGATTTGGGAATTGTTATAGACAACAAATTAGGCAGCAATATGCAATGTCAATCTGCAGTTGCTAAGGCCAGTAAGGTTTTGTCATGTACAGTCAGGTCCATAAATATTGGGACATCAACACAATTCTAATCTTTTTGGCTCTATACACAACCACCACAATGGATTTGAAATGAAATGAACAAGATGTGCTTTAACTGCAAACTTTCAGCTTTAATTTGAGGGTATTTACATCCAAATCAGGTGAACGGTGTAGGAATTACAACAGTTTGTATATGTGCCTCCCACTTTTCAAGGGACCAAAAGTAATGGGACAATTGGCTGCTCAGTTGTTCCATGGAGATAATATGGAGACTTGTATTGTAAACACTCTTTCCTTGCTGAAATTCTTGGCAAAAGCAGGCTGCAAATCGACAAAAGCGAAACTAAATGCATGTGTAGAAAAAGTAATTTTCCTAGGACATTGTATTTCCCATGGCACAAAAGATCTCACGGAAAGTAGAAAGACTGCAGTTCAAAATATTAAACCCCCCCGCAGCCTAGCCCAGCTGCATACATTTTTAGGTTTAGTTTCTAACTGCCAACCTTGGATACACTCTGCAGCAATCTACATGCAACCCCTGTATGATTGTCTCGCCAACGAAAACAAACCATTTAAATTAACCCATGCGGCAGAAAATGCCTGTTACACCTTTAAGTTACTGGTGACATCAGCTCCGGCACTGGGTCTTCCAGATTACAGAAGGGATTTTAACCTGTTCTGTACTGAGCAATGGTGGTAAACAAAGACCAATAGCATAATACTCCATGGTGGTAAACAAAGACCAATAGCATACTACTCCACCAGATTGGACCCTGTTGCCAGGGGTGCCCCCTCATGTGTTAGGGCAGTGGCGGGCATAACCCAGTGAACATATACACACTGCATGACATCATGCTAATATTTACACAGACTCTTGGTATGCCTTCGGTATAGCCCATAATTTTGGTCTTATATGGTGGGCTCGTGATTTCTCACCTCAGCAGGAACTCCAATCAAGAACTCTGAAGCCGTGAGTGCACTTATGGACGCTATCCTGCTACCCACTCAAGTAGGCATCATCAAGGTGGCAGCTCACGTGAAGATCACAGATGAAATTACAAGAGGAAACCACAAAGCAGACGAAGCTGCCAAGCAAGCAGCAATCCAAGTACATCCTTCTACAGGTAATACCTTCCTACAAGTTGTTCTTCCAGATGATGCTGTTGACTACAATATACTGCTGAGCTTACAAAGACGGGCAAACAAGGAAGAACATGACCTTTGGAGGAAACAAGATTCAGAACCTGATGATGACAGAATGTGGAGGAAAGGTAAAAGACTGTGTTTGCCACGAGTCTTGTACCCCATGATGGCCCAGATGGCCCATGGACCTACACATCTATCCAAGATGCACATGAACCGCATAGTAAACACCCATTGGGTAGAACCCGGATTTACTGTTGTTGCAGCTAAACACACCCAAGCTTGCATGATTTGTGCTAGGAACAATCCAGGACAGGCTCTCAAAACACCAAGTAAGCATACACAAAGGCCACTTTACCCGTTTCAAAGACTGCAGATAGACTATATTCAATTGTCTAAGGTAGGAGTGTATGAATATGAGTTGGTGTGCATTGATCTCTTTTCAGGTTGGCCTGAGGCCTACCCAGTGTCAAAAGCCACAACGAAGGTCACAGCAAGTAAGCTTCTGAAGGAACTGAAATGTAGATAAGGAGTACATGAAGTGATTGTAAGTGATAGAGGTAGCCATTTCACTGGGGAAATAATGCAAGAAATTTTTAAAGCCTTAGGGATCAGTCAGGCCTTCCACACCCCCTATCACCCCCAGAGTAGTGGGAAAGTAGAAAGGGCAAATGGCACCTTAAAGAACAAGATTGCAAAAGCCATGCAAGACACAGGGAAGCCCTGGACTGAATGCCTTCCCCTAGCACTCTTTTCTATGAGATTCACCCCCAATTCCAGACATGGCATATCCCCTTTTGAGATCCTGTTTAGATGTGCCCTAAAGAAAAGGCCTCTATTTTCCCCAGACCCTCCAGATGCAGCATGGTAGTATGACTACCTATGTACAGGCCCTACACCAAAGATTAGGCAGACACTGATTCTGCAACTCACAAACTGCAGCCTGGGGATTGGGTGGTGATAAAGAGGCATGTGAGGAAAGGACTTGAACCACGCTTTGATTGTCCATTCCAAGTGCTCCTGACTACGGCTACCTCAGTGAAACTAGAAGGAAAAGCCACATGGATACACGCCAGTCACTGTAAACAAATCACTCTGACTGATCCACCGTCATGAAGCTGTTCTTATCCTTTACCATTGTATGCTCTGTTCAGATATGCTACTCTGACTTGAGACCACAAAATAATAATGCATGGCAGGTAAATATATGGTTGCAGATAGCAAAGGCTTTTAATTTAACCTCCTTTTGCCTCAACCCTCTACTCAGTACCTAAAATGCCATAGAATCTTGTCTTATAGCTGTCCCTAACCCCATCTCACTGTTGAGATGGGGGTAGGGACATGGGTATATACCCATAGACCCCATAAATCTCTACAACTATATTCTTATGTTTTCAACCCGCTGGTAGGCAAGCCTCCCCTAGCCCTGAAGACAAATAATGTAACAGCCGCTGAACTATGTTGGTCTTTTTCATGTAATTGTTCAAGAGACCCTAATACTGAATCCCTGTTTTGCCCCACATGGTGGAAAAATACCACGAATTGTAGAGCCCTGAGCACCACTATGAATTGTACCAAACCTCACCAAGCTATGTCTATCTTCCTAAAGGATGGATTTCTTCTGTGGAAATATTACTTATGCTTATGTCCCAGGTAACATTACAGGAGGTCCCTGTGCAATCTCACACCTAACCATGACCATGTTTTCCAAATCTGACCTGATCCCTGAAACCACCCAGCTACACAAACCACTGAGAGACAGGAGAGATGTTAAAAACACCCTTACTTTAGATTGTAACCCTGAAATCACTCTCTTATCTAAATCCAAATACTCTGAGCTAGCGTACTCCATGGTAGGAGTTCCAGGCTTAGCACTGTATAATACCTGAGTAATTAATGCTGTAGCATGTTCCCTTGCAAAGGGTTTAAATGTCACTTCCCAGGCCATAGAAGAGCTACTTATGGACACCCATATCTACTTATGGCAAATAAGAAGGCAATCCTTGAGAATAGAGCAGCTATTGACTACCTACTAATGAAACATGACTTAGGCTGTCAAGCTATTGAAGGTATGTGCTGTTTTAACCTATCTGACCATGGCACTATGTTCCATAAACATATAAAAGATTTACATGACTTAGTACAGGTTATCAAACAGGATACTGGCTTCTTTCGGGATTGGGATTGGACATTTGGGCTAGGAACATGGTTGACTTTACTAATTAAGAAAATTTTGTACTTTTTGCTATTAGCTGTATTTGTCATTATGGCCATTTTTCTAACATTTAGATTTTTCTCATGTCTAGTAACCTCCATATATAAAAACAAACCTACTGTTGGTTGTACCTTAACTTACATTCCAGCTTCAAATTCAGAAGGGTTTTACGATGTTACCTCGCCTAACAAATGAAGGAACTCTCCTCCGCTGATTCTGGTGGTCTCTCAGTCCAAGGGAACTGTGGTGAAGAAATAAATGAAAGTCCCACAGGCTTTGGCTAGCAGGCCTGGAAATACCTTGGACATTTGGGTGACCCTTGTATCAAAAGGGTTCCAAGGCTCAAACTTATAGGTGTCATATAATGATATCCTATATTAAAATTGGCTAATTTGGACTCAGGAAATGCTTGATGCTTAAAATGACACTTAAGACCATATATGTCTAGTTCCGGGAGCAGATAGCCCCACCTGAGATGTCTCTTCTCAAATCATTCTGTTCTTTCTCTTTCTCTGAACTTATTTGTTATATGTACATGACGTTCATTCCTATGTCTTATCTGTACTCCTTTTACCCTTTCACTCCCTCCTACTACTGTCCTATGAGTATTTGCACGTAAGCACTTACTTTTTAATGTATAAAAACCCAGCTGACGAATGAAACGGCAGAGGCTCATTTTGAATACCAATAGGTATCTGGTGTCTAATTCGTGCTCCTACAAGTGCACTTGTAATAACAATTTGGGCTTCCTCTGAATATAACAAAGATCAATATTTGGATATATATCAACATGAAATGTATTAGGTATATGCAGAGAGGTGGGGAGAGCCTGAGAATAAGACACAGGATTAATCCTGTGAATTATTCGAAAGGGGCCAATAAACCTAGGTGTAAACTTCATGCTAGGAACCTTGAGTTTAATATGGAGAGCCATATCCTGTCACCTATAGCACAAAGAAGCAGAAAAGACAAGGAAAGAACCGTGGAAGCAATGATGCATTCAGGTGGTATAATGGGAGATGGCTCTTGTTCAGCCAGTATGTCAAATTGCCTAGATAGGGCGTCAGCCTTAACACTCTTAGGACCTGGTCTGTACGTGATTATAAAGTTAAAGCGTGACAAGAACAACGACCATCTAGCTTGTGTATAAACAGCCTTTTAGCATCACCAATGTATGCTAAGTTTTTGTGATCAGTTATGATCAGAAGTGGATCCCTGGAACCTTCTAAAAGATGTCACCATTCGTTCAGAGCTAGGAGAATGGCTAACAATTCTCTGTTAACAATATCATAGTTACGCTCCTCTCATGACAACTTTCTAGAAAAGAACCCAAAGCATGCAAAGGGGTATCCTGACTCTCCATCTGATAAAGAACAGTCCCTACCCCTGTCTCAAAGGCATCTACCTTGAGTATGAAGGGTTTGCTAGTGTCAGGGTGTACCAATATGTCAGCAGAAGCAAATAATTTCTTAAGTAGCTCAAAAGCTTCTATAGACCATATATTGGTGATGGGGGCTATCATAGTAGGGAAACCTTTGATGAATCTCCTATAGTAATTTGCAAACCCAATAAACCTTTGAATGACTTTTAACCCATTGGGTACTGGCCAATGTAGAATGGTTTCTAGTTTGCGTGGGTCCATCTGAAAACCAGAGGCTGAGCTGTTATAACCCAAGAACTGAACTTCCGTCTGGTCAAACAGACATTTGTCAAAATTTGCAATACAGCCCGTTTTTTTAGCAAAGTTTGCAACACTTGTTTAACATGCCCATGATGAGTCTGGATATTGGGAGAATTAATGAGTATATCATCCAGATATACCAATACGAAAGTATAAATGTAATCTCTGAGAACATCATTAATGAGATCCTGAAATAAGGCTGGAGCATTGCATAAGCCGAAGAACGGCATGACAAGATAATCATAGTGACCATTTCTCGTGTTAAATGCAGTTCTCCATTCATGTCCCTGCTTAATCCTTACCAAATTCTAAGCACTCCTAAGGTTGAGTTTGGTAACCACCCTAGCTTTCTGGAGTCTGTCCATAAATTCTGAGATAAGGGGAATGGGATAAGCAAGCTGGACTGTGAAAAAGAAGCCCCAGGTGGTGTGCGAGCATCGGAAGTGACCACTCACGGCGAACGTAAAAGAGAGGCTAACGCTCGCGGGGCCCTGACAGTACCACCCTCCCGACGACCGCCAGGAAGGCAGGAAACCAAAGGCTTTAAGGTGAACCGAGCATGAAAGGTCCGAACAAGATGAGGGGCATTCAAATCAGAGGCAGATACCCAGGAACGCTCCTCCGGGCCGTAACCCTTCCAGTTGACTACATATTGCAGGACACCCAGAGAGACGCATGAGTCGCTTCGCCAGAGACAGCACCAACAGGACCAGGATGTCTAAAAAAGAGGGGCTTGAGAAGGGACGTATGTTAGGTATGCAAAGAGATGGAGGCAATTCCAAGGAGTAAGAGATTTTAGATTAATTCTGCACAGAACCTCATAGGGGCCAATGAACTTGGGCGCCAACTTCATGGAGGGTGTTTAGCAGCCTCTGGTGATCAGCGAACCTCTTCTGGGACTCAACTGCTTGTGAGAGAGCCGTATGGACCTGATCCCACATCTCCCGTAAAGCGGCTAGGTGCTCGTCCAAAGCAGGTATTCCCTTGTCGGAGAACACACCGGGAAGGACGCTGCGCTGCACACCATAAGCCACCTGAAAAGGACTTAAACCAGTAGAGGTATGAGAGACCGTATTCCTGGCAAACTCAGCCCATGGGAGGAGGCGGGACCAATTGTCCTGGGGTTCATTAGCAAAGCAGCGCAAGTACAGTTCCAGAGATTGATTAGCCTTTAAGCAGCCCCATTTGACTGAATGTTAGGATGAAGAAAAGGACAAGGATATTTCCATCTTGGCACAGAAGCCCCTCCAAAACCTAGAAATAAACTGAGGACCCCTGTCACAGACTATGTCTACTGGTACCCAGTGTAATCTGAATACTTCTTTTGCAAACATCTCCTCTAACTGAACAGCTGAAGGTAGTTTCTTTAATGGGCCGAAATGGGCCATTTTGGAAAATCTGTCGGTCACCATTAGTATGACAGTATGACCCTCAGAGGGGAAAGGTCCACTATAAAATCAATGGACAAGTGTGTCCAAGGCATCTTGAGCACCGAAAGGGGCATGAGAAGACCATAGGGTTTGATGGTAGGAGATTTGGACTGCGTGCAAACCTGACATGCCTGCACATAATCCTTAACATCCTATTTAAGGGAAGACCACCAGAACTGTCTTGTTATGCTGTCATAAGTTTTTCCTGCCTGGGTGTCCCACGGTTTGTGATGTATGAAATGGTGGGGCGCACACATTGATGTCTTTTTTCCACACCCAGAGATCTGGCAAGGTGAAACGAAGGCTTAAGGCCTATCCCTCGACGACCATCACCGGACTGGAGTACATCCTGGACGGAGTTTATGGCCAAGGTGAGGCAGACCTCCTGCCGACCTACAACACTACCCCAACGAACATGGGTAGGCGCACTCTTAATAGGGAACACATGGGATGGGCAGCAGCATTGTAACCTAGCTGTATGATACAAAAAGTGTATACAAATACAAAAAGAAAAGTCCTGCGCTCACTCCCATCACTCCTGGGCGGCAGCAACGACCACAGTACACATCAGCTCCAATACATATAGTAAAAACCAAAGGAAAAAAGTTACCTGCGCTCTCTCCTTAATCCCTATGTATATTTAAACAAATGGAGGTCATTTAGTTACTCCATTAGCCATTGGAGGGAATTCCCGCCTGTCAACGTCAAGGCAGACCCCCCTAAGCGGATCCTAACACAGACCCTTTACCTTGCTTCCTTGAGCTTCTGGCAAAAAATATCTCTAATGAGACAGAAAGGGGTGTTTTTTATATACATCCCTATATACTTGTTAACCCTTACTAAGGATATGAGATTAGCCAAGTCAAGGTTAAAAATGCAATTTTAGATCTATCACTAGGGTACAAACGTGGATTCATAACCAGATGAATGTTGATCTGGTTAAGGAATCCACAACACAGCATCAGATAACCACTATAGCGCTGTGGAGGCGTCATGGGAACTGTATGAGCCGGGACATCAGCTACTGGTGCAGGGATCAAAACTGATGGAGCAGCAGCACATTCCTGTACGCCAGGTTGCAAGTGGGCAGTAAGGACTAAAATGGTCTGCAGTGCTTGGGCAAATTGGTCCATACGGTGGTCAAGACTATCCATCCTAGAATCTTGATTGGCCATCTACCGTGAAATGTCAGCAGGTTCCATATGGCCCTGTTGTAATGTCACGAGCTCTGGAACCAGACACGCTGACAGAACACAGACACAGGAATTACAGTACCGGTCCACAACAGGGCAAGGAGACATTGGAAAGGTAAGTATAAATATACTTGGGTTAACTCATTTTTGTGCACTGAGTCAGGTGACTGACTCGGGCGCCTATTTACACATGCTGCATGCAAGCGTGCAGTGTCCAAATTGCCGCCAGGGGGAGCAACCACAGGCAGCATGCGTGAGCCGGAAGCCGATGCTTGTGCAAGCTGGAGTGTGAAGAAGCCGCGAGCGGTGTGCGAGCATCAGAAGCGACCGCTCGCGGCGAGGGGCTCTGACATCAAAAGCCCATAAAAAGATTAGCATATTTGTTTTTTCATTAATTTAATGCCCAGCCCTTGAGTGTATATAAGTTGGGTATCAATGATTTGGGACATCAGTCTTGATAAAGTTTCCACATGAGACGAAACGTGTTGATTTGTTTGTCCCACTTTTAGCCTTTATTTAAAACGGTACTGTTCGCTTAAGGCAGCTGCGTGTGTTCCCCTGTTTCCACCTTGGAAAGTGGTGTTGTTAGTCTCTCGAACAATGGATTGCACTACAACACTTGGACAGATTAAGATTCAAGGTAAGGTCCGGGTGGTTGAGCTCGCTGAGGATCTTATTCATCACTGTCATCCCTGCACTTTAGGGATCTTGGTTTTCAGCAACATTTTGGACCAGTGGAGGGGCCCCCCATGCAGGGGAGGGCTGGCAGCCTTAGGCCTGGGGGGCAAAACCAGTCAAGGGGCCCATTGCACCACCAAATCAGTTCACCATCCATGCCCACCTTTTCCTGGTTTTATAACGGATATTGATGTTATGCTAATCAGTAGCTCTTTGCCATACCCGCTCCTTCACGGCTCCAGGCACTGCTTGTTGTGAGTGTGAGCCACTGTAAATTAGGGGCAGAGGGCACTTGCACTGCGGTAAAGATGGGGCTGGACAGGAGGAGAGTGCAGTGCAATCAGTGCACTCCCCTCCTGTGGGTCACCAGTAGACTGGTGCACCTGCCCAGGATCAGTGCCGGTGCAAGGATTTTTGCCGCCCTAGACAAAATAAAAATTTGCTGCCCCCCCATGTGACATCACAATGCCCCACCCATATGAACTAACGCCAGTGCTGCACACAGTGTGTGTTTACATTAAAAAGCCTGCAGGGACCAGCTATAGACACCAGAACCACTTCATTAAGCTATAGTGTCCCTTTAATGTGAGGTACATTATAGATTAGTGTCACTAATAATATACTAGATTGCCTACTTACAAGCAGATGAGGATGATGATGGGCTGCAGTTTGGCTCCACTGGTCTGGTGTAGAACAGGATCTCTGGAGGCTGTTTGCAGCTGTGGTCACAAAATTCAATGTTCTGGGAGAATTGGAAGCAGCTCAATTTTTTGGGGCCCCTTACACAGCTCAAGGTCTGGGCCCCAGGGCCTGACGGTGAGTATGCCCATAAGGCCCACTCATAAGTTCCACCCACCCATGAGTTCGCTCACAGGGAGTGGAGTGTGTAGGGGATGTGTTATGTGTTATTGTAGAGGATCTAATATGTGTGCTTATGGTATGTAGTGTATAGGGTTACCAGTTTGTGCAGGTGATGTAGTGTGTTTGTGTGTAGTGGAAGCAGTGTGTATTTGTGTATAAGGGATGTATTATGTGTTTCTGGTTGTGTGTAAGGGATGCATTGTGTGAATCTGTGTTTGTATGCATAAGGGATGCAAGGTGTGTGTCTGTATGTGTGTGCATTGAGTGTAAGAGATGCATTGTGTTTCTGTGTGTATGTAAGAAAAGAAGTGTGTGTGTTTGCATGTGTGTGTACGGGTTTGCATTGTCTGTTTCTGTGTATGTGTGCAAAGGATGCATTGTCTTTGTGTGTAAGGGTTGCATTGTGTGTGTGTGTGTGTAATGGATGCATTGTGTGTTTCTCTGTGTGTAAGGGAAGCATGTTGTGTTTCTGTGTATGTATAGGGATGCATTGTGTGTGTGTGCGCGCGTAGTGTGAAAGAGCTCCCTGTCTTGGCCCCTGTCCTATAGAGCTGCCCTTCTGTCCCGTAGAGCTCTCCCCTGCACCTTAGTGGTCTCTCCTCTCCCCCACCCTCCCCTAGCGGTCTCTTCTCACACTCACCCACCCTCCCTGTGCTCTTCTCACTCCTCCCTCTATGTGTTCTCCTCACACCCCCTGTGTTGTCTTACCCCCCTCCTCCCTGTGTTCTTCATACTTCCCCCCTTGGTCGTCTTACTCCCCCACCTGTTCTTCTTAACCCCCTTCTTCTTATTGCTCCCCCTTCTTCTTCTTACCCCCCCTTCTTCTTCTTCCTCTTCCTCCCCCTTCTTCTTCTTACTCCCCCCATTTCTTCATACTCACCCTTCTTCTTACCCCCTCTTCTTCTTCTTACTCCCCACTCTTCTTCTTCTTACTCCCCACTCTTTTTCTTACTCACCCCTTCTTCTTCTTCTTACCCCCCTCTTTTTCTTATCTCCCCTCCTTCTTACTCCGCCCTCCCCCTTTTCTTATTCCCCCTCTCCCTCTTACTCCGCCCTCCCCCTTTTCTTATTCCCCCTCTCCCTCTTCTTACTCCCCCCTCTTCTTCTTCTTACTCCCCCCTCTTTTTCTTACTCCCTCCTCTTCTTCTTACTCCCTCCTCTTCTTCTTCTTACTCCCCCATCTTTTTCTTACTCACCCCTTCTTCTTCTTACCCCCCTCTTTTTCTTATCTCCCCTCCTTCTTACTCCCCCTCCCCTCTTCTTACTCCCCCCTCCCCTCTTCTTATTCCCCCTCCCCTCTTCTTATTCCCCCCTCCCCTCTTCTTATTCCCCCCTTTTTATCCCCCCTCTTCTTACCCCCTCCCCTCCTCCCTCTCTTCTTACCCCCTCCCCTCCTCCCTCTCTTCTTACCCCCTCCCCTGTAGCGTGGCCGAGCTGCACTCCGGTCCGCGGTGGCCGGCCGGCCGGAGTGATAGGAAGGTGCACACTCAGTGTGCACTTCCTGTCAGTCCGGTCGGTAACAGGAAACAGAAACTCCGTGCGGAACAGGAGTTTCTGTTTCCTGTAACCGGCCGGACTGACAGGAAGTGCACACTCAGTGTGCACCCTCCTATCACTCCGGCCGGCTGGCCGGCCACCGCGGACCGGAGTGCAGCTCGGCCACGCTACAGGGGAGGGGAGGGGAGAAGCTGCAGCCGCCTGAGGCTCTTAACAGGCGGCTGCAGTATTTAAAGGGCCGGCCCGCCGCGGCCGGCCTTACAGGAATTTAGGGCGGCCTGGGGGGCAATTGCCTCCCTGCCCCCCGGCCCAGCCCGCCCCTGCTTCTCAGCTCATGCAATCTCTCTATGATGCTTTGAAGACTGAACCATTTTCATTGTCTTTAACAGCTCGCTCCTGCTACTATGCCCTTCAAAGGGCCATCTCCTCTGCCCCAGCTTTGGGCCTACCTAACTATCAGCAACCATTCAAACTTTTTGTTTCTGAAAAGATGGGCCATGCTTCAGGGGTCCTTACACAATCACATGGTTCCCATCAACGCCCTGTTGGTTATTTTTCATGCATGCTGGACCCCGTGGCTCAAGACAGTCCTTCTTGTTTGCATGCTGTGTTTGCGGCCAGTCTCCTGCTGGACAAAACTAATGACTTTGTTCTCGGACATAAACTCACTGTCCTTGCTCCCCATGATATCACAGCCATCCTGAATCAAGTCCAACCGAAACACCTCTCCACCCAGAGACACTTCCGCCTTCAAACCTCCCTCCTCTTGCCTGATAACGTCACTCATAAAAGATTTTACTCTTTGAACCCGGCCACTCTTCTTCTACTTCCCAAGGGGGGAGTACCACAATACTGGTACAGTCTGGACATAAATCCTGATGTTCACATGGACCTTCAAGTGAAAAAGCCCATGGTTCCACATGACGAACAACCTGAGGGCTACTTACATTGTACCCTGTGGTTCAGGAATACCCCAGGTCCTGACCCGTACTATGAAGAAGAATTGTTTAGCCTGGTGGAAATACGCATCACCCTGACAGACCTGTTCTGTGACTCCAGAGGAAATACTGTTATACTGTTCAGATACTAATCTATGGCTTGAGTGGATGCGGTATAATGCTAATTCACACAATAAAACTAACTGTTTTGTTTGTGGAGGGGCCAGACCCCATCTGGGTACAGTGCCCTTCGGTCTACCTTCAGATGTTGAAATATATTTCCTAAGTCTCTATAAGTCACCAACAAACTCATCTGTGTGTGAATCATGGAAAAAGGTATACACAATAACCCAAGGGAATATCAAGCCACCTGATGGGATCACCGTGTACCCAGGTAACTACACTTGCTACAAAATATATGGAGCCACAGAAAGATTTGTGGGTAAATTCGCTTCTGGTTACTGTACTACCTATCGACAACCTCCCACTTCCCTATTAGTAAATCATGTTAAGTCCATGGGAGACATTTACTTGCTATGTGGTGACATGCAGCGCAGATCTAAAATGACTGGCCTGTGGTGGGGTGAATGCGCTATGACCAAAGCCATCATGCCCATACATATAATTTCTGATAACCACCAAGGCCCACTTGATTCACCACACACATATTTTAGGGTAAAGTTCGAGGTAGTTTCGACCCACATATATATATCGATGCCATAGGTGTGCCAAGGGCGGTACCAAACGAGTTTAAGGCCAGAGATGAGGTTGCGGCAGGATTCGAATCCTTGATCCCACTCATCACTGCTAACAAGAATGTTAAGTGGATCAATTATATTTACTATTATCAGCAACGCTTTGTCAATTACATGAGAGATGCCCTCCAGGGCTTGGCAGAACAGTTACAGACTACCTCCCAAATGACATTTCAGAATCGAATGGCCTTAGACATGACACTAACAGAGAAGGGGGCATGTGTAAAATACTTCCCGATACTATGACATGCTGTACCTTCATCCCAGACAATACAGGCCGAAAACTCTCCTTCAAGTAGGTATGGCAGTTCTTACTGTAGTAATTCTCTTTCTCTTCCTGACTTGCTGTGTGATTCCCTGTTTGCAGAAATACTTACAGAAGACTGTAGGTCAGACCATTGACCACACCACACCTACATTCCTACATCAAGATATCGACGACATGGACTGTGATACCCCACATACACCTCTTCAGTCCCACCACCTCAAAAGGACAACTACTTCTTTGTAGGGATAGCATAGGGACTGCGTCTGTCTCCACGGGTAGAAGTCTGACGCGGAAGATGTAGTAGGTTAGCCACTACGGGATACCCGCGCAGTGAAGCGTTCGAGGCCTGTTCAGACAGATGAACTGCAGCCAAGTAGGGACCTTATTAGGGGCAGTTAGTAGTTGTCACTTTAGTAAATAGTCATTTTAAGGGGGGACTGTTGTGGACAAAAATATTAACTCAATTTATGTTAATCCTGGCTTACATAGGAGATGCTAAGCGATTATCTTCTAGACAAGCTAGGTGGTCTCTATTTCTTTCTCGCTTTAAGTTTCATATCATTTACAGACCTGGTTCTAAAAATGTCAAGGCCGACACCTTGTCCAGGCAGTTTGATACTGAGGCTATACTAGAGCAAGAAATGTCCCATATCATTCCCCCGGAATGTATCATTGCGTCCACTGTCCTTTCATTGTCCTCTCAACTGCTTGGCTCCATCATGGAGGCTCAGTCTCAGGTGCCCTGTGGTAAACCTCAGGACAAACTGTTCGTTCCATTGGGGGAGAGGGTTAATATCATGAAGGTGTTTCACGACAATGTGTCTGCTGGTCACCCAGGTATTAATAAATCCACTTCTGCTTTCATGAGGTCATTCTGGTGGAATTCCCTCAGGAGGGATGCTAAGGAATATGTACAGGCTTGCTCTGTTTGTGCGGTTTCCAAAGTGCCTCATAAACTCCCTTGTGGCTTGTTACATCCTATTCCTGAGGTTCCATGGTCCCACTTGTCCATGGACTTCATTGTTGAACTTCCTAGTTCTAACAGTTATACCACCATTCTCATGGTTGTGGACCGTTTTTCTAAAATGGCTCATTTTATTCCTCTCAAGAAATTGCCATCATCTCAAGACCTGGTACTAATCTTTGTACGAGAAATTGTCAGTCTGCATGGCATTCCTCACAATATAGTATCTGACAGAGGTTCTCAGTTTGTATCTCGGTTTTGGAGGGCCTTCAATAAACAATTAGGGATTGAATTGTCTTTTTCATCCTCTTACCACCCCCAGACCAATAGTACAGCTGAGAGAGCTAACCAGTCCTTGGAATTATATTTGCGTTGTTTCGTTAATAGCACTCAAGACAATTGGTCTGAATTACTACCATGGGCCGAGTTTGCTAGGAACAATGCTGACCATGACTATTCTGGGCATAGTCCATTTTTTGTTCATAATGGCCTGCATCCTACTGTCCTATCGGCTGTTTTTTCTGATACAGCTATTCCTGCTTTGGATGACCGTCTGACTTCTATCCGTGATACCTGGGTTAAAGTTCAATCTGCTCTGGGTACTGCTGCTGACCGTTTCAAGCATCATGCTGATACACGTCGGAGTGCCAACCCTGTTTACCAAGTGGGTGAGAGGGTTTGGTTATCTTCTCGTAACATCAGGCTCAAAGTCCCTAGCATGGAATTTGCTCCTAGGTTCCTTGGACCTTTTCGTGTCCTTTGTAGGATCAATCCTGTTGCGTACTCTCTGGCCCTTCCGGCCTCCTTGAAAATTCCTAATACCTTTCATGTGTCCTTACTCAAACCTCTTGTGTGCAATAAATATACTGTCTCAAGTGTCCCTCCTCCTCCCTTATTTGTTTCTGGACAGGAGGAGTATGAGGTCTCCTTCATAATTGTTTC
>OW240920.1:95246048-95288560 GCA_933207985.1 Pelobates cultripes | reverse complement strand
GGAACCGTACCTGACTACTCTATCAGAATCCCCTTGTCTGTTCTGCGTATCCATGAGTACTTTTCCTGCAAAGCCCCAGTGCATTGTTTCATAACTTTGGAGATTTCTTCCTAGAGTCTTGTTGGTTCGTGTTAAACTGCAAGGGTGTGCCTTAAAGGGATACTCCAGGCACCCAGACCACTTCTGCCCATTGGAGTGGTGTGGGTTCCGACTCCCACTACCCTTAACCCTGCAAGTGTAATTATTGCAATTTTCATAAATGTATATACTTGAGTATAAACCGACCCAAATATAAGCCGAGGCACCTAATTTTACCACAAAAACACTGGGAAAACTTATTGACTCGAGTATAAGCCTAGGGAGGGAAATGCAGCAGCTACTGGTAAATTTCTAAATAAAAATAGATACCAATACAATTACATTAATTGAGGCATCAGTAGGTTAAATGTTTTTGAATATTTATTTACAGTGTGTGTATATAATAAATGCAGTGTGTGTGTGTGTGCGTGTTTGTGTAGTGTGTGTGTATATAATGAATGCAGAGTGTGTGTTTGTGTAGTGTGTGCATATAATGAATGCAGAGTGTGTGTGTTTGTGTAGTGTGTATATAATGAATGTAGTGTGTGTATACAGTGAATGCAGAGTGTGTGTGTGTTTGTGTAGTGTGTATATATAATGAATGCAGAGTGTGTGTGTTTGTGTAGTGTGTATATAATGAATGCAGAGTGTGTGTGTGCAGTGTGTGTATATAATGAATGCAGAGTGTGTGTGTGTGTGTGTGTGTAGTGTGTGTATATAATGAATGCATAGTGTGTGTGTGTGTGTGTGTTTGTGTTTGTGTAGAGTGTGTATATAATGAGTGCAGAGTGTGTGTGTGTGTATGTTTGTGTAGTGTGTGTATATAATGAATGCATAGTGTGTGTGTGTGTGTGTTTGTGTAGTGTGTGTATATAATGAATGCAGAGTGTGTGTGTGTTTGTGTAGTGTGTGTATATAATAAATGCAGAGTGTTTGTGTAGTTTGTGTATATAATGAATGCAATGTGTGTGTGTGTGTGTTTGTAGTGTGTGTATATAATGAATGCAGAATGTGTGTATATATAATGAATGCATAGTGTGTGTGTTTGTGTAGTGTGTGTATATAATGAATGCAGAATGTGTGTGTATGTAATGCTGAGTGTGTGTATATAATGAATGCAGAATGTGTGTATATAATGAATGCAGTGTGTGTACATAATGCAGAGTGTGTGTTTGTGTGAATGCAGTGTGTGTGTATATAATGCAGTGTGTGTGTGTTTGTGTAGTGTGTTTAAACTGGGTGTGGGGAGGGCATTTTTATTATTTTAATCTTTTTATTTATTATTTAAATATAAAAAAATTTAACTTTGTTTTAGTGCCCCCTCCCTGCTTCATACTTGGCCAGGGAGGGGGGATATGTCAATCCCTGGTGGTCCGGTGGCATGGGCTGTGCATTGGGGGCCCGCAGAAGCTGTTACTTACCTTCCCAGCAGCTCCCTTCAGCTCCCCTGTGTAAATCGTGCGGTCTGCGTACTGCCATTGCCATGGTAACCCGTGTCAACGCTCTAACGGCTGCGGGACTCGTGAGATTTACACAGGGGAGCTGAAAGGAGCTGTTGGGAAGGTAAGTAAGAGCTTCTGCGGGCCCCACCAGGTGTAAGTTGCCAAAATACAGACCCTCACTCGAGTATAAGCCAAGGGGAGCTTTTTCAGCATTAAAAATGTGCTGAAAAACTCAGCTTATACTCGAGTATATACGGTACCTTGCAGGGTTAAGTCCTCCTCTAGTGGCTGTCTATCAGTTCGTAGAACAGGAAAAGTGTTTTAAGCAACGCTTGACATCCTCACATTATGTGAGGACCTCCAGCGTCCCCGAAATCCCCATGGGAAAGCATTGAATGATGCTTTCCTATGGGGAGGTCTAATGTCGTCGGCGGGGGAGGAGAGTAGGCGGAGCCTGACCAGCACCGAGGGACATTGGAGCTGGACTCCGGTAAGTCACTGAAGGAGTTTTAACCCCTTCAGCAACTTGTGATAGAGGGTGGGAGGGATTGGGGCACTCCAGGGTCCTGCAGTGCCAGGAAAACTAATATGTTTTCCTTGCACTGGAGAATCCCTTTAACTCACCACTTCGGACTCCAGATAAGACCTTTACACATATTTAGAAATGTTATTTATTTATAATAGTTTTCTAATCAAATGTTTTTATTATTCCTATTGGTAACTTCACTATTTTTTTCTGTCCAACCCAAATTTTTGTTTCCATTAAACAATATAATTGATGCGTGCAAAATTTAAGAGTGACTAACCACAATATTTGAAACTGAATGCACAAGTCTACTTGTTATATAAATTAATTAATGAATGAGCTCTCACTTACATGAAGAAGGAAAGTTTAAGGCTTGCATGCTTATGAACTGTATATACTGACGGGAGCTTAGTTGGGTTTCAGCAAGAATGCTCTTAAATACAATATTCAAAAGTGCCACTCACTGCTTGAAAGGACAAGCAGTCAACAAGAGCCTGTTAAATATTTTATTCTGAAGAAGAAAAGAGATTTTTATTTTAAAAAGTGCTGGAACGCAGGGTGGAACGCACGCAGCCCTCTCCAAGCAACAAACCCTGTAGTCGGATTACCACTCCTACAAATCCCATTTTACTGGAGTAAAAGGACTACATTTTCTGTTGTAGGCTATTTTAGCCAATTCTGTATGTTTTATGTTTGCTTGTGAGTGTTTTTAATCCTTATTATAATTTTGTTTGGATTACAGTGAGCACTATTTTCTATTTTGCTTTTAGGCACGATTGGCTTAAGACTCATCAGTGTAGGCAACCAGTTTTTGTTCTATACTGACTTGCCTTTCGGTTTTTCATTGGATCTAATTTCAGTAATCAGATTAATTTCAGCGTGAATAGTGTAAATCACTCTATGTTTTCTATACATATGGTGAGAATACACTAACCGACTTGCTACAGATATTGACTCTTTTGTAATACACTATCTGATTGTAACTCATGAGAATTCATATGTATTGTTTTACTTCTTCTACACACAGCTTATATTGTTTCCATTGATAATATTGTTATTTTATTTAGTGTAGCTCCTGGTTTTACCACTATAGTCCTCTAGTGGATTTAATTTCTTTTTTAGTATATAGGGACTGGTGACCCCTGTTTTTCCGTTTTGAGCTACGTTTTGTGATTTATATTTATTATTGTTTTGTATTCTTTCTTTATTGTTGTGGTATCTTTTTTTCCATCTTTTTCACCCTTTTATTCTTTTTTCGGTTGAGACACTCAATTATTTATTTAATTGCTTTTTATCCCTGTTATGCAATACGCATTGAGAGTACCTAAGTACACGGGCCACCAGATGGGATCCCCAGCGGGCTGGCCCTGGTGCTGCCGCACCACCAGCGCTGCTGGTAGTTCCGACACCCCCAGGACCACCAGTCCCCTGACAAACATTACAGTTGTCATGCCCTGATGGCAGTAGTGGTCTTAAACATGATTCAACAACACTTCTAATGATGCGCTCATGCTATGAATAATGGGGACAGTACCCTGGTGTCCCTAAAAATGGGACACCAGAGAACCAAGTCTGGATGTTGGGATAGGGCCTGAAAATTGAGACTGTCATTCTGAAATCAGGATACAGAGATTCATAAAACAGTTTAGGCAGATGCCCCTTATACACTTCTATTTATGCATGCAGTTTAGAAGTGAACACAATAACATATCACTAATAGCAGAAAACCTTAACCGCAATATTCTGTTTTTCCAATCAGTGGATCCTTGAAAAACTGCCATCATATTTTCCTTCTCAGCTTTTATCTTCTCTAGGGCTTTTAAGAAAACAAAGTCTTTATTTGAAGCACGTGAGCTGACACTTGTGATGTAATTTCAGAGGACATTCTCCATGCACATGTGGATAGCAGATTTTCTTCTTACTGCACAGGTTGCATGTAGCATATCTCCTTTTCCGTGTGCCCATGGATAGTACAGCTGTGGGTTGAGCAATGTCTTAAATCACATTGTGTGCACTAAACTTGGTATTGCACACAAAACAAACCTCTTTTGAAATATAGCAGTAAAAAAGCAAATATTTTCTGCAATCTGCTTCCAAGCTTTAATACTGAAAAAAAGCAAAGCTTTCTGTTTTGACTGTCATTAAAATAAAGGACATGTATATCATGTAAAATTGTATCTTAAACACTCCAAAATGCTCTCCTTTACCCAAGGACAGTGCTTTCTGCTGGGGCCCAGTAAGATGGATTTGAGGCAGATGTTGGAATATAGTCTTCTACCATGGCTCAGTTTCAAGTTTTGGGGTGGAACCAGACAAGGTTAATGTGAGGGTTTCTAGTGAGGACTAAAGATAGTGGCTTATGGGAGAGCTCACTGTGAGGGCCTCCCAAAAGGGTCCAAAGAGACCAGTGTAGACCAGTGCAACAGTTGCCCAATAGATTCCAGTGAAAAGAGCCTATAGGCAGGAATTCTGTGGGATGGCCACTGGATTACATTTCCAGGAAGAATAATGTGAGAGATTCAGGAGAAATCTGTCACTTTTTATAAATCTCTTAGTAATGACTCCCAGCTGCCAAGCAGACAGTTGAATTTCCTGCCTCACTTTCTTTAAACTGTACACCACACTTCAAGTGAGTGCTTCTCTATGAGAAGCATTTTTGGGAAATCATGGCAATTGCCACACAAGTGCCATGTGTCTCAATGCTTGTCTGTGAGAGGTATCTTCTGTGCTGGTCATCAGTAATGTTTAGTAGTAATGCCATCATCAAAGGAGGATCGAAGCTGTAGCAGGGAGACAATGCAGGTACTGGAATAAATGTGCATTTATTTGATTATAAATATCTTTTATTGTCTAAATGTGGGTGCAGTAACCTAAATAGTTTAAAGGGTTACTCCAAGCATCATAACCCATTGTAGTGGTTAAAATGCTAGGTGTACCCTGGTGGAATGTGGAAACCCATTTGCCCTCTTACCTGGGTCCCACCAGTTCCAAGTCTTCTCTGGCGCAGGCTGAACAAGATCTGGCTTCTGCACGGCTACAGAAGTCAGATGCCAATTCTGCCATTCATCCATTGACTCGGAGCATCAGCTGAGGGAATCAGCAATTGAATGAGCATCTGTGGACAGAATTCCGGAAGTGGAGCTCAAATATCTCTGTATGTGCAAAATATCAAACTGAAATGCTGCACATATAGACTCCAAGCACTAACTACTTCAAAACACTGAATTGGAACTGGTGCTTGGAGTAACCATTTAAGAAATACCCTAATTATGTATACATACATATATACATACATAGTTTTATTTGAATATTTGTTTACAAAAATAACATTAGTCATTTACAATTTAAGTTAAACTAATCTTCTGAAACAGGGTCATTCTACATCAATATGTAGTGGTATGCAGACAAGGCATCATTTATTTCTAAAGAAGGTACTGGGGAATGTGACATAATCAGGCTATTTAGTGATTTTATTGGGAGTTGCAGGGACTAAAAGAATCTTTGTGTAATATTAACAATGGTTGCTCAGTTTATATTTTTTATCTGCTTCCTGCTACATGCATAGATAGGCTGCTATACAGGTGCTTTAATAACAAAATAGAGACTAAGGAAACAAATTGTGAACAGACTCAGCGGGAATGATCATGCACGACAAATCACAAATCACTTTGTGATATAAATAACTTTAAAAAAAAAAGCCAACTTGTAATAAAAGAGGCTTATCACTCCTTATAACCATCCCTACTGTACATCCCCACTACAATGCCAACAGATCAAAAACTCTCAATTACTATTTAGAGTGATACATGAATCAGTCTTTGGAAAAAGTCAAAACACATATCAAGGTGCTCTAATCACACATGAGTTATCAAAGGTAAAGGAAACTACTCCTCTGAGTAAACATCCCAGCACAGACAGTTATACAGCTAAATATTACAAACTATCTCTCCTATCACAATACTTTCTGCTTGCATTTAACTGTCTTTCCTTTGATTTTTCTCCACCCATTATAAGCACTTACAGTTTGCATATATTTCACTTTGAAACCTGGGAAGGGACTTTAGAATTACTGTAGCTACAAACCTCCCTCCTTAACACAGATATGCATTTATCCATTAAGATAATAGTTACTTGAATCACACACTCTCCAGCCGGACTAGTCCACCCTGAAAAGGTTAGCCCCATGATACTTTGAAAAATTTGTGACAATATCACCAAAGTAATCACCCACAAATAGACACCAACACCATTGCCCAATTTGGTGAAAGAACTTACTGCAAAATAAAAGCAATTGCACTGTAATGCTATTTAATGTCCAAAGGCCAAAAGAGGGTGATTACATAAATAAAATATAACATATAAGTCCTTCAATTCCAAATATGTATGGAAATAGGTGCACTTACACCTATTTTAAGTCAAGTGTAATTAGACGGCGCTGTTTGGTCCGTCCCCTATTCGTCATCATTGAGTATACTTTGACCCTG
Organism: Pelobates cultripes; assembly: GCA_933207985.1. NCBI lineage: Eukaryota > Metazoa > Chordata > Amphibia > Anura > Pelobatidae > Pelobates > Pelobates cultripes. The sequence goes on along the minus strand of OW240920.1, from coordinate 95,282,030 downwards.
TACCTCACAGTCAGCAGACACATTCCAGCCAATCAGCAGCAGACCCTCCCTCCCAGACCCTCCCACCTCCTGGACAGCATCCATTTTACATTCATTGTGAAGCTGCATTATTAGTGAGAGGATAAACAGTGTAGCTCCTGCTGATTTGATAGGGAAATTGATAGCTAGGCTAGTGTATTCAGTGTCCACTACAGTTCTGAAGGACTCATCTGATCTCTGCTGTAAGGACAGCACCCCAAAAAGCCCTTTTTAGGGCTAGAACATCAGTCTGCTTTTTTTTTCTGTGTAATGTAATTGCAGTTGCCTGCCTGCCAGTCTAGTATTAATTAAAATGTATGAGTAACTGTAAGAAATGACAAGTGCCCAGTGTAAGAAGGTACATTACCAACATACCTTTGCAAATGGTAGTCCACTAATTTAGACAAATTATAAGCAAAAGATCCCATTGAAGAGATATTAGACTGGTCTAGTGGTTTATGCATGAATTTACAGATTTTAAGAGTATGGTAGAAAACCAAGATGGTGCCTGGTGAGGTTCGGATATGTTATTCTTATTTAGTTGGTTTTTAAAAACTCATTAATAAACCTGATACATTTTGTGGATCATTTCTTAAATCGTTATAGTTTCTTCTATTATATAATGTGTTATATGCTTCATCATGGTAAGCGATAGGTTTGAGGGCTAGTTGCTCCCAATTATTGAGATTACTGCTCTCCAAATGATCTGTCTTGGAAAGTAAAGATGTACATTTTATTATCTGTGATAATTAACAATATGTTCTAACGGGCAATACATGTACTAAAATAATTAATTTCCACCATTTTGATAAAGCACCTGCAATTATTATATGTTTCTAATAATCAAGATGTGATTCCTGAGCTTGACCTTTAGACAACCTTCTACATATCCCCATGCCACTTCCCAAAGTGGGTGGCCAGGGACTCTTATTTTGTGGCATACTGCACAAACATGGTGCAACACTGAATGGAGGGATAGTGCCAGGGCACTCCAGGCACTATAACCAATTCAAAGAGACAAAGTGGTTATAGTGACTACAGTGTCCCTTTAATCCCATAGAAAATCTGTGAAAGGAGATGAAGGTTCGAATTGCCAAAAGTCAGCCTCAAAACCTTAAAGACTTGGAGAGGATCTGCAAAGAGGAGTGGGACAAAATCCCTCCTGAGATGTGTGCAAGCCTGGTGGCCAACTACAAGAAACGTCTGAACTCTGTGATTGCCAACAAGGGTTTTGCCACCAAGTACAAAGTCGAAGGGGTCTAATACTTATTTCACTCATTGACATGCAAATCAATGTATAACTTTTTTGACATGTGTTTTTCTGTTTTTTTTTTTTTTTTCTGTCTCTCACTGTTAAAATGCACCTACTATTAAATTATAGACTAATCATTTCTTTTTCAGTGGGCAAACGTTCAAAATCAGCAGCGGATCAAATACTTTTTTCCCTCACTGTACATTCAATGTGAATATTAGCCAGAGTTCCATGTTTTCAGGAGTGTTGTTTCTTTAGTAGTTGTCCTGGAAAATAGACACATTTTGGAGGCCAAATTTCAGAAAACAGTGCAAGGCCTGAGCACTTAAAAAAAGGTCTAGAAGGAGAGTATTATCACATATTATGTGTGACAATATTTACCTGTTCTATCAGTTACAATGCATCCTCTTTATTGATCTTTCTACGGTGTGGCCTATTTGATCTGTATTTGTAATCATTACTGAGTCACACAGAAAATGCACCTCTGGGGTGCATGGCCTGAGCGGATAAAAAAGGGCCCACAAGGAGAATACTGAGTATATCACATATTACGTGTGACAATATTTACCCATTCAGTCAGTTACAATGTTTCCTCTTTATTTATTTTTCTTTCAGTGTGGACTATTTGATCTGTATTTGTAATAATTATCAGAGTCTTGCAGATAGTGCACCTATGGGGTGCAGCCCCAACAGGCATATTGCCATAGCAACAAAACCAACAAATGCTTCAGAACCAAATTCCCCGAGCACGCTCCTTAAAGATACCAATGGGGAACTAACTTGTGCAAGTAATATACCTGCAGATCAATGCCGTATTTAACATTTCAGACAAATGCTGAAATATAATGCTGAACTATATTCATAGGAAAATGGCTTCGCAAATGTCCCATTAGCATAGGTCATGCAAGGACAGGTAAGATGGAAATAATCTATTTTGCTGTAAGGTAAAGAAACACACTGTAAACAATATACTCCTATTTAATCTTATATAGTCGTTCATACCTTTCTATATTACAGCCAGATGGAAAATAATATGTATCATAATATAATTTAAAAGGATTGTTAGGAGCATTTTATTTTCCATCTGGCTGTATTATAATCTAATTTGCTGGTTAAATGTAGTTATGTCAACAGGACAATGAGTGCATGTTTGTCCCTCTTCTACAATAATTTTTAGAGGTTTCTAAACGTTATATATTTATATACCTAAAAATAAACAATAGTTTTGAGGTTGCTACTGTTGAATAGTACGCTTTGTACAAAACCGGCATGCTATCACTTTATGGCAAACACGATTCGATCCATTTACTGTGCTAGCCAAATTATGTGTGCATTTTATTTTTCTTCTTCTTTATTTTAATTTTTTTATTCTTCCACCACCACAGTTATACCTTGATAGAGTAAGCAATTTATAATTTGGCTGATACTCTGAATGTATGTATATCACTTGACTTCCATAACTTTAAAGCAATCACCCAACAAGGTATTTCATGCAGTCATATACAAGACAATCACTATACAATGATGCGTTTCTGGAGACCAACAGACACACACACATCCATTTACATCTACTGCTGCTGCCGCCATATTGGTAAAGGTTAACTTTATGAATTTGGTGGCAAGTTTGATGGCACTTTGTTTGGAATACATTTTTTTTCTTATTCCAACAGCAAACATACTTTAATAGTTTTATAGGCTGAACAAAGACTCAAGCCCACCAATTTCTGTCTTTTATGCATCTGTAGTTATGCTGTTGATATAAAAGTAAGAAACCCCAATTTTAATTGATTTTTCAATACCAACAAATTGAAAAAATACAAATTTTGCTTGACTTCAAAGTAGCAGTCAGATTTCTTCTTCAATCAATGAGCTGTTACTCAAAATATCAACAATTATATCTTTTAATATTCTGTTTTTCCAAAAAATCATCCAGATGTTTTTAAAATCTGTGCATAATCTGATACAACATTCAATTTAAGCAGATAATTCCACATATTTATTGTTGTTTTTGTAAAGAATTATTTAATGTACTGTAGATTAAATCTCCTCTCTGAAAAGTCAAAATTGGAGAACTTTTGCCAGATATACAATCCTATCAGTGAAAAGATTACCAGAGGGCAACTTGTTCTAGCACTGTACATTTTCAGATAATGTCGTCATATCCCCTCCAAGTCACCTTTTTCTAAAATCAATAAGTTCAAGTTCTTTTAGCCTTTCATCATAACTAATATATTCCATGTCCCTAATTACATTTGAAGCCCACCACTACACTTTTTCTAGTTCCCTGACATATTTCTTTTAAACAAAATGCCCAAAATTGTATTGCAAATTCAAGGTGAGTTCTTAGCATTTAAATATTTAAAGAGGCAAGTTTATAATTTTGTACCAGGGAATGATTTTTAATGAATGACAATATCTTACTAATTACAAAACATCTACCACAACGTCCCCCACACCTTTCACAACTTATGAGAATGAAATGTCCACATTATGTTTATGAGTGTCATATGTACATTATCAGTAAATGTACAGGCAAAAATTACTTAATGTATTATGTGGTTTAAATATAGGTCTCTAAATATCTAAAATTTTGGTTGAAATCCAATTGCGGCTTAAAGGATTGCTATATCATTAGGAACACAAACTTGTATTTCTAACACTAAAGTGCCCTGTTAAAGGTTTAGGTGCCCACCATACTGCAACAATCAGTCTCTATGAGACCATCTCTTTCAAATAGCCAACTTTCACTTGACTATTTGGACGGAAGAAGCTCTAGTGGCTGTCAGAGTGACAGTCACTAGAAGAATTTAAATCCTGCAATGAAAATATTGCAGTTCTTGCAAAGTTAATATTACATGGGTATGGCACCCAGACCACTTTATCGAGATGAAGTTGGGCTGGGTACCTATAGTGCCCCTTTAAGTTTGTGTAAAAATCTTTAAACAAAATCTAATTTTATGTACATCATTTAAAAAAGACCAATAAGCATACTGCATATTTTGTATAATATTAAAATATTTTGTACAATTGCAAAACAAACACAAAATAACAACAGAATATAAATATATACAGAGTTGGCCAAAATTCAGAGTAGGGCTTGAGGAACCAATAACTTTTTTATTAATCAACCAAAATCAATAATATTACATACAAAAATACATATGAAAACATATGGAGATGTGTCTGACTATGTACGGAATAGCTCCATTTGCCACCTTGCATAGTTGTGTTCTTTCAATTGCATTGTTCATGACATTAGTTAACCCCTTAAGGACGGAGCCAAATGTACACGTTGTGAATGAAACAAAATGTAAACAAAACCTGGCATTTGCGCTACATGTCTGTCCAACCGTAATACACCTCTTTCATAGTAAATGCACACACCCTTATTATATATCATTGTATTCAGGGGAAACAGGGCTTTTATTTAATATCAAATATTTAGCTATGAAACATAATTTAATATGAAAAAAATGGGAGAAAAAAGTATTTTTATAAATTTTTTTAGTTCTACATGACATTTTAACTGTCAATGTCATAATACTGTTTGCTTTTACTGCAATAAAATACACATATTTGTATTCAGCAAAGTCTCACGTGTAAAACAGTACCCCCTATGTACAGGTTTTATGGCGTTTTGGGAAGTTACAGGGTCAAATATAGCACGTTACATTTGAAATTGAAATTCGCCAGATTGGTTACGTTGCCTTTGGGACTTTATAGTAGCCCATAATGGCATACCATTTGCAATAGTAGACAACCCAAGGTATTGCAAATGAGGTATGTCCAGTCTTTTTAGTAGCCATTTGGTCACAAACAGAGGCCAAATTTAGCGTTAGTATTTGTTTGTGTGTGAAAAATGCAAAAAACGCCAATTTTGGCCAGTGTTTGTGACTAAGTGGCTACTAAAAAAGACAGGACATACCCCGTTTGCAATACCTTGGGTTGTCTTCTTTTGCAAATGGTATGCCATCATAGGGGTAATTTACATTCTTGGGCTACCATAGGGTCTCAAAGGCAACGTAACCAATCTGGCGAATTTTAATGTGAAAATAATGAAACACAAACCTTATATTTGACACTGTAACTTTTGAAAACACCATAAAACCTGTACATGAGAGGTACTGTTGTACTCAGGAGACTTCGCTGAACACAAATATTTGTGTTTCAAAACAGTAAAAAGTATCGCAGCAATAATATCGTCCGTGTAAGTGCTGTTTGTGGTTGAAAAATTAAAAAAAGTCACTTTTACTGGCGATATCATCGTTGTAATACATTTTACTGTTTTGAAACACTAATATTTGTGTTCAGCGAAGTCTCCCGAGTAGAACAGTACCCCCCATGTACAGGTTTTATGGTGTCTTGGAAAGTTATAGGGTTAAATATAGGGCTAGAAAATTAAATTCCCTTTACTTTCGGCATGGGTTGTCAGGCAGGTCCCGCTAATTGTAATTAATTAAGATACCTAATTATGTAAAAATATTACATAAATATATATGTAGAATTAGTATATGTGTATATATACATATGTGAATATATATGTATATATATATATATATATATATATAATTTTTTTTAAATATTTTTATTTGTATATAGGTATATATATAGTGATATATACGTATATATTTATGTATATAGATATATATATTATTTTGTTCTACGTGTATTTTGATATAAATATTTATATATTAATATCACAATACAGTTCGAACGAAATAACACACATCTATATATTTTTTTATTATTTATTTTTAATTATTTTTTTTTATTTTTTTTAACGTATTTACATATTTAATTTTTTGATATTATATATAAATATATATATATAACAATAATTATATATATATTTAATCAGTCTACGTGTAATTTGATATTAATATATATATATATATATATATATATATAATTATATATATAAATAGTAAAATACACCTAGACAGTGTATGTGTTTGTATGCATATATATAAAATATATATATGATCTAAGTATATATTTATTTATTTTTTACACTTTTTAACTTTTATTAATTTTATTTAATTTATTTCCAGCCAGCAGGGGGACTACCTGTCATTACAGGCAGCCCCCCTGCTGGCAGTGCTGCAGCCAGCTATCCCAGCCATGTGTTTGTGAGGTCCTCACAAGGACCTCACTCTCACATGGCGGGGGGGCTGCCAGGAGGAAGATCTGCTGCGGGGGGGCTCCCTGGGAGTCCCCCCAACCGCGATCGCCGGCGTGGGATCGCCGGCAACTGGGTAAGTAATGAAAGACCGGAGGGCGTACTATTACGTCCGGTGGCGTTTAGAGCTGCCTAAAATAGGGCGTAATAGTACGCCCTCCGGTCTTAAAGGGTTAATGTTTGAGGCTCTAGCTCTCAAATTTCTACACAGATATTCTCCTTGAGCTGCTGAAGTGTATGCAGTTTGTTCACTTATATCCACTTCTTCAGTTGTCACCACAAGAAGTAATCTGGAGGTGAATGGTCAGGCACTCATGGCGGCCAATTAATCTGGGAATTTTTTTAAAATAGTTCGCGCACAGAACATTTGACAAATTCAGCTTTGAAAATCAAATTCATACAATTTTTTTTTACTTGTAGTTCATTTGTGAAATTACCCATAACGAATCTCCCAAGTCTCAGTTATAATCTGCACCTTCAACAAATAAAAATGGAACTACTAATAAATAGGTTATTTTACCTACCAATCCCTACTCTGAATTTTGGCCCACCATGAATAATATATATAACCCTCAACCCTGCTTATTCCATGCTCTAACTTGGTGTAAGTACCTGTTCAGTATAGCAGTTTGTATCCTTTGTGTACCCTACAGATCCATTGTATCCCCTGTTGTCATGTATTTTCACATGGTGCTGGTAGCCAGCTTTCCTCTTAATGTTCTATGGAGTTCCTGGCCATTCAAGGCTTTCTTCTTAACCTCCTGGATTGCCGAAGTAGAGTTCAAATGAATTGTGGATTTTCTTTTAAATCATTATACATTTATTATGATCATTAGTAGGAATGTATGTTTTCATAATTGGTAATGGTTCAAGGACAGGTTATGTAAATAATAATAGGGTTTGCTAATTTTCTTTAGAGGTGTTAACTGTTAAGGTTTCTAACTGAGGGCTATTTTGATATAAAAAAATCAAATTATCAAACATGTTGTAATTCAACCTCATACTTAATAGTGTTAGTGTGGATTGTTTGAAATATTAATTTCCAGATTTCTCCTGAGAGTTGGAGTGGAGGTATGTTAGTGTAGCATAAACATTTAAACTGGTAATTTGTTTTGTTGAAGTTAGGTGAGGTTTGTCTTAATGACATCAGTATTTATCATGAACATGGATCTTTGTGGATAGAATGAGCATGGGAGAGTTGTGGAGTTCTCTAAGGAGATATAAACATTTTTGTTCTAGCTAACATATTATTTCAACAACCTATTTTGCTAGAAGATGCAGTTAAATGTTGTAATGTAATGTTATAGAATGAAGGCTCGTTTGGACAGGGCCCTTTTCACCTACTGTTGCTGTATGTCATATGTGTTTTGTTAGAATGAACTGTTTGTCTTGTGTCCTATTGTACAGTGCTGTGAAATATGTTAGCTCTATATAAATAATTGTAGTTTGATTGGAATAAACAATAATTTCCATAAAAATAGATAAATATCTGATCACCTTAGGTTATTATGCCAGTCATTCCATACATGTCATTGTCCACCGTACCAACCATTGGATTCTAGGGGGAGATTTATCAAAATTTCTGTTTGAGATATATATAATTATACTGATGAGCCACAACATTAAAATCACCTACAAATTTTCATGTAGGTCCTCCTTGTGCAGGCAAAACAGTCCTGATGCGTCATAGCATGGACTCCACAAAACCTTGTGGAGTCCACAAAATCGTTTAAGTCCTGCAAGTGATGAGGTTGGGTCTCAATGAATCAGATTTGTTGTTCCATGGATGCACAATGGGATACAAGGAATTTGGAGTCCAAGGTAACACCTTAAACTTTTTGTCACATTCCTTAAAACCATTCCTGAAAATCTTTGCAATTTGACAGGGTGCATTATTCTGCTGAAAGAGGCCACTGCCATCAGAGAACACAATTTCCATGAAGGGGTGTATGTGGTCTGCAACAATCTCTAGGTAGGTGGTACTGGTTAAAGTAGCATCCACCTGAATGCCAGGACCCATGGTTTCCCAGCAGTACATTGCCCAGAGAATAACACTGTCTCCACCGGCCTGCCATTTCTTGCCCAGGAAAATGACACATACGCATACACCTATTCACCTGATCTGAAAAAAAAAAACATGATTCAGCAGACTAGGCAACATTCTTACATTGCTCCATGGTCTAGTTCTGATGCTCATATCCCCATTTAATGCACTTTCTGCATTGGACAGGGGTCATCATGGGCACTCTGACCAATCTAGGCTATACAGCCCCATACGCAGCAAACTAAGATGCACCGTGTTATGATCAATAAGCATTAGGCATTTCAGCAATTTGAACTACAGTAGCTCTTCCGTGTGATGGGGCAAGCTGGGCTAGCCATTGCTCACCAATTGCATTAATAAACCTTGGGCGGCCATGACCCCGATGCTGGTTCACCAGTCGTCATTTCTTGCACCCCTTTTGGTAGGTACTAACCACTGCATTTTGATCCACTGCATATCTACTTGCCGTTTTGGAGATGTCATTTAGCCATAATTATTTGGCCATTGTCAAAGTCAAAGCTTGCCCATTTTTCCTGCTTCCAACTCTTGAAATTCAAAATTCAAGAACCACATTGTGACTGATCAGTATGTATATACATATGTCTGTGTGCTTGTGTATGATTGTGTGTCAGCTTGTCTGTGTCTATTTGTGTGTGTAAATAACTGTACGTGTGTCAATAGTTGTATTAAGTGCTGGAATTCGGGAAGGGATAGAGATAAGGTCTGGGGAAGGGCCAGAGGTGGAGCTCTAGGAATGGGTCACAGACACTGTGAGGCTGGGGGGAGAAAGAGACAAGATGCTGGTGGGAAGAGATACACAGGAATGATGAGAAGGGGAGAAAGGGACACACAAATGGGGGCTGGGACGAGACATACTGAGGGGCTCACGAGACAGAGACACAGATGGGGTTGTGGAAGGGTCAAGAGAAACAGACAAGGATTAGGGGAGGTGCAAAAGAGATAGACAGGGCTAAGAAGGAAATACAAATAGAGGCTGGGGTGGAGGAGACAAAGACACGCAGTGGGCCTGGGAGAAAAAGAAACATACAGAGGCACTGGAGAAAGGGCAATAGAGACAGATGGGGCCTAGGGAATGGCAAAAGAAACAGACAGGACTGGGGTGAGAAATCAAGAGGGGCTGGGTGACATAAAGAAATACAGAGAGGCTAGGTGGAGAAAGAGACAAGATGCTGGGGGGGGAGAGAAACACAGAAGGGTGAGAAGGGGAAAAAGAGGCACACACACACATGCACACGCACACACGAGGCTGGGAGGTGAAAGAGGCCTAGAGGTGGTGACGAAGGGAAGAAAGATATACACAAAAGGGGCTGGGAGTGGGGAAGATACACACAGAGGCTGGGGAAGAGACACACATAGAGGCTGAGGAAGGGGAGAAACATACACACAAACAAACTAGGAGAGAAAGATGCACACAAAGGGGCTGAGTGAATTAAGAGTCATACAAAAGAGCTGAGGTAGAGACACACAAAGGGGCTGAGAGGAGTAAGACATAAAAGGAGGTGGTGTAAGAGACACACACAGGGAAAACAGATAAGATATGTTAAAGTGGGTATGACATTCTAAAGAGAGGATAAGAAACACAAAAGTGGGTAAGAAATGCAAGAGGGACACACAGGTGAACATGCATTTTTGGGGGTTAAATGGTGGGGCATCTTCGCCTGCATACCCAAAATTCCTGGCACTGACTCTGCACGTGTCATTTAAACTTGAAGCAGCATAGGGGAAACAGAGTGCCTCAGTGTAGTGTGCATAATCCCTCCTCTACCCTGTGCGTGAAGTCATGTGCAAGGGTCAGAGGGAAGGAAGACATAAGCGCACCAGGATTAACCCGGTATTAACATGAATTGCACAGCTAAAAAGCCCTATCTTCTCTCAGTGAAAAACGAGTGCAGCCCACACACACAAAGATTTATGGTAAAGTGACCCACTGCAAAAAAAACTTGGACACAACTGTTATAGCCTATCAATCGTAATAAATATTGTGTTACTTTAAAATAAAAAAAAATAAACATATTTGATTACATGCATAAGGTTACTTCTGAGATACTCAGCCTTCACCTTGAGAATAATATCTGGATATTAAATCCATCTACACTCTAGGTTCTAGCTATGAGCCCAAATTGTCTGTAGTTAGATATACAAGTAAACTTCCAATACTTGATTAGCAGGTATAGAATGCTCCTTTTTTACTCTTTTTTATTTTCCTAGCCTGTGGGAATGTCAGCAAAATGAGTCCTCTTCTTCCACTGATTTCATGTGAAAATAAGAAGCTTTCTTTAAGAGATGTGCAGGAGAAGAACACAGCAATGCATATGTTGAAAAATAGTAAACGTTATGTGCAGTGAAACATTTGTTTCAGTCATTGAACCAATGGCCAATTAACATCACCAAAGGAGAGATGTATAATGAAAAGTTTAGTATCTTTGACCCACAGAGCGTAGAAAGACTGGGTAAACACATAAAAAAAAATATTCTAGTCATTACTTTTTATAAAATCAAATATATTGTTTAATTAGTGTTATTTTTGACAGCACAACACCAGTTGCATTCCATGTATAATACATTCAGTCTCACTTAGTACATCCTCTTACAGGAGTGGATGAAATTCCATGGCACTATAAAATTTCCAAAGAAAGAGAAGATATTCTGCATCGGAAGCTCACTAATTCAGAGACCATCACCTGTATGTGTCCCATCACGCTTGTTCTCTAGGCAAAAAGAGCCACAAAGGTATGTACAATCAAAGTATATTTTATACATCATTCCCATAGACTTATAAAGTAAACTCCATTGCATTTCCTACTATATATATACGCGCCAAAGCAGTTTTTTAGAAAGTCCAACATCTACCATAGGTGTATTTTTATTCTCCCAAAGGTATGTTATGGAGAATGGTGTTCATTTCCAGTATTTGCAAGGTGAGAAGTACCCACGATGGATAAGAAAGGAATCCAAATATATGAACAAGAAAGAGAAACAGACACAGTCACAGTTTAGAGGTGGGTTTTTAACTGCATTTCATTAGCATCACTGTTTTCTAATTATAGAATTATATCTAAGACGCTCATCAAACTAGCACTAAAAAAACTTAAATGACAACATAAAGGACATTAATTTCTCTTTATGTTTGTATATAACACCAGCTTGATTTAAGGTGAATCCATTATCCACATGTTTCTATTTATATAGCAAAATGTTTTAATTGATGTAATGGGCTATCAAAAGTTGGTATCCACCTCCTCCAAAATGGTGTCCTTGAATGGACAGAGTAGATGTGCAGGCTATGCTAAATGTAGCACACAAACCTAGGTAAACAACATAAAACATAGGACAGAGGCATATGCCAGTACTTAGAATGGCTGGGCTACCACAGGCAAGGTAGGTGAAATGTATGTAAGCAGACAGAGTCGAAACAGTTACAGGTTGAATTCACCTCATTCCATAAAGATTTGGCGTTCTCCTTTGAAGGGAGACTGCGCAGCTTAGCAGACAAGGGCACATGTATGAGTGTTGGAATGGATGAAACATGATTGGCTGTTTGTTATGGGTGGAAGTGTTGGATGTGAGGAAGTGGGTGGTGACAAATTAAGTTGACCTCAGTGCCACTTAGGATCCGGACCAGCAACTGTTTCAGCGAAAACTCCTCCTGTTGTTTGGGCCTGTTGGTGATTTAGGCCTGTGGCATGGATCCTGTCAGCGCTCAGGGTTGAAGCAGCAGGGAACGGTGGCCAGTTGCTCTGTTAGCAATTTGCTTGCCTCCTTCACCCCTAGCTGTCTGGTGGTGCGGTCTCCCCTCCCCGTGGTGTGGCTCCCCCAGTTCCCCCCTTCCACGCCACCCTCCCTGGGTGGCCATGCCAGCATGGGTCGGCGCACCCATCCCCCTGCTCAGCAGAGACCCCGGTATAGGAGCCTGTGGTGTATGGCCTGCATCCATGCCTGTCTCCCTTGCTCCCCCAGGTGTAAGGGCAGCGTCTTCGAGCGCAGGTTGCGCTCCATTATGCTCCATTATGCTCCGGAGGCCGGATGTCTTCCAGGTGGTTGACCCTGGTGGCGCGTCTGGCAGTGGTAAGTAGACCCGGTGAAGGGGGTGGGTTCCCCTCCACCTGTTCTCCCCCCTCTTCCGGTCTCTGCCTCCATCGCCCGTCCGACCCCTTTCTCCCTCCCCCCCCCCACAGGGCCTTCCTCATCTTATCCCTGACCCCCCTCCCTCTCTATCCTCCTTGCCTGTCTCGGCAGCCTCCAGGTCTGCGGTGTGGGCTCACTGACTCCACTGCATCCTCAGGCTTTGGGTGCGGTTCCCGGATCTGTCCAGCAGGTGCCGCCTGGAGCTTCTGTGAACATGGAGCCACAGGGACATGTCAGGATTCAGTTTCCCAGGTTCCTGCTTCGACTTCGATGATGCTGGCTGGTCCCGGGGCGCCATCAGGTGAGCCCACTTTTAATTTGTTGTCCAGGGTGTCCGCGCTGGACGTGTTTATGTCTGGGTTGCGGGGTCTTCTTTCCCAGTGGGAGCAGGGTGCGCTGCACACGGTCCCCGGGGGTTGGATAGTCAGCTGCGCTCTGTGTGGTCCCCTTCCATCCCAGTGGCGGGTTCGCTGGGTGGGGTGGTGAGCTCTGTTCCCAGCACAGCGGTTGGGGGTTGGTTAGCGGCTCCCTCGGCAGTGCCGAGCAACCCCTGTGGATTTGGAGGGACTTACGGTGTCACGGAAGTGGTGAAAGGGGATGCTTTTATGTGTTGGTCTAGCCCCCTGGGTTTGCATTTGAATCTGGAAAGGGGAATTTGTAGAGATTTTTTCTCTTTTGCCCTTGAAGGACGTTCTTCCAGTGGGATAAGGAGGGGAAGGATTCAGATAAAGATCAGGAGAAATTCCACTATAGGAAGATTCCAAAGTCTTTTGGGAACTGGGTGCGGGCGTTATCCATTTTTGGCGAGCGTGATTGGGGAGAAGGCTCCCCATCATTGCTCTGTGTTATTCTGTTATCAAGACAACATATAGAACACCTGTCATACTTATGGTGGCCTGGGTTGGTGGCGGTATGACGAGCAATTTTGTCAACAGCTCGTGGTAAGTGAGATGCGCCCCATGCTCGGCCATTATAGAAGCCTTATTCATCATTTGTCATACCCTCATGGGGGTTTGGTAAAGGAAGTACTTTCCAAAATATAGAAACTTAATCATACATTGGTATTTGGTATTGCATAATTTACCTTGTATATACCCTTCTGCGGACCTGCTCAGTTGGCGATGTGGCCCATCTACTGGCAATGGCAAAATTACTCACGTGTTCTGGGACAGACCCTTCCTTTATCAACTTTTGAAAGAAAGGAATACAGTACAAAATTAGAGGGCTAACTACCTATTCCCTCCACTTGATTATTATTTTATTTTATTATTTGTATAGGGCCAGATTCCGTAGCGCTGTACAATGGGTGGACTAACAGACATGTAATTGTAACCAGACAACTGGACATACAGGAATAGAGTGGTGGAGGGCCCTGCTCAATGAGATTACATTCTAGAGGGAGTGGGGTAAAAGGGTACATAGGGGTACAAAGTAGGTTGTTTGAAAAGTATTCACTGAGGGCTTAGTAGGTAATTTTTGACAATTGCAGGAGAGGAGTCATGGGGGTGGGGGGTAAAAACCTGCTAACAGTTTAATTGATATGCTTTCTTGAAGAAGTGAGTTTTCACAGATTTGGAGACTGTGTGAAAGTCTTACGGAGAAGGGAAGGGAGTTTCACCGAAGAGGTGCAGCCCTGGAGAAATCTTGGAGGCGAGCATTCGAGGTGGGAGTACGGACAGAGGATATACGTAGGTCTTTGGCAGAGCGTAGGGTCCTCGACGGGACATACTTGTGTATTAGGGAGTATAGGTAGGTTGGAGCAGCATTATGTAGGGACTTGTAAGCAAGCACCTGCATTTTAAATTGAGCCCTATATCTAACTGGAAGCCAATGCAGGGACTGACAGAGCGGAGAGGCGTGGGAGGTGCGATCGGACAGGAAAATGAGCCTCGTCGCCGCATTCATTATAGATTGCAGCGGTGCAATCTGGGAACACGTAAGACCACTGAGAAAGGTATTGCAGTAGTCAAGGCGAGAGACTTACACACACACACACACATACATATATACACAAACATATACACACATATAGTAAAGAACAAGCACGCCCAGGTATGTTACAATGACAAAGAAGTAGTGGTTAAAGATACATTGTTTAAAAAACACACAAGTAGTTAAAATACAATAAAATGATAGTGTCCAGTATTAAGGGTTGATAGTGTCCTCCATTGTCTACCTTGCAGAAGGCACTAGTTCAGCTGTAGATGATCTGAGCAATGTTCTGGTTTGCAATAGGGAACTTTTAAAACTCAGACTTGCATAAGGCACTGGTTCAGCTGATACAAGAGGTATTCCTACTATGTTTGACTCTCATATACTGGGAAAAGCATTAGCGTAACATATTACAGTGGCTATCGCCTCCATAGCTTAGGCAAATTTCCCAACCACCTACCACTCAAGCAGTATATGCTAGACTTTGGACCACCAGGAGATATGAGGATATTTAGGCTCTTGGGTAACTTGAGACACTACTCAGAGGTCTCGGGTGACTGGTTTTCAGTATGATATTCTATATTGATCACTCATTATTTCAACAGATGGGGGGACTCCAGGGTCACACTCCACATCACGCTCCCTTATCTCTCCTGTACTGCCTTTTCTTTCCTATTCCAATCCTCCCCACTTGTTACAAATACAAACAGGTTGTTAAGTTAATTCTACAACACATTGTCTGACCATATAGCCTTTATGTTCTTTGCAAAGAATTGCTTATATGAAGTTTTACCGAAAATTGTGTGAAAATCCCACTTTTCTTTTCTTTTTTATATATCTGTCTGAGCAGCCATGCTGGGTTAGATTCTACTGTTATCTGACTAACTGCTGCTCAAGATAATTTACCTACAACTGTGATAGCTCTGTGGGAGTCTGTAGGAAAGTTCAGTTGAGCATAATGGTAAAATCTGATTCAAAATGGCTGCTGAAATTTAAACATATTATATGGTGCTCAGAGTATCCCTTTAAACAATGTACATTAATAATAATGGTTTATGGTTTTGTATTTTGGGTTAATTATGTATTTTTGTTCACATAATTATCTTATTTTAATAGTTTAAATAACTGTCTTCACTGCCGAGTCTGCACCACCGCAAATTAGATCCATTTATTCTTAGCATTGAGAGAAACATCAAACCTTTTTTTGATTTAGAGCCCAGAAAAGACACCAGAGTTTCCATAAACCACCAAAGGTTTATTTATATATCCCAGCAATCATTGCTCACCCTTTAAACTCCTTAAGTATTAATTTTCCCACACTTTAGAAGTATTTTCTCCTCGGGTTCTGCACGGTTTCAGCTCTGACAGTCTGACAGCTTTTGTTACAAATTTAAAAAATCCCCATGTCCACAGCAGATTGGTAGAAAAACTGAAAACTACAATGTCAAATTGTTTGAAGTTCTCTCCTGGATGAATGATATGTGTAATACAAAGATGCATTCTTTTAATCCCCTATGACCTGTGCTGTTAGCCTTAGTGTTCCATTACAAGACAAAGTGTGTTTTTATTGCACGGTTAAATGTTGTCATCATTCTAGCTCTCACGGTTTCTGCTCTCATCACGTCACTTATTACTTCTATGGATTTAACCTGTTCCACAGAGCATGCAGTTCTGCGTCAGAAGTAAAAAATTCTATATTTCTTCTGATTACTCTCGGGAGAAAGTAATTCATTGAGTTAATCTAATTAAGCGACAGAATAAGCATAATTTAACAACATACTCTCTTACATCGGGAGCAATGAATGCAACATAGAGGGTAAGATTGGAGAGCGTACTATGAAGGGACAAGAAGCACGCCTTCCTGAAAAAGAGGTGGAACATCCAGAAAAGGTTACTTGGCATGCATTTGTACCGGATTAACTGGCAGCCACTCAGGGAAGACACTCGGTGTTAGTGATTTATTCGCACTGCTCTAACTCAGGCTATTTCTCTGTTTTCATTGGACGAGGGAGAGAAAACCAAAACTGAGACTGGCCCACGGTCCCACTAAATTCTAGAATGTTCGAGGATGTGTGACAATCTAGGTGACTAATACTGATTAAGGAATAGCGAACACATAAAAACAGTTTTACATTTTATAAGACTACTTAAAATCAACTATCTCAGCAAACAAATCTGATGATTCAGTTCCACCATATGGCCATATTGTGTTAAGCCCACCACTACTTCACAGTACCCCAATTTCGGTGGGTCCTACATTAATTCCAACGTGGGAGACAAATTAAATAGTGCTAGTGCTTATAATGAGATAAAGTGTATTTTAATAACCTGCTGTAAGAGCGTTGTGAATATATGTAATTAAAAATGTATATAATATAAAGCGCAATTTAAAAAAAAGGCAGTGTCAAAACGAAACAAAGGAGAAAAACAGGTACTGCGTTACTGTGCAATATGAGAAAAGGCACCAAGACTTACTCCTGGTGTCCAAAAAATACCGCACAGACTCAGGTCTTACCCAAATACAATATATAGCTCAAAAAAATGGACAGGTAGTGAGAAATAACTCAAATAAACTTAACCTTTATTCAAATAAATAAGAAAAAAAGTGAAAAGAAAATCGTGCAAAGTGTATTCGTGGTTAAAAAAGGGGGATCTAGTGGAAATTACTGGCAATGATCCAAAAAAGAGCTAATAGACACATATATCTTATCAACATAAATCAAAAATACACCTGTACCTGTATGGATAGTACTTAAACACATAAATATATGTCTTGTTCCCAAATAAAGGTGTATCAAATTTAATTCATAATAACTAGTTGATAAGATTGTAATACAGAAAACACTTCCCAAAGGGCAAAGTATCAGTACAATACCCTCATATGAGCACTAAGTTATATATAATTGTAGATAGAAAAAAGCTATCAGCTAATGTAAATATACACTCAAAGGATATTCTGTGTTAATAATGAGGCTAGCAGGCTCAGAATCAAAATGCAATAGTCACACTATATTGTAACAAAAGTGTATAAAAAGGGAGCTATTAACAGATTAATTACATAGTTACATAGCTGAAAAGAGACTTGAGTCCATCAAGTTCAGCCTACCTCACATTTGTTTTTTGCTGTTGATCCAAAAGAAGGCAAAAAAAACGCAGTTTGAAGCACAATTTTGAAACAAGCTAGGAAAAAAAATCCTTATTGACCCCAGAATGGCAGTCAGATTTATCCTGGGATCAAGCAGTTATTACCCTACATTGAAAGATTATATCCTTGAATATTCTGTTTTTGCAAGTATGCATCTAGTAGCTGTTTGAACATCTGTATGGACTCTGATAAAACCACTTCTTCAGGCAGAGAATTCCACATCCTGATTGTTGTTACAGTAAAAAAACCTTTCCTTTGCCTTAGACAAAATCTTCTTTCTTCCAGTCTAAACGCATGGCCTCGTGTCCTATGTAAAGTCCGGTTTGTGAATAGATTTCCACACAATGGTTTGTATTGGCCTCGAATATATTTGTATAATGTTATCATGTACTCTCTCAGGCGACGTTTTTCTAAACTAAATAGGTTTAAATTTGTTAACTTTTCTTCATAGCTGATATGTTCCATTCCTTTTATTAATTTTGTAGCCCTCCTCTGCACTTTTTCTAGTGCCCAAAATTGCACAGCATATTCAATTTGGGGTCTTACCAGTGATTTATAAAGAGGCAAAATGATATTCTCGTACCGAGAATGAATGCCCTTTTTCATGCATGACAATAACTTACTGGCCTTGGCCACTGCTAATTGACATTGCACATTGTTGCATAGTTTGTTGTCTATAACAATTCCCAAGTCCTTTTCGTGTGTTGTTATCCCTAATTCGCTTCCATTAAGGGTATACATTCCTTGTGTATTCTTTATGCCAAAGTGCATAACTTTGCATTTTTCGACATTAAATTTCATCTGTCATTTGAGTGCCCAGTCCCCCAGTCTATCTAAATCCCTCTGCAGCAAAGTAATATCTTGCTCACATTGTATTATTTTACAAAGTTTTGTGTCATCTGCAAACACTGAAACATGACTTGCAATGCTGTCTTCAAGATCATTTATAAACATGTTAATTAGAATTGATACACTTTTATGAAGAAGTGGGTTTTTAACGATTTTTTTGAAGGAGTGGAGACTGGGTGAGCATCTAAAGGAGGAGGGAAGCAAGTTCCACAGGAACGGTGCAGCCCTCGCGAAATCTTGAAGGCGAGCATCAGAGGTGGGAGTACGGACAGAAGATAGACGTAAGTCTTCAGCAGATCATAAGGGCCTAGACAGGACATACTTGTGTACAAGGGAGGATAGATAGGTGGGAGCAGCATTATGTAGAGATTTGAAAGCAAGAACCAGAATTTTAAATTGTCTACTCAGCTGTTATACACTGACAGCAGATAAAGCCCCCATGCTGAGTCAATCCATAAATGTGCTCATAGTGGGTAAAGAAAATAGTCCTTAAGGTGAAGTTAAAGTAACTTACAAAAATATAGCTTTTATATGCTCAGTAAAAATCCATTAGAATCCCTATTAAAATAAAAAGCAGCTAGAAAGCAGCATAGCAAAGCTCAACGCGTTTCAGCGCTTTGTTGTGCCTTTTTCAAGAGCTAAACAGAGTCAGAGTCAGCATGTGTTTAAAAAGCGTAAGGCCGCGCCCCTCAAGGACTTCATAAAGCCAATCACATCGTGATACGTCGGTCGTGGGAGGTTATAAATTATGTTATGCTCAAGAGATAGGCTGATCCATCCCGGTGGGCGGCAGTCGATAGACCCGCCCCACTATACTGTCAGGCGGCCAATGAAACAGATGCTCCAGCATAGTGGGCGCGGTGCATGTGATTGACGATCGCAACAGCGAATTGTATCTTTGAAGAGGCGGAACTTAGAATATTGAACCGCCTCCTATATATGCCATTTTCATTTTATACCAAAAACTTAGATAAATAAAGCAGAAAGTTTTATAAGTTATTGCTTTATTGAGAGTATATAGACTGTACAAATTAAGCAGCAAAATATTAGTAGGCAAAAAGGAGTCTACATAAGCTGCTACTTTATGGGTGCTAATGCACAGCATATTATGCTTAATTAGAGCATAATGAAAAACAATCACTGACTCAGGCTCGTTGTTCAAAGGTATATATAAATGTATTTTCATACAGAAAATTGAAATTCAACTTAGTTAGATGTCCAGATTGAGCTGTTACCTTTCCTTAAAAATGAAAGTATGATTGTGTATAAGCGAATAAAGTATAGTATATTGTGAATGGTATATTATAAAATAAATACAGCAGGAAGAAATTAATTTTAAAGGAATTAATTTAAAGGGATGAATTTTAATCCACCTCTTTTTTCCTCTCCCCCCCAAAAAAAAGTAGTTTAACCCAAAAAAGGGAAAAGGAAAATCCTTCGTTCAACCCTTTTGGACTAAGTGTTTTAAGTTGGTAAATCCCAAAACACTCTCTCTGTCTAAGAAACTTGTCATAGTCCCCCCTCCTTACATTCTTTTTAACTAATTCCAGGCCACAGAAATGTAACCCCTTGGAGTCACCTCCGTGATATTCACGCAGGTGCCTTGATCTTGTGTTATCTGTTGGATTCTTTGTTGGAGATCTGTTGGAGATCTAATGTGTTCCTGGATTCGTTTTTTAAAAGGGCGGAAAGTTTTACCAACGTATTTTCGATTACATTGGCAAGTCAGCAGGTAAACAAGTCCTGCTGTATTACAATTGAAAAAAGAGGCTATCTCAAAAGATTCCTGGTTTTCACTATCCCAGACTCTTTTGGAGTCTCTTTTTATAAATTTACATAAGACACATCTGCCACATCCATAAGTACCAATGACAGTGTTATGAAACCACGTTTTTGTTGGAAATTGTCTAATTTGTAGATGACTTGGAGCAAGGATATCATGAAGATTTTTCCCCGACGTGCTGTAAGGGTAACAGAAGGGGCCACTACCTCGTGTAGATGTTCATCACTATTTAATAATGGCCAAAATCGTTTCAAAGAAGTTTTCACCTTTTCCCATCCAGCATCATATGTGGATATCAATCTTATAGTTTTTGATGATGAAAAATTACCTGATCTATTAGGGGCAGATTCACTAAGCAATGTATTACGATCAGATTCCAAAGCTCTCTTGTAAGCCCGTTTAAGACACTTGTTGGGATAGCCTTTCTCTTTGAAAGACTTTCTAAGGTCTCTAGCTTTTAGATGGAACTCCTCTAGATTGCTACAGTTCCGTCTCACCCGTGGGAATACCTTGTTTCAGAGGTGTAGGGTGAAAACTATCCCATTTGATGACGAAGGTTTTTTGTAAAGAGTGGTATGTATTTTATTTGTTTCAGTAATTGAGATTGTCAAGTCCAGAAAATTCAAGCTAGTCCCACCAAACTCGCTTGTAAATCTTAAATTCTCCTCATTAATATTAAGTAGCCTCACAAATTCATTAAACTCATCCCTATTGCCACACCACACAATAAACACGTCATCTATATAGCGATGCCACAGAAAACTGAGGGGAAGATACTTAGAAATACTTTCAGAATGTGTCAAGTATTCCTCCCACCATCCTAGATGTAAATTGACGTATGATGGGGCACAAACTGTTCCCATCGCAGTGCCCCTTATCTGATGGTAAAATTTATTTCTAAATATGAAATAATTGTGTGTCAATATATATTCCAAAAGTGTGAGGCAAAAGTTGGAATGTAAAGAGTGTTGTTCACCCCTTGATTCAAGGAAATGGCCAGTATGTTTAATACCATTCGAGTTAGGGATCGAGGAGTACAGTGCTTAAACGAATGCTTTGATGTATATCATATATCTGCTCTATACCAAATGAAAATTAAAGTTACATTACTATCACCTCCAAAGGGGCATATGCAGCTGGGAGGCTGGGAAGGGTGCCTAACCAAAAAGGAATCTGCTCTGTATTTTTAACTTACACAGTAAAAACATAAAGGGAATTGGGGGCACACTCAGAACATGTATTTCTCAGAATTGGTGCTCCATAGACCAAAATGTATACATAATACAGATAAAGGAACAGCGCACACATAAATATAAAGTTTTACATTTTATAAGGTAACTTAAAATCATCTATCTCAGCAAACAAATATGGGGTTTCAGTTCCACCATATGGCCATATTGTTTTAAGCCCACCACTACTTCACAGTAACCCAATATCGGTGGGTTATACACTAATTCCAACATGGGGGACAAATTAAATATTACTAAATAAGCTAAAGTATGTTTTAATAATCTTTTATAAGAGTATTGGGAATATATATAGCATTCAGATACTGTTGTCACGTCCACCTTCCATGATGTTGACAATATGCATATGTCAAAGACAGTCAGTACATGACATCATAATGATGCATTAACTACATAGGTAGCAGGAATGAGAAAGAAAATCCATTTGCATTTTGGTGTAAACAAGAAATCAATCATTCTCAGCAGAGTAAGGTATTTGAGTTGCATAAATATACTATTGATCACAATATGTGAACAGAGAAGAGAGCAAAATGAATACATGATAAGGATATGAGTTTAGAAGGATATGTCTATGATGTTTGGGACATCTCTTTTTAATTTGAGTATTAAGAATGGAAAAAATCGAGGGCAGTGTGAATTTCACTACAGATAGAATGTAAAGTTGTTCTCAAAAGTTTGCATACCCTTGGAGAATTGGTTGAGAATAGATGTACCATTTTTAAAGAAAACATGAGTGAGCAGGCAAAAAACATTTCTTATGGGATTCACATTTTAACTGTAGGTTATAAAAGAATGGCGCAATCATAAAACAAAACATGGCAACAAAGAAAAAAATTAAATGACCCCTGTTCAAAAGTCTACATACCCTTAGTTCTTAATACTGTGTATTGCCCCCTTTATCTTCAATGACAGCATGCAGTCTTTTGTAATAGTTGTCTATGAGGCCGATTTATCTTGGCAAAGTACCTCCAGGTCATACAAAGTCTTTGGTTGTCTTGCATGAACTGCATGTTTGAGATCTCCCTAGAGTCGCTCGATGATATTAAGGTCAGGAGACAGTGGTGGCTACTCCAGAACCTTCACCTTTTTCTGCTTTGACCAATCACTAAGGGAGACACATCACATACCATAAGCATTATGCAGGAGGCCACAAGGGCCCTGGGCCGGCTGGATCTCCCTCTGAATTCACTTTCGCCAGCAGGGCCACTGGCGGGACTCACACGCTTCTTCAGGGCGGGACACAGCCAGTGCAGCGGAGTTCGTGCTGAGACAGCCTCATGCAGAACGATATGCCGCAGTCACGACCTGAACCAGGGCTGAGGAACACTAACAGTTAACCGAGACACTCTCCCATGGATCACCAATCTCCAACATCCTGATCGAACATAAAGACTCTCTAGTTATTCTATATATTGGCTTTGTTCCCTCCACACCAGACCACGACCACTGACAAGTAGGTAGAGGTCCAGACCCGGTCCCGTCCGTCTGCCAACTGACTGATACTCCCCCCCATGCCTCAGGGTAATACAGGCGTACATAACTAACCCCGCAACACGGTAACTCACCCAAGCAAGAAACTCCATGACCCCCCTCACGTCCCGCTGAAACAGTACCCGCCGAGACCTGGCTGACCCAATCCCCTCTCCCTTCTACCATACCATTAGATTGTAATATATTTGAGGACCAGCGACTACATTTGTACATTTTAATTTTACTCGCTACTGGACATTGGATAGGTGCAAGCATGATTCAGCCTAGGTGACTGGAGTGAAGGGTTCCCACCCTATAGCTGACACGACTGGCAACACACACCCTCGCAATTGCCCCAATTCTTATACAAAAATAAATGTGCATAGAAACTAATGCCAAAATTTTATTTTATGATTAAGGTTGCACGGACACCAGCTGTTGTGGTAGGTGACCCGATGTGTAATGCTATTTTACATGCACACAAAAAAAAAGAATAAAAAAAAAAAGGGGGGGCGGGGGGGGATATCCGAGTTGGAATAATATTAAGGTATAGAGGAAATATTACTGCTTTTACAGCACTCTCCTACTTTCAGGCTCTAGTAACTGTAATCAGGCCAGTGTGAGAGGTAGGGCTTTTGTAATGTTTAGGTGAGAAATAAAAGTGACTGGTAACTTTAGGGTTAATGGTGAGGTTAGGATTACTTTTAAAAATACTCCAGTGAAGAAAGCTTAGTTACTCTCAGGCATGGAGACAACCAGGAAAATGTCATTCCTGTATTTGCTTTCACAGCAATCTATTAAATGATTTTAACTTTTCAAGGTTTAAATCTTGGATTAATTTTAGTGTGCTAGAAGACAGGAAATGATTGCCTAGTCTGATTGAGGACAGAGCTTAAGCTTGGGCAAGTTGTGCCAAGTTGTTTAGATAAAAGGCAGCTAAAGAAAAGCTCAAAGTTCCCTAAATTCTAAGGCCCAGTTATCAGTTCCCACAGAGCCAGTCTATCTATGACACTGACCAAGGAAGGACACGGAAGGGCACAGCTCAGAGTCGTTGAGGGATACAGCTTTCCCGTAGATGATTTAGCTATCCTTTAACTGTGGAGAAGAGTGTCTGATGACTTTAAACCTTCTGTCAGGGTTGATAAAAGTGACCACAGGAAAGTATACATTTGATGAGGGTTTGGATAGAAATTTCACTTTATTTATTCATTTGGTTTAGAGGAGACAACCAAGAGTAATTCAGACATGGACCCCATGCTCACTGTGCCTAGAGGGGTATCAGCTACACTGAGCAGACAAGGCTCAAAGATGGTCCAGGGTTGCTGTATTTTGGTTCAGGCCTTTAGGTTCAGAACTTCCATTATGGTTGGGATCAATTTGATATGCAAAGGTTCCTTTTGGAATAGAACAAGTGAGCAAAAACATTTTTGAGACCTGAGACTAACCAAAAGGTAAGCTGAGTTTCTCTAAGCTTTTGCCTATTTTCAGAGTTCTCACACTCTCTGTTTTTGTTGCTTTATAAGAACTGTTAAATAAAAACATTTAGTTTATTCCTGAAACATAACGTGAGGGTCACCTTGTGTTTCCTGTTCTTCTGGTTGCTATCTTGGGCTTGTGTTTGGATTGTCTTGTATTCTGGCTCCCTGACTCCAGTTTGTATTTTGACCATCCTTTTTCTGACCTGTCATTGTTTTAGCTTGACTGTTACCTGTCACCTGATATCAGTTGCCACCTTCCAGATAGGAGTAGTCTGTTTCATTGTGTCCAGTTATCCCAAGGACTGGCAATACTCCATTCTATCTCTTTAATTTTCTTTAGCGTTTTCTGAATTTTGTATTCTTAACCCTCTCAGTGCCATTGTGCATGCTGCCTGCTACACCTGTTGACAATCTTAACAGTATCTTAAACTGTTTTTTTTGGGGGGGGTCTTTAGTTCACTATTTAGTAAATTTTTTTGTTTGTTTGCTGAGCTGCCAAATTGTATTAGCACTTTGCAAAAGCTAAAGCACAGGTTTCCCTTTGGTCATTCAATATGTGTATACATTTTATAATGAGATTGCAAAACAACAAGCATTGACTTTTCTAACAAAACTGAGACACAGCTTTAAGTAACATAACCCTGCCATTAACACACCCAAGCTGGCGCATTTAAACATGCACTACACTCCAGAAATGCACTACACTGGAAACTCTAATGATGGCACGGTGAATTGTTTAAATTGTTTAAATTGCTGGTGCAACCATTAGAACATATTAAAAAATATAATGGTGTAAGTTGTTCTCCAGCTGTTAGTGACATCATCTCCCTCTATTTTCAGAGATTTGTGTTAATATGAATGAAAGAGGCACAGCTGTAACTTTTTTCATGCCATAATAATTTGGATATTGACACATAAAACTGATATAATTAGTGAGCTTTTTGCTTGTATAGGCTACAGTGGGTTTAATTACCATTAAAATATATACCCCAGATGATTCTCAGATGATCACCCCTATCACAGCTATAACCAAAAAAGGAGACTTACGGGTTTGTTAAAGTAAAGACTTCTTTTGATCTCATGAATGATGCTTTACTGTAATTTTAGTTGTAATGGACCACTTTTCTAAAATGGTGCACTTCATCCTTTGAAGAAACTGGCATCTTCTGCTCAACTGGTTCACATTTTCACCAAATAAACCCTTTGACTGTACTGCATTTGTGATGTTGTCGATTCTGAGAGGGGCTCGCAGTTTATCTCCATGTTCTGGAGAGGTCTTTGCAAAGAGCGAACTCTCCTTTTCCTCCACATACCACCCACAAACTAATGGGGATGCTGAACATACTAACCAAAGCCATGAACAATATATTTGTTGTTTCACACCTCAAATACAAGACAACGTAGTGTATTTACTTACTTGGACTGAATTCACTTGAAATAATGCCAAACTTGTGGCTTTTGGTCATACTCCATTTTATGGTCAGCATCCCAACTTGCTTATAGCTAGACTTAAGGAAATGCAAGACCTGCATGAGCATCTGACAACAGTGCATGATACTTGGAAGAAGGTCCAAACTTACCCAAAAGGCATTGATCACCATCTCAGAGTTGCTCTTTCTATCAAGTGGGTGATATCCACTCGTAATATCCACATCCTTGTCACATTAATTAAACTAGCCCGGAAATGAATTGGTCCTTAAGGGATTCTGCACAAAATCAGTCTGGTTTCTTATGTATTGGAATTGCCTGATAGTCTTTGCATACCCAACATCTTCTACACCTCTCTCCTCAATCAGTAGGTTTGCAACAAATACACTTAGCCCTAGTCTCCTCCTTCTCTAGATTTGTTTCATTGCCAGCAGGAATATGAGGTTCAGTACATTATGGATTCCCATGTATCTTGTGCTTTCCTTCAGTATCGGTCTGCTGGAAGATATGGTCCTGAAGAGTGCAAATGGTTGCCTGAGGCTGCTGTTCATGCTCCTAGGTTTGTCTATGCTTTTCATGCCAGATGTCCATTTACCCTTCTGGAGTCCACCTGGTGGGTGCAGTTGGGTACTGTTATACCTCAAACCAGCTCACGTAGTCTCTGCACCAATCCCCAGTATTTGGTTGGCACCAAATGTTCGCATGCGGCTTACATTTTATATCTTTACATGCTACGATATGTGAGAAATTCAGCTGATGCTCATGCACTGCTCCTCTTTGCATGCACACTAGTAGTGGTGGAATCTGACGTTGGATTTTACTCTGACACCCGTGCTGATGTGGATCGCTGCACTTCTGCTTTATTTATGCCAACAGTGATGCCTAACCATTAATGGGCGTACACTTAAGCCTCATTATGACACAAGTAATGCAAGATTGTTCCCTAGCCAATCACTACTTACCTGAGGTTATATTAATCCTTCTCTGACCACACTTCCTTGCCCTGTCATGGTCTCAGTTGCCCAAGAGTGCATTCTAGTGTTTAGTGTGTTTTCTGGTTTTGACTTGACTCTGTATTTTGACTATTCTTTTCTCCGGAATTGATGACCCTTGCATAGTGTACTGGCTTATCCTACTTTCTCCTATCTTTGACCTTAGCTTGTTGATTATATTCTTACTTCTTACATTAAGTCCGGCCACTCTAATGTCCCTTAATATGTGCAGTCTTAGTAAAAGAATACTGTTGCTTTTTACTGGTGTGTCTGGGTAGAACCTTAATAGTGCTCAAATGAGCTCACAATCTAAAAAGATGTAAATGGAAGTAAGGGAATCGAATGAATCAAATGTACCCATCGATCAAAGGGGTGTTTTTGTAACAGGCCATCAGCTTAGTTAGAGGCTGAGTTGGAATGTAAGCAGGGATGCAGTTAATCAGAAATCGACACCTACTTCTAATTCCTTCCTGGAAACTGCACCCTGAGTTTGTAAGAGGGTATTGTCACCCTATGTCTGACAATACGTCTACAAACTTGGAACCAGCTATCTATAAACACTGATGCTATCTGGATGTTTACATCAGTTGCAAATTTCTAAACAATATGAGGAGATGTTTCTTCATAGCCAAAGGAAACTTTCACTATCCACAAAATTTGTATCAATAGATGACTTAGTTGACACATGCAAAGCATCACCAGAGTGCTCCTGGTTCCAGCTTTCTAACTCTCAGTCCTCACCTCTTCTCTCTTTTTTTTTTTTATATATATTGTCTTCCTTTTCAATCTCCCACTTCAGTATCTTAAGGAATCTCCTTTGTTGGTGGTAGTTGTCAAGATGCTTTCTTTGCAATAAACGTAATATGAGCAATTTTACAAGGTATAGTTCATACTGTGATATGGTGGGTATATGTTATTCTTTGCCTTTTTACATATGTCATGAAAACCATAACAAAATTCATCAATGTAAAAAAAGATATGGCCTTGACTTTCCTTAAGGAGTTAAAATAGTATAAAAAAAATATTTAAAATTTACTGCCTGAACTATTTACATTGTTACATATTTGTACTACATAGAGAGCAACATCGAAAGGTTATGATGTGAAAATAGAGAGGATGTGGAATTGGATTGCTAAGAAATGAGAGGGTAATGGAACTTGACATTATGAGTGATGGACAGCACCATTGTTAACTCAAAAGGGCAAAAGGGAAAGATACATTAGTATTGCTGAAAATGCGCAGGTGCTACTTGGTTAAGATAAAATTGCTCCTTATTTTCAGATGCCAGTGTGCTAGTAGCAAAATCAATTCAAATTTTGATAAAAATGTTTTCACCAAACTTAAAAATCCTGCCGAGCTAGGCAAGTAGCAACTATAACCATTATAACCTTCCTTATTAGAAGAGTATGTCAAACTCCTAGTCACTAAAAAAGGGTATAAACCTGAAAAAAGGTAGAACTTTCCTGGCGCAGCCTTTTCAGAAATGGCCTCGTGAGCATAAAATAAAACTTGGACTGCAAAGCAACACACATACGTCATCCTTCATCAGACAAGAAAACCCTCACATGACAAGGCTCTGTCCTATCTGCTGTTGTCAAATAGAGAAATGTTGAAATAACTTGTGCTGGTGCCTAGGTAAATGTTGCCACTCAATGGCCCACTCCCAAAAGGCCTATGTGCAAATGTAACAAAAGGGGGGTGAGCAATGGAATAATATACCAAAGATACACTAGAGGGCGCAATACACCTGACATGCAAAAATATTTACTGGTACCTTGTACTTTTAAATATACACTAGAGTGCATAGAAAACAAGAAAATTGGAAGAAAAGGGTAAGCAAATAAATTCAGTGTAAAAGTATACAATTTATTTCCAAACTAATAATACACTTAAAATAGCATATGCATATGCACAAATATTTATGCATATTATTATATTGCAATTTCTGTTTTTAAAACAATTTCTACATTTAGAAAAAAAAATGTATGACATGGCATCCATGCCTTGTGAATTAATGACTGATGCTACATTAGCTTACATCATATAGGTCTGCTAAAAACATTCTACAACATATTTCAAGAATGAGTCATTATTGTGAAAGTAACCTGTTAAAACAAGTATTGGTTTAGTGAGCTATACCGAATGAACAACAGCTGTGTGAAAATGACTAACACAACAAAATAAAAATCATTGCATGACCATCTTATTAATGATAAGGTTCATGTATATATCTATAGGAATAAGGATAGCAGGAACAAGAGGGCCTTGTTAAATTAAAATCCTTAACAATTAATTATGGAACTGAGGTTTTCAAAATACTATTCGGCAACAAGTTGTTGCAGATGTGGACAATTTTATAGAGCTGCTTGTGAGTACTGTAAGGCATTTCGGGTAAAAAAAAAAAAAAAACTTTGCAAATTAAAGGCAACTTTCAGATTTAGCTATTTAGTTTAATGAGCAATGACTCAATCGTTCTTTAAAATTAGTCATCCTAGTAAATGAATTGATTGGAAAGTTTGAACATTTTGTAAAATAATATCTACTAAACTCTCTTAATGACTTTCATTAAGACTTGAGGAAAAGGCACTGAGAAACTTGGCAGGGCAAAGATTTATGTAGTAATTGACTACTTATTGAATGCTGAAATAGTCGAGGACAAAATATGCAATATGGTGACACCTAGTGGTCAAAAATAGATTATTTTTTTTTAGATTGTAAAATCTAAGAAGGGTTTATTTGCTTACGTGAACATTGATTTTCACATTTCATGTCAAAATAGCCCAACTGGAAACATTCTGTAAGCTACCTATGCTTCCAGTTCAGCTACTGTGGCTTAAATTTGAAATGTGCATTGAATTCCCACTGTAGCAAAGAAACCCTAGAATGTTGAACCATTTGAATAGATAAATTAACAAAATGTGAATGCAAGTATAGCCAGATAGGTATTTCTTGATAAACAAAGTGAATTATAGTTAAAGCAGCCTGTGTGATAAACTCCTTTTCGACATGGGTTGTCATTTCATTAAAATTACAATGTATTCAAAATACACTGAACAAAATTATAAACGCAACACTTTTGTTTTTGCCCCCACTTTTCATGAGCTGAACTCAAAGATCTAAGACTTTTTCTATGTACACAAAAGGCCTATTTCTCTCAAATATTGTTCACAAATCTGTCTAAATCTTTGTTAGTGGGCACGTCTTTGCCGAGATCCATCCACCTCACAGGTGTGGCATATCAAGATTCTGATAAGACAGCATGATTATTGCACAGGTAAGCTTTAGGCTGACCACTCTAAAATGTGCAGTTTTATCACACAGCACAATGCCACAGATGTTGCAAGTTTTGAGGGAGCGTGCAATTGGCATGCTGACTGCAGGAATGTCCACCAGAGCTGTTGCCCGTGAATTGAATGTTCATTTCTCAACCATAAGCCGTCTCCAAAGGCATTTCAGAGAATTTGGCAGTACATCCAACCGGCCTCACAACCACAGACCATGTGTACAACCACACAGCCCAGGACCTCCACATCTAGCATCTTTTCCTCCAAGATCGTCTGAGACCAGCCACCCAGACAGCTGCTGCAACATTCGGTTTGCATAACCAAAGAATTTCTGCCCAAACTGTCAGACTTGAGTGGGCAAATGCTCACATTCGATTGCGTCTAGTACTTTGGAGAGGTGTTCTCTTCACGGATGAATCCCGGTTTTCACTGTACTGGGCAGATGGCAGACAGCGTGTATGGCATCGTGTGGGTGAGCAGTTTGCTGATGTCAACGTTGTAGGTCGAGTGGCCCATGCTGACGGTGGGGTTATGGTATGAGCAGGTGTATGTTATGGACAATGAACACAGGTGCATTTTATTGATGGCATGTTGAATGCACAGAGATACAGTGACGAGGTCCTGAGGCCCATTGTTGTGCCATTCATCCACAACCATCACCTCATGTTGCAGTATGATAATGCACAGCCCTATGTTGCAAGGATCTGTACACAATTCCTGGAAGCTGAAACCATCCCAGTTCTTGCATGGCCAGCATACTCACCGGACATGTCACCCATTGAGCATGTTTGGGATGCTCTGGATCAGCGTATACGACAGCGTGTTCCAGGTCCTGCCAATATTCAGCACCTTCACACAGCCATTGAAGAGGAGTGGACCAACATTCCACAGGCCACAATCAACAAGCTGATCAACTCTATGTGAAGGAGATGTGTTGCACTGCCTGAGTCAAATAGTCGTCACACTGACTGGTTTTCGGACCCCCCTGGATCCCACAGACCTCCCCAATACAGTAAAACCACACATTTTAGATGGCCTTTTATTGTGGCCACTTTTTGTGCACATAGAAAAAGTCTTATATCTTTGATTTCAGCTCATGAAAAATGGCAGAAACAAAAGTGTTGCATTTATAATCTTGTTCAGTGCATATTACGACAATATAGGCTTGTTTACAACCTTGGTTAAACAGATCTGCTAAGCTGTCACTACCAAGAGTAGCAGGTAGCTTATACCAATTACAATTTACCTTGCTGATAAACTTTTGTAGCCTATTGCCCCTACTTCTGCCAGTACATAGCATTTTGTTAGTATCTTCAACCCCTAAAAACCACTCACATAATAGCCAGTAGCTGGTAAATCACAGGAACACGTACCTGATCATGTGCACTTCATCCTGTGTTGCCAGTAGTGACAGGCAAATAGCGGCTGGACAGTAAATCATAATAATAGACATGGGCATCTCTGAAAATTTTGATCGTCTGAACCAAATTTTGTCGGTTTGTGCATTTGCTTTCTGACTAAATCTGGCCATTATGTTTGCTGCTGAATTTCTTAGGACAAATGAAATGCCGATATTCTTAATCGTGCCACGGCTTAGTAGATAACTCCCTAAATTGGCATCCTTGTGAGATTGCCATATTTAAAGGTAACAAATTAGGGGGCTGTATAGTAGATAGCTCATTTTGGTACCCTTATGGCAATCCCACAAGGATTAGGAGCTATATATTAAACTGAAAGAACACAATTCTGAAAAGCATTTCCTTTTTGTCATTTTGGCCTTTCAGACACCTTATTAATACTAAGCAAAAAAAATCCTCCCTCCTGTCACTACCTACCATACCCCGAGTAGGGACATGTCTATGTGAAGGGAGCTATTGAAATAATTGGAGGGTTACCTAGGGTCCCCCTCTATCTCACATCATTGGCCATGGGCTATTCAATAAAATGAACTGGGGGGACATAGTGTCTCCTCAGCCCCCACCCACTGGTAGAGGCTGCAAATTATAAAGGAGGGATGGACCTATTGTCTTCACCAGCCCCCACTCACTGGCGGAAGGTGGGAACTCTAAATAACAAAGGGGGCGAACCTATCCTTCACCCTAAAAATAGTGATTATTAATACTAAGGTATTACTAAGGTATTACTAAATACCTGTATAATAAAAATGTTTTTTTTTTTACCAATTTAATCTACTTTACCATTAGATTACTTATATTTTCTTCTTTTCTTAAGTGCAAAAAAAAAGTTGCAATAAAGTTGCTTGAACTAATAAAATGAAAAAAGACCCACTCGCACAGAAAAAAAATGGAGAACGAAAAATAAAATTAATCTTCACCCCATGACAGCTCTGCACAGACTGAGCTCGCAGAGCGGGGGAAGTTTTTTAAAGATTTTCCCACGCTGTGCAATTTGAGCGATCTAATTGGTTGGCTTAGCCACCACATTATTGCATTTGCTTTTCCTTCTTTTTGCTGTTATATTTGACCAAGGGGGTCAAGAGAGTTAGGCAACTTTTTGCCATTCCCTGGACATTTTAACTGAGGACCAATACGTTCTGCTTCCTGACTTCTAGGGAAGTGGTAGGCAACCTCCAGGAACATGTGGACTACATCTCCCTTGATGCTTTGCTAGCATTATGACTGTAAAAATATTATGAGAGATGTAGTCCACAGCATCTTTAGTGCTGATGATTGCCTACTACAGCCATAAAAGGTAGAATCACTTATAAGTATGGGTCCTGAGTTAACATTGTCCAGCAGCAATTGAATATTTTAAGCATGTGATTTAGCTAGATTTAAAGGTGGCTATCTTTCCGTTGATTTGAGAGCCTGAACCTTTATCAAACTCTTGTAGAAGATCTAATCAGTTCAATGATAATGCTTTCTTATATGCCTCTTTGAGGGGTCTATTAAGGGTATCTACGCCAACTGAAAAGGTTCTGCAATAGTTTTGTTTTTTCCTTTAAGTCTTTAGGGGCTGAACAGTTCCTGCACAATCTCCCACACTGTCTATTCGATTTGCCTCTCTTAAGAGGCGGTGGAAGATAGCTGGTCCAGCTCAAGAGACTAATTATGACGGTCTTTTATCTATATAGTATGGTATCTTAATTTCCCTGTGATGCTTTACATATATAATTATACATGCAATTGAGCCTTTTGGTTTGGGCTTCAGATGTGAAGTTCAAGCTGTTATTGTTAAGTGTGGCCACATTGTCAGAGAATAGTTTACCAGATAACCGACACTTATCTATGTGACATTTCCACAGAAATGCCATGAAGCTCCTCATATTGGAATTGAATACTACCATCTCTTTGCACCAATGCAGGTGTAGTTTGGCATATGATGGAGCACAAGCCATCCCCATCGTAGTGCCCCACACCATGTGGTAGTTTGTGCTGTTATAAAAAATAGTTCAAAAAAGAGGAGTCCCAAGGTGAATTTATTGTGGTTCATAAATATGGTGTCGTTTTTCTCTGTTCTACTCGACATGTATAGGGTATGGGGGATACAGCTGTAGATTGCCTCCACATCTAAGCTACACAGCAGTGCTGTATCATGTGGGTGTACATTCTCTAATTGGTTTGCACATATGGAGCTAAGGTGCGTGTAGGTCACCATTTTTCACTATGCTATTTCTATAAAAGACATTTGAAATGTGTCCTCCCATTGAGACTGGTACAGGTTAGGTAAGGTCTGTTTCCCCCACGACAACCGCTGATATAAAGTAGAGATAGCACGGTACAATGAA
The DNA here is from genome assembly GCA_933207985.1 of Pelobates cultripes. Taxonomy (NCBI): domain Eukaryota; kingdom Metazoa; phylum Chordata; class Amphibia; order Anura; family Pelobatidae; genus Pelobates; species Pelobates cultripes. Next base: position 95,248,035 of record OW240920.1, on the reverse strand, counting down.
ACCGCCTTCGAGCAGAGATCCTCTGGGTGCAGTAAAATTCTACATAGTAGCTGGTGGGCCAAAGAGGTGAATAAAATTGTGAAGCTGGTGGTATTGGAATGAGTCCATGACTTTGGGTGTCTTGTCTGGCATTAGGTCTTGGAGGGCAAAAATCTACCATCACTGAGAGGTTCTGAGAGGCGTATGAACGCACCCCTTCCCAGGAACTCCAGTGAACATCTGTATATACCTGCCGCGAACAGAGGGTTCCCAAAACAGGGTACATCGGGCCACCCGGGGTTGTAAGAGACCATGTAAAGCGGATTAAAGTCCACATCTTCAGCAAGGCTCCAATGAATATATGATCACGAACAACCTCTCTCTCAAGGCTTCTTCCGACAACCATACAACCATTGGGACGTTACCGCCTGGCATCTCACTTTATAGCCAAGTCCAGATCTTCTGGGACTCCAAGCTGTGTTGTTCAACTAGTCTTGACAAGTGAGTCACCCTACGTTAACCCAGAAATGATGGCAGACCAAAGCCACCATCCTGTTTATGTCTCATCAGCTGAGCAATCTGAAGTCTGGGTCTGGGTCTGCGTCCCTTCAAGACATAGGACACCATAGTGGAATTTAGCTATATTAAAAATGTTCATAGAAGCGATATCGTGATTGACTGGAATAAATAGAGGATCCTGGGTAATATATTTAGTTTTATGGAATCAATGCGCCCAAGCCAGGAAAAGTGGTGAATGAGCCAAGATTTCATGTCAGTTTCAAGACGAGTCAGAAGCAGTTGAAAGTTCAATTGGTAAAAAGTTGTCACTTTACGCGAATAGAGGGCATCTATTTATACTGGTATACAAATGAATACTGCCCTCTTTAAGACAGTTAAATGACAGTGTACCGAGCTGCTAACTAAAGTGCAATGAAGAGTAACGTTTGTATACATGAATGTTGTCTGCCAGTGTAGTAAAAAATAACTAATGCACCTCTACTATAGAGATTAAACTATAATACCTCCTATATTCAAACATATTTTATAATATAATTAGGTTTGTAGGAAATTATCTATAATCTTTGTTATATATTAATTTTATGACAGCATTGAAATCAAACTTACTGTGGATTAAGAGACTACCAGAAATAAGTGTCTAGATATAAAAAAATAAAATAAAAAAAATAATTAAAAATATATATTATTAATTTCTTTTTTTTAGTAGACCTTGGAGCTGCCTAGGAAAGTTATACCCATAGTATAAAACAATTTATGAGAAGTATATACTGTTGTAGGAGGTACCTCGTAATACATATTATAGTATCTACCTTTGATGTGGTCAGGATTCAGGATATTGTTTGTCCATTTAGTCTAATCCTTCTGGTATGAAGGGCAGGGCTGGACTGGCCCACCGGGATACCGGGAAATTTCCCAGTGGGCCGCGGCACCTAGGACTGGGCTACGCACATGGGTGCCACCGGGTGGCCGGTCCGGTGGCACTCAGAGGGGGCCGGCCGCGTTCCAGGCTGGAGCCGCCGGGCCGGGTGGCAGCTTCGCCGGTCCGGCGGCACTCCAGTCACTGCTGTCACTGGGCTGAAGGAGGAGGAGCCTGTCTACCATGCTCCCTCGCGGTTCCTGTGCTGGGAATTGTGGGAACCGCGAGGGAGCATGGTAGACAGGCTCCTCCTCCTTCAGACACCAGTGCCGCCGGACCGGCGAAGCTGCCACCCGGCCCGGCGGCTCCAGCCTGGAACGCGGCCGGCCCCCTGCCTTCTCTAAGGTAAATGGGGTGGATGGGGAGACACACAGGGAAAGGGGAGGGCAGAGATGGTGAGGGGAATAGAGAGATGGTGGAGGGGGGAGGGAGAGGGGAGAGACACAGGGGAAGGGGGGCAGAGATGGTGAGGGGAATAGAGAGATGGTGGAGGGGGAGGGATAGGGGAGAGACACAGGGGAAGGGTGAGAGATGGGGGGAGATGGTGAGGGGAATAGAGAGATGGTGGAGGGG
>OW240920.1:95138596-95243171 GCA_933207985.1 Pelobates cultripes | reverse complement strand
ACCCCCACCTTCCCTCACTCTGTCCCCTGTCACCCCACCTTCCCTCACTCTGTCACCCCATCGCAAAGCCCCCTGTCACCCCCTCCTACCCTCACTCTGACCCCTGTCACCCTCTCCCTCTCTGACACTGCCACCTGTCAACCCCTCCCTCAGCCACCTGCCCACCCTTCACTCTGCCACCCCCTAACTCTGTCACCCCATCCCTCCCTCAGCGACCTGTCACCCCCTTTCACACTCTGTCACCCCCTTCCACAATCTGTCACCCCCTTCCACACTCTGTCACACCTCTCCACACTCTGTCAGCCCCCTCCACTCTCTTTCACGTCATTTCACACTCTGTCATCCCCTCCACTCACACACACAGTCTCCCCTTTCAACACCCTGTCACCTCCCTCCACACACCCTGTCACCATTCCCCACACACACACTGTCACCACAGACAAAATGCACAAAGGCCACAGTCCATATACAAAAAATACCGCAAGCAGCTACCACACACATACGGTCCTAGACACAAACATACACATGCTCACAGAAACATACATTCACATACAAGGGTACTCACTGTCAGACGCACTCTCAGGCACATACAGTGGTGTATCCTGGTTTTGTGCTGCCCTAGGCAGGACAACAGACACACACTCACTAACAGACACACACTCACTAACAGACACACACACTCACAGGCAAACACACACACACACTAACAGGCAAACACACACACACACACTAACAGACATCCACACTAACAGACACACACACACTAACACACATACACTAACACTAACAGACACACACACTAACACTAACATACACACACTAACACTAACACTAACATACACACACTAACACTAACAGACACACACACTAACACTAACATACACACACACACTAACATACACACACTAACAGACATCCACACACACACACACACTAACATACACACACTAACACACACACACACACACACTAACATACATACACACACTAACATACACACTAACAGACATCCACACACACACTAGCAGACATACACACACTCACTAGTGTTTTTTTTTATTTAACCCCCCCCCAGCCTCCTTACCTTTGGTAATGCTGGGGGGGGTTCTTCCTCTCCCTGGGGTCCAGTGGCTGCAGGGCGGGCGGGCGGCCGCCGAGGGAGCTCTTCCCCTGAGCGCTCTGCTCAGCTCCCTTGCGCGCCGCCAGCAGAGTGAGGCTGGGAGCCGGAATATGACGTCATCAACCCGGCTCCCAGCCTCACTCTGCTGGCGGCGTGCGAGGGAGCTGAGCAGAGCGCTCAGGGGAAGAGCTCCCTCGCCGGCCTCCCGCCCGCCCAGCGCTGCAGCCACTGCCGCCCAGCGCCCAGCGACCAGAATGTCTGTTAGCCGCGAGGCTAACACTAATGGTGTAAATGGGGGGCCTCATGTTTGACTTTCGCCTAAGGCCTTGCAAAGTCTAGAGCCGCCTCTGGGGTGGGAGACACAGGGAAAGGGGGGAGATGGGTTGGAGGGAGAGACACAGGGAAAGGGGGTGAAAGAGACAGAGGGGGAAGAGAGACACAAAGAGGGAGAAATGAGAGAGACACACAAGGGGAGTTGAAGAAAGAGGCAGAGGGGGAAGAGAGAGACTGGGAAGGAGAGGGGAGACATTGACACAGAGGAGCAGAGGGGGAGAAAGAGAGGACCCGGGGCAACGCTCCGGCTCTCACGAGGTGAACTCTAGCCCTGGAGCTACGGGCAAGAGTTCACTCTCACCACTTCCTGGTGGTCGCAGTAGTAGGATTGAACTCTAACCCCATACACACACTGCCCACACACACACCATACACATTCAAACACTGCCCCCACACACACATACATTCACACACTGCCCCCCACATACTGAACCTTTCACACACGTTGCACCCCTCACACATTGCACCACTGCTCCTATACCCTACTACAGCCCCATATCCCAGCAGACTCCAGGTAAGTTGTCAAACACTCCTGGCACCATAACCACTACACAGAGGAGTAGTGGTTATTGTGCATGGAATATTTCTTTAAATAATCTACAAGTGCCCCTCCCGGGCTCAGGCTCTGGATCCGTCACTGGTATATGACATGTATATTAATGTGTATATTAGTTTTATATATATATATATATATTATATTTACACATATTAATGTACATTTATATATGCATAATACACAGAGAAATTTCATTAATATGTACCATATGTAATGAGCAGATATTGTCCCAGTCTTGTTGCTAGGTGCATACTCCAGCACAATAACATATTTAAAGTGAAGAGCACACCCACAGGACTTCAAAATAAACATTTTTTACAGTTGTGCCCTACATACATTCACCATTTCAGTCCCATTAATAAACTTTCCTTAATATGTCAAAGTAGTTGGACTGAAACATTGATTACATGCAAAGGCACGTCTGCTTAAAATAAATCTGCACTTTTGTTTATTTTGAAGCCTATGAGTGCGCTTTTTACATTGAAGTACTTTTTAATTTTAAGTTATCTGTTCTAACTCTGTATCTGCACACTATGCTGGCGCAACGCATTATGGGGCTGGTAAATATTTTTTTTTCCAGGGCTGCTTTTAATTCCCAGTCCGGCCCTGATGAAGGGATGCATTATGAATTGCTTTTTGATTGTTGTGTATAATGGATGATGCCTTTAATTTTGTAAATAATAGGAATTCAGGTTTTTCTATTGCACAAATGTATGAAGTGATGCACTATTAATTGCCTCTGATCTTGTATATAATATGAATTAAAACCACCCCTCTTTTTTTGAGCATTACATTTTTGGAGTGCGGTATCAGTTTTTTGTTTTTATATCTATTTTTTGAGGTTGTTTATAGGTGGGTAACCTCGATATCTGCACCCATTTACAGGTTTGAGTGCCAACATACGTTTATGTTTATCATGGAATTATTATACACATTATCGTCTCTCTCTTTGTACTGTAAAGTCACCATATTCACTATTAGCTGTTGGTGATTTTTACTGTATATAAGTGTTATTTTTGTTTCTTTTGTATATAGAGTACTTTTTTTTAATTTAATTACATAGTGTTGGCACTTTTAGACATAAAAAAGGCAAAGGCACATCTTTATTTCAAGGGGGAGAATTTGAGTATTAGTAAAGTTTTGAGCAATCTATCTAGTGCTCCCCCTGAACCTATTGAATTTAAAAGTTCATATTACATAGAGTGAGACACAGACAATAGGTGCCAGTCTGGACACAATACTCATTTGGGAACTTTTTTTCTAATGATTGTGTGTAATGTAAACTAACACAACTTTATTCAGCAAAAATAGTTGCTTGTCTTGCGAAATGTGTTGGTCCTTGGTGGATTTACCACTGTGACCAGAAACACTGCCCATTGCTCCCACACTTGCACAGCACACAATGGACTGAACACCCTCTGGAATCAAATAATAAATCAGATTTTTTTTTTCTCCAAATAGTTAAAAATAAATAGCAATTGTATATTGGCAACCTATTCTAACATTAAGAACAATAACAAAATGTCAATCTCACATCTCAAAATCAAAGGTGTTTCAAGTCCCCTTGTGTTAGCTAATAGTTAGATACAACTGCAAGTTAAGCCTAGACTCATTCTAGAATTAATGACCTAGTATACATCCCACTCTCACACAGTCACTGCATGGGTAAAACCCTGTATCACTGCTGGTGTGTATCCTAGATAGCTGAAGTCAAAGTGCCTGTAAGAATCCTGCTTGGAGGAATAGATTTGTTTTAGTGCACCTGCTTAATAATTTGTCACTCATAATGGAATAAATATGTTGTCTACTTCCTTGTTGGTTAGCTCCGGGCAGCTAAACTCAAGAGGCAAACAACTGCCCATAGCACCTGCTTTGTAAAGATTTCTCAATGATCTATAATACAGCTCATGGAAAGTTCTGTGATTTGACAGCCACAGAAAGTCTGTAATGGGAAAGAAGGAAAAGGCTCGCAGTAGTTGCAGATACCAGATCTGCAGCTATTTCAAGAAAATGTTTCGCATACCCTTGAAGAAAACATGCAAATTGCATGCATGTCTTCTTACGGGGTAAATCTACTAAATTATTTTTGTTTTTGTTTTCTTTTAAACAGGTAGTACCAATAATTATTTTGTGATCTTGTTTAATACAGGCATTGGAAAGCAGTATAACATTATTGTCTGCTACATACAGCACTATTTAGCATTTTTGTTATCTGCTAATATGAACAGCGTCCAACATGTAAAATATGTGTATGCCAATAGCACACTCTAGTGATTGGATTATGAAATTACACATCCTATCTTTCTATACTTTTTGTGAAAACTTCACAATAAATTTGAATACGCTTTTGTACTGTTTCTGTTTTTGTTTTCAAACACCTTCTTGTTCCATATACTGTACAGCCAGTTAAACTCTGGTTTTAATTTTGTCTTAGAATATTTGGTTCTAAGGCACATTAAGCCAGTTTCTTTTCCTCACTCTTTGGCAATTTTGCACAATCTAGTATTTAACAATAAGTTCTGTTTTAAAGCAATAAATGAGGATACTCATTTGCTCTAAATATAAAACAAAATATATAAATATAAAATGGTTAAAGGACTAGCCTTCTATTAACGTAACCGTATTGCCCCGCTACAGTCTGTAATGAATGCTGCCGCCAGACTTATTTTCCTCTCTAGTCTGTCCTCTCACACCTCACCCCTCTGTCAGTCCTTACATTGGCTTCCTGTATACTATAGGAGTCAATTCAAAGTGCTAACCCATACCTATAAAGCACTGAACAATCTTAGCCCCTCTTATATCTCCTCACAGATCCATGGGTATGCCCATTCTCAGTCTCTCCGCTCTGCCTGTGACCTTCGTTCCTGTAAGTTTTCTTGTAATTGTCCTATTTATAGTTACATCCCCTCTCTTATAATATTGTAAAGCGCTACGGAATCTGTTGGCGCTATATAAATGGCAATAATAATAATAACAATATGACCAGCTGCTTATCTGAAACAGGATAAGTGAATATAAGTATAAACTTGTTAGTGTCAATGGAGGGACAGTCTTTTGTTCTTTCTGAAAACTTAAAAAAAAAAGGGGGGGGGGGGTATCTGGAACACACCCGGAACATGCATTTTTCAGCAATGGTGCTGCCATAGAGGCCAAAATATACAGGTTAGGGAACAGCACAAACATAAAAATACAGTTTTAAATGTCATAAGGATATTTAAATCACCCATCTCAGCAAACAAATATGGGGATTTAGTTCCACCATATGGCCATAATGTTTTAAGCCCACCACTACTTCACAGTAACCCATTATAGGTGGGTCCTACACTAATTTTCTATGTGGGAGTTTAATTATATAATATTATTGCTAAATGGGCTAAATTAATGGGCTTAACACAATATCGCCATATGGTGGAACTGAATTCCCATATTTGTTTGCTGAGATAGGTCATTTTAAGTAGCCTTATAAAATTTATTTTTATGTCTGGGCTATTTCTTAGTCTGTATTTAAAAAAACAACAACAACAAGATACTGTCACATATTCATCCGCTTATAGAAATGTGGTTAATGACATTTACTGTCCACACAGGAAAAGTTGTGCCGAGCAGCAACCTAATCCACAGAAGGGTTAAAGCTGAGCAGTAATTGTGCAAATGAAACCTGGTGTCATGTATTCATCCGCTTAGAGAAAAGTGATTAATGACATTTACTGTCCACACAGGAAAAGTTGTGCCGAGCAGCAACCTAATCCACAGAAGGGTTAATGCTGAGCAGCAATTATGCAAATGAAACCTGGTAAATGACTTTGGGGTCAAAGGCCGGTTACAGCCTATCAGAACTAAAGGAGAGGTATTTAGGCCCAGTTCTCAGCCTGCTCAGTGCCCTGTCGTGGTTTCCCTTGTGGTTGTCCGAGAGAGCGTTCCTGTTTATAGTTTTCTACCTGGTTTTTGACTTTGGCTTTGTTTATTGACTTCTCTATATTCTGGTATCCTGACTCTGGCTTTCCTCATCGCTGTGTCCCTTTCTGTGTTCCCTGATCTCGGCTAGTATTTTTGACTATTCTTTGTACGTTAAATCCGGCCATTCTAAGGACCGGTAATACGTTACTTATTTGGCATCCGTGCTGTACAGTTCTACGTGCTGGATCAAACAGTAATCCTGACATTACGACATGGCCATAGATCCTGTAGAACTGTGTCAGCACATAGCTGCTTGCGAGAGGAAATTAGAGGAGAATGATCACCGCATGGATCAATTCACTCAGGCTTTAAGTACGCTTCTCGCTAGAGCGGAGCATCTGCAGCCTGCAGCGTCTCCTCCTATAGCACCTCTACCCTGTGTACCTCCACCCACTGTTAATAGGACTCCTTGCATCTCCTTATCACCATCCCTACAGTTTGATGGCAATATCCAGGAATGCAGGGATTTTCTTAATCGGTAGTACCATTTTGTGAGAGGCCTCACCAGGGTCATTCCCCACGGACAGAGCAAAAAGAGGTAGTTTATCTAATGAATATGGATTACTCTCCGTTGTGGGAGAGTAATGGGGTATAGCTCATATTACCAAATTCCTTTGCAATTCAAGCTCACGTTTGAGCCAGTGGGTAGAGGATGGCGCCCCTCCACTGCCCTAATGCACATCAGACAAGGTAACCCGATTCTATCACCGGTTATGCTGCTATTGAATTCCGTGCCTTGGCTTCAGGGTGGAGCTGGACTAGCACAATGGGTTAATCTCAGCATTTAAAAAGGGTCTCTCAGAGACTATACTAGATGAGATAGCCGCTAAAGAATTACCTAAGAGTCTTAACGAATTTATTACGTTTGTCATGCATATTGATAATAGGTTAAGACTCAGAAGTCACCAGAAGCAAGACCAGACGTACGGCTATGTCCCTAGCACCTCAATTCTCTAAACCTGTTTTGTCTAACCTCCCTGTACAGTTCGAACCCGAACCTATGCAGTTGGGGGTCACTAGACTGTCAGAGGCCGAAAAACAGTATAGGAGAAGGGAGGGGTTATGCCTATATTGCGGTAGAAAGGGACATATGAAAACCAATTGTCCAGTGCATCCGGAAAACTTCCGCACCTAAGAACCTTAAGGGGACAGATCTTAGGTGTGATGGAGTTGTCCTCTAACAAAAACAAAAGTAGATTCCTCCTTGAGGTATCTATTTCCATTGATAACAAGAAGTTTTCTTGCAGTGCCCTAATGGACTCAGGTGCTGCTGGAACTTTTATTGATGTCCAGTTTATTAGGGGTAATGAGATACCGGTCAGGGAGAGACCTACGCCGCTAGCTGTAGAGGCTATTGATGGTAGACCACTCACACAACCGCTTATAACCCACGAAACTGTCCCTATTACAATCTCCATTGGGGCCTCCCATAGGGAGGAGATGACGTTTCAGGTTATTACTTCTCCATCATGTCCTATCATATTAGGGTTTCCGTGGCTGAGTAAGCACAATCCTATATTGACTGGGCTAATGGGGAGATATTAGAATGGGGTAAAGAGTGTATGGGGAGATGTATAAAACCAGTACTAAAGAGATTGGATACTATTGACCTTCCCACTACCACTCCCCAAACTCCTGGAGTTCCCATACAATATCGAGAACTTCAGGAGGTGTTTAAGAAGGCTCAATCCGATGTATTGCCTCCCCACAGAGCATATGACTGTGCCATTAACCTGTTTCCAGGCGCTATGTCACCTAAGGGGGCAGTTTATGCCTTATTTCCCCAGGAGAGTAAAATAATGGAGGAATACATCAAAGAATCCTTGAGCAAAGGGCACATAAGAAAGTCATCCTCACCAGCTGGTGCAGGATTCTTTTTTATTGAGAAAAAGGGTGGTGAGTTACGCCCTTGCATAGACTACAGGGCACTTAATAAAATCACTGTAAAAAATGCATACCCTATTCCACTCATTTCCGAATTGTTCGATAGACTTCAGGGAGCTAAAATATTTACTAAGCTTGACCTTAGGAGCGCTTACAATTTGGTTAGAATTAAAGAGAATCATGAGTGGAAGACGGCATTTAATACCCGTAGTGGACACTATGAATATCTAGTAATGCCATTTGGGTTATGCAACGCCCCGGCCGTATTCCAAGACTTTATAAATGATGTACTCAGGGAATTCATTTACTCATTTGTCTTGGTTTATTTGGATGATATTTTGGTGTATTCCCCTGATCTTCAAACTCATCACTCCCATGTGAAACAGGTTCTGCAGACGTTGTTGAAAAATAAACTTTATTGTAAATTAGAAAAGTGCATATTTGACCAGCCTGAAGTCCACTTTTTGGGTTACAACATCTCTGCATCGGGATTTCAAATGGATCCTAAAAAACTAGAGGCTGTACTATACTGGCCATTACCCTCTGGTTTAAAAGCCATTCAAAGGTTTATTGGTTTTGCCAACTATTACAGAAGATTCATCAAGGGATTTTCTTCTGTAATAGCCCCAATCACAAATATGACTCGCAAAGGGGTTAGTAGCACGGTATGGTCCAAAGAGGCTGTGAATGCTTTTGAGACTCTTAAGCAAAGATTTGCCTCTGCGGACATACTAAAACATCCTGACACCAGTAAACCTTTTATATTGGAGGTTGATGCATCCGAGACAGGGGTAGGGGCTGTTCTCTCTCAGATAGAAAGCCAGGGAACACCATTGCATCCTTGTGGCTACTTCTCCAGAAAGATGTCTCCTGCTGAGCGCAACTATGATATTGGCAATAGAGAACTGTTGGCCATTATTCTTGCCCTCAAGGAGTGGCGACATCTTTTGGAGGGTTCAAGGACCCCCTGTTGATCATAACCGACCACAAAAATCTGGCATATATAGGGGATGCCAAACGTTTGTCTTCCAGACAGGCTAGATGGTCACTGTTCCTTTCACGTTTTAACTTTCTCATTACTTATAGACCTGGTTCTAAAAATACCAAGGCTGATGCCTTGTCCAGGCAATTTGATAATGAGTCAGCTCCGGAACAGATGACATCTCCTATTATTCCAGCAGAGTGTATTATTGCACTACTGTCCTCTCACTGTCTTCTCCACTGCTTGGCACCATACTGGAGGCCCAGCCTCAGGCGCCCAGTGGTAAACCGTGTGATAAACTGTTCGTTCCCCTATGTGAAAGGGTTAATATCATGAAAGTGTTCCATGACAATATAACTGCTGGACACCCGGGCATCAATAAGTCCACTGCCGCGATCACTAGATCATTTTGGTGGGATTCACTCAGGAAAGATGTAAAGGAGTATGTGCAGGCATGTTCTGTGTGTGCAGTTTCTAAGGTGACTCATGCACTTCCTTGTGGCCTGTTGCAGCCTCTTCCTGTTCCTGAGATTCCATGGTCCCACCTATCCATGGACTTTATTGTTGAGCTTCCTAGCTCTGCTGGGTTCACTACTATTCTCATGGTTGTAGACCGATTTTCTAAGATGGCTCACTTCATTCCTCTCAAGAAGTTGCCATCTTTGCAAGATTTGGTCCTAATTTTCATACGTGAAATTGTCTGTTTGCATGGCATCCCCCACAATATTGTGTCTGATAGGGGCTCTCAGTTTGTGTCCAGGTTCTGGAGGGCGTTCAGTAAACAATTGGGGATTGATCTCTCCTTCACCTCCTCCTACCATCCACAGACCAATGGTACAGCTGAGAGGGCTAACCAGTCATTAGAAGTTTATTTGCGTTGTTTTATTAATAGCACACAAGACAATTGGTCCGAACTACTCCCGTGGGCCGAGTTCGCTAGAAACAATGCTGTTTATGACTCCTCTGGGCACAGTCCATTTTTTGTCAATAATGGTAGGCATCCTACGGTTCTCCCTGCAGTATTTTCTGATACTGCCATTCCTGCTCTGGATGAGCGTCTGGCCTCCATTCGGGATACCTGGGTTAAGGTTCAAACTGCTCTAGGGGCTGCTGCTGAACGCTTCAAACATTTTGCTGATAAGCGTAGGAGTGCCAACCCGGTGTACCAAGTGGGGGACCGGGTTTGGTTGTCATCTCGCAACATCAAGCTTAAGGTCCCTAGCATGAAGTTTGCCCCCAGATTCCTTGGTCCCTATAGAGTGCTTCGTAGGATCAATCCAGTGTCTTACTCTCTGGCTCTTCCTGCATCTTTAGGGATTCCCAACACTTTTCATGTGTCCTTACTCAAACCTCTTGTCTGCAATAGATATACTGTTCCTTGTGTTCCTCCCCCTCCGGTGGTGGTGGGTGGTCAGGAAGAGTATGAGGTATCTTCTATCGTGGATTCTAGGTTTTCTCGGGGCACTTTACAGTACTTGGTTGTTTGGAAAGGTTACGGTCCTGCTGATCGTTCTTGGGTTTCGGCTCCTGACCTGCATGCGGGCCGTAAGATCCGCGCTTTTCACGCTAAATTTCCTCTCAAGCCTGGTCCTGTCCGCCCGGTGGGCGTTCTTCAGGTGGGGGGTAATGTCACATATTCATCCGCTTATAGAAATGTGGTTAATGACATTTACTGTCCACACAGGAAAAGTTGTGCCGAGCAGCAAACTAATCCACAGAAGGGTTAAAGCTGAGCAGTAATTGTGCAAATGAAACCTGGTGTCATGTATTCATCCGCTTAGAGAAAAGTGATTAATGACATTTACTGTCCACACAGGAAAAGTTGTGCCGAGCAGCAACCTAATCCACTGAAGGGTTAATGCTGAGCAGCAATTATGCAAATGAAACCTGGTAAATGACTTTGGGGTCAAAGGCCGGTTACAGCCTATCAGAACTAAAGGAGGGGTATTTAGGCCCAGTTCTCAGCCTGCTCAGTGCCCTGTCGTGGTTTCCCTTGTGGTTGTCTGAGAGCGCGTTCCTGTTTATAGTTTTCTACCTGGTTTTGACTTTGGCTTTGTTTATTGACTTCTCTATATTCTGGTATCCTGACTCCTGGCTTTCCTCATCACTGTGTCCCTTTCTGTGTTCCCTGACCTCGGCTAGTATTTTTGACTATTCTTTGTACGTTAAATCCGGCCATTCTAAGGACCGGTAATACGTTACTTATTTGTCATCCGTGCTGTACAGTTCTACGTGCTGGATCAAACAGTAATCCTGACAGATACTCTCTAACTGTGGAGCAATTGTATATCTACATTCAATATTTTAAAACATATGTTCTATTTCTTATTGTTAAAATTGCAAAAAAGGTGAGTAAAAGACAGTGGCCTAATGTGCCTTAAAATCCCACTTTTTTTTTCAAATATTGTCAACTACAGTTGTAATCAAAATTATTCACAGCCATTGAAAATCAGGTTTATTGTCAAAATGTACAGACTTTCAGCTGTTTGCAATGAACAAGTCAAACAAAAGCAACTGAAATAGCTCAACACAACAAATGCTTCAAGTGGTTTCTCCAAATACAACTGAAATGCAACTTATAATGCCCTTTCCAGCTTAAAATTATTCAACCCCTTCATGGCAAGCATGTATAGTATTTAGAGCACCCATTTGCTTTTATGACCTGCTGCAAACGAGGTGCATAGCCAGACACCAGCTTTTGGTAGTTTTCCTGATGAATCTTAACCCATTGCTCATCACCAGTTCTACAATACAATAATAACAGAAAAAAACATAGCATAATACTGTTGATTGTGAAAGGGGAGTGGAAATATAGATGATAATTCGCACTCACAAACCAAAATTGATTGTAGGCATATCTTATAAAACGATGAGTATCTCAGGATAAGTGGAACGTCAAGATGTACATAGAAGGAAATAAAAAAGCATAATAGTGCAGAGTATCTTGGTAAGAAAATACACTTTAATGATAAGGCACACTTACAATGTTGTAGTGGCAAACAGGCATATAAAAACCACCGGTCTCAGGATCATAAGATGAATCACAGGATCAGCAAGATCAACATAACCAGCAGATCAAATAAAATAAAATGAAATAAAACAACCTGATTGTAAAAAACTCTAAACACTATATATACTATAAATAAGCCCTACGCGTTTCGTTCAAACGTCCTTGAACTTCCTCAGGGGCAAAAATTCCTTCTATGTGTAGGTATAGCTGTCCACATGGTATACCTGGCTTTTAAATCCGTCCGGTTTGGCGCGCCGAAAAGCTCCTCCAATTATCCACTTACTTCCGGGTTCGTCCGTCTGTAATACTTCCGGGTGCGACCTGCTGACGCAACCGGAAATGCGGCTCACATCTCTCTTATGGATCTCTATCTATGCGTTCCACCTGATATGCGTTCCACCGCTCGAAGAGCGAGAATAGCCACAATTAATGAGAAAGACGTTTAAAAACATGTATATACACATATAATATTGGTTATATTCATAATTATAATCTCAAAAACAACAGTGTCATCCAGATAATATAAATCCTTGCCAATATCCTTCTTTTTAATAAAAAGTATAGAATATAGCATGACAGATTATTATTTCATTCCCAAAAGATACATCAAATTAATTAAACAGCATTACTAAAACAAATGTTTGTTAATATTGAAACTATATACAAGAAAAGTGTACAAGTGCAAAAATGTCAATTTAGAGAAAGCAAACCAAATCAAAATCAACGTTGAGTCCCCTAGGTTGCATTGTTTGTAAAGTATGTATCCAATATCCCTCTCTTTTTCTCAATAGTAACATTAGATCACCTCCTCTTTCATCCAAGGCTACTTGTTCAATGATGGTACATTGGAGGGTATTGAAGTTAAAAGCTGGACATTTATTACAGTGTACTGGCACTGAATGTGTCAACATATGATTTTTAATATTATTTATATGCTCCTGGAACATAACTTTTGCTTTTCTTCCCGTTCTTCCCACATATTGCAACCCATATCCACATGTGAGTAGGTATACGACATAAGAGAAAAAATCCTTTAATTCTTCTAAAGGACCACGCCAGATGACAAGGACGTCGTCTATGTAACGTCTCCAGAGCACCAAGTTTGCACCATAAGGGTTATTGGACCAAATAGATAAACTTTCCCAATAGTCCATGAACACATTGGCATAGCTAGGTGCAAACTTGGTCCCCATTGCCATGCCCTAGCTATGCCAATGTGTTCATGGACTATTGGGAAAGTTTATCTATTTGGTCCAATAACCCTTATGGTGCAAACTTGGAGCTCTGGAGACGTTACATAGACAACGTCCTTGTCATCTGGCGTGGTCCTTTAGAAGAATTAAAGGATTTTTTCTCTTATGTTAATAACAACTCCTTGTCTCTGACTTTCACCCCTAAGATAGGGATCTCTAATATAGACTTTTTAGATCTGTCCATCTTCATTGAAAATGGAACTATTAAGACTAAGACCTTTTTTAAAAATACTGATATCAACAGTTTTATTGATATCAGAAGTGGGCATCATCCTAACTGGCTAAAGGGGGTTCCCAAAAGCCAGTTTATTAGGATGCGTAGGAATTGCAGCGATTTAGATTCGTTTTATACATAAGCTGAAGTTTTAAAAGGTCGTTTTTTGGAGAAAGGTTACAACCTAGAACTTTTGGATGCAGAGATCGATAAGGTGGGAAGTATCAACCGTAACGATCTCCTTATTGATAAGAGAAAGGATGTTTTTAGGAATCCTGCATTTGACTTTTCCTTTAACACGCAATATAGTTCTAAGGCCTTTGATATACAGAGGATTATTAAAAAACATTGGGGGTTATTAATAGAGGATGAATATCTTAATCAACAGATTCCCCTTTTACCCAAAGTTATTTTTAGGAGAGGAGTCAATTTAAAGCAAATTTTAGCACCAAGCACTTTTAGATCTAGAAAGAGCAAAATAAAACGTAAAGAAGGTTACTACACATGCGGGAGTTGTGTTAGTTGTAATTACAAATACAACAATATTACGAGTTTTGTGAGTACGGTTAATGGAAGAAGGTTCAAAATCAAAAGCACTTTATCCTGTTCTTCAACACATGTCGTATACCTACTCACATGTGGATGTGGGTTGCAATATGTGGGAAGAACGGGAAGAAAAGCAAAAGTTAGGTTCCAGGAGCATAGGAATAATATTAAAAATCATATGTTGACACATTCAGTGCCAGTACACTGTAATAAATGTCCAGCTTTTAACTTCAATACCCTCCAATGTACCATCATTGAACAAGTAACCTTGGATGAAAGAGGAGGTGATCTAATGTTACTATTGAGAAAAAGAGAGGGATATTGGATACATACTTTACAAACAATGCAACCTAGGGGACTCAACGTTGATTTTGATTTGGTTTGCTTTCTCTAAATTGACATTTTTGCACTTGTACACTTTTCTTGTATATAGTTTCAATATTAACAAACATTTGTTTTAGTAATGCTGTTTAATTAATTTTATGTATCTTTTGGGAATGAAATAATAATCTGTCATGCTATATTCTATACTTTTTATTAAAAAAAAGGATATTGGCAAGGATTTATATTATCTGGATGACACTGTTGTTTTTGAGATTATAATTATGAATATAACCAATATTATATGTGTATATACATGTTTTTAAACTTCTTTCTCATTAATTGTGGCTATTCTCGCTCTTCGAGCGGTGGAACGCATATCAGGTGGAACGCATATCAGGTGGAATGCATAGATAGAGATCCGGAAGAGAGATGTGAGCCGCATTTCCGGTTGCGTCAGCAGGTCGCACCCGGAAGTATTACAGACGGACGAACCCGGAAGTAAGTGGATAATTGGAGGAGTTTTTCGGCGCGCCAAACCGGACGGATTTAAAAGCCAGGTATACCATGTGGACAGCTATACCTACACATAGAAGGACTTTTTGCCCCTGAGGAAGTTCAAGGACGTTTGAACGAAACGCGTAGGGCTTATTTATAGTATATATAGTGTTTAGAGTTTTTTACAATCAGGTTGTTTTATTTCATTTTATTTTATTTGATCTGCTGGTTATGTTGATCTTGCTGATCCTGTGATTCATCTTATGATCCTGAGACCGGTGGTTTTTATATGCCTGTTTGCCACTACAACATTGTAAGTGTGCCTTATCATTAAAGTGTATTTTCTTACCAAGATACTCTGCACTATTATGCTTTTTTATTTCCTTCTATGTACATCTTGACGTTCCACTTATCCTGAGATACTCATCGTTTTATAAGATATGCCTACAATCAATTTTGGTTTGTGAGTGCGAATTATCATCTATATTTCCACTCCCCTTTCACAATCAACAGTATTATGCTATGTTTTTTTCTGTTATTATTGTATTGTAGATTTATCCCTGTTTTTGTTCATATTTACTGAGGACCTGGAGGAGTCCTTATCTACAATACATTTAGTTCAAGGGTAATTATTTAGTTTTCTAATTATTACCCACTAAAAGTGTGTTCTATTCACTAGTGGGTGAATCTGTACTTTTTCTATTTGGTCATCACCAGTTCTGCAATTTTCTTGGGCTTGTGGGCTGCAACCGCTTCTTCAAATCACACCAAAGATTTTCTATGGGGTTTAAGCCAGGTGACTGTAATGGCCACTGTATAATTTTCCAGGACTTTTTCTGCAATCAAGCCTTGATTGAATTTGAGGTATACTTGCCTTGCCTATATATTGCCTTCCACATGCTACAGGTTTCCAATGCCAGAGGATGCAAAGCAGCCCTAGAGCATCATCACAATTTCACCATGCTTAACTGTAGGCAGAGTGTTCTTTTCAGTGTATGCTTCATTTTTCGTCCTCCAGACATACCGCTGATCCATAAGGCCAAAAAGTTCCAGTTTTGTTGCATCGCTCCACAGAAGAGCATATTGGTGTTTTTGGATCAGTAGTGCTGGCTTGGAGTTCTGGCATGGAAACCTTCTGCATTTAGTTTGCACCTTAGTGTCCTCAGTCCCTGTTGCCACAAAGTCTTGCTGCAGGTCTTTTGCAGTCACTCAAGCGTTTTTCCACAACATTCCTTCTCAGAAATCTGGTTGCAGCCATTGATAGCTTCCTATTTCTTCCCTGTCCAGGTAGTGTAACCACTGTCCCCGCAACTTTAAACTTGTGAACTATGCTTCCAATGGTGTCTCTAGGAATATTATGTGCCTTCCCTATCTTTTTATATCCTGTTTCTTGTTTGTGAAGGGAGATGATATAGTCTCTTAACTTTGTGGACCATTCTTTTGACTTAGCCATAACATGCAAACATGACACTCAACAAACCCCTAGCAAGTTCAGGTATTCAGGTATTGCACCAGTTCAAGCACACCTGGCGCAACTAATGAAGATTTTAAATAGTTGCACCGGGGGTGCCCGAGACAACATCTGTTTTGCATATCTGTGCTGTTGTGAAGGATTCTATTCATGGGGTTGAGTGTTTTTTAGACTGGAGAAGTCATTATAAGTTGCACTTTCAGTTGAATTTGGGGAAAGCACTTGAAACAATTGTTGTGTTAAGCTATTTCAATGGCTTTGTTTGAATTGTTCATTGAAAACAGCTGAAAGTCTATACATTTTGACAATTAACCTGATTTTCAATAGGGGTGAATAATTTTGATTACAATTGTATGAATACTGCTGACCCTAAATGATGATCTATAAGAAAATAAAAACATTTATCAGAAGTACACCCTATAACATGTTTTTTTGTTATGACTTCCTACCTTAACCCCTTAAGGACCGGACTGCTTTTGCGATGTACATTTGTGACCAGGCCTCTTTTTACACTTTTGTGGTGTTTGTGTTTAGCTGTAATTTTCCGCTCTCTCATTTACTGTTCCCATACAAATTATATATTGTTTTTTTTCAGGACAAAGGGGGCTTTCTTTACATACCATTATTTATATAATCTCATGTATTTTAATTTTTTTTAAAATGAAAAAATATGATGAAAAATTGAAAAAAATAAAAAAATTTTTACTTTTAAGTGAAAAATCTTTTACTCATCTACAAAAGCGAATGAAAAAAAACTGCTAAATAGATTCAACATTTTGTCCTGAGTTTAAAAATACCCAGTGTTTACATGTTATAGGGCTATAAGTACAAGTAGGATATTGCGGTTTCAAAACATACATTTTTAAAATTTATCAATAGTGACATTGTAACACTATTATCTGTTATAGATCTCTGAATAACACCCCACATGTACATATTTTTTTTAAAGTAGACAACCCAGGGTATTCAATATGGGGTATGTCTAGACTTTTTTAGTAGCCACTTAGTCGCAAACACTGGCCAAAGTTAGCGTTCATATTTGTTTGTGTGTGAAAAAAGTAAAAAAACTAAATTGAACGCTAATTTTGGCCAGTGTTTGTGACTAAGTGGTTACTAAAAAAGACTAGACATACCCCATTTGCAATGCCGTGGGTTGTCTTCTTTTGCAAACGGTATGCCATCATGAGGGTAATTCTCATTCCTGGGCTACCATACGTTCTCAAAGGCAACGTAACCAACCTGGCCATTTTCAATGTAAAAATATTTGACCCATATATTTGACCCTGTAACTTTCAAAAACGCTATAAAACTTGTACATGAGGGATACTGTTATACTCAGGAGACTTTGCTGAACACAAATATTAGTGTTTCAAAACAGGTAAACGTATCACAACAACTATATCATCAGTAAAAGTGCTGTTTGTGTGTGAAAAATGCAAAAAAAGTCACTTTCACTGAAAATATCATCGCTGTGATATGTTTTACTGTTTTGAATCACTAATATTTGTATTCAGCGAAGTCTCCCGTGTAAAACAGTACCCCCCATGTACAGGTTTTAGGGTGTCGTAGAACGTTACAGGGTAAAATACAGTGCTAGCAAATTAAATTCTCTGGACTTTCGGCCTGGGTTGGCAGGCAGGTCCCTCAAATTGCAATTAATAAAATTACTTAATTATGTAAAAATATTACATAAATACGCACGTAGAATTTAAATATATAAGCATATTTATATATTTGAAGTCTACGTGTATATTTATATAATTATTTATGTTATTTTGTATATGGACATATGTATATTTCGTATTATTTTTATTTATTTATATATACAATTTCATTCTAAGTGTATTTTGATATATATATATATATATATATATATATATATTAATATCAAAATACAGTTAGAATAAAATTTCATATAGATATATATTTTTTTAATTTTTATTATTATTTTTACATTTTTTAATTTAATTTAAATTACTTATTTGTATTTTAGAATAATATATATATATATATATATATATATACAATATATAGTTATTTTATATATATATATATACACGTGTGTAATTTAGTTATAAGTGTATTTTTATATTAATATAGGTACATATTAATATAAAAATACACTTAGCATGACATATATATATGATATATAGACATATTATATAGATATAATAAATGTCTATATATCATATTTATATACACATATATAAAAAAATTTTTTAATTAACATTAACTTTTATTTTTTATTTTACACTAGCAGGGAGACTGCCTGTCAGCACAGGCAGTCCCCCTGCAGGCAGACACATGGCCCCAGGGGTCCTAATCCGCCATGGGGAGACTGTCTGGGCTGCAAGCAGTCTCCCCACACCGGGAGCAACGCCAATCGCCGCCGGGGGAACGACGGTGATGGGGTAACTACATAAGACTGTTAGGACGGTTCAGGACCGTCACAGGTCGGCAATGCAAAAATGCCGATGACGGTCCTGAACCGTCCTCGGTCCTTAAGGGGTTAAAGGATCACTATAGTGCCAGGAAAACATACTTGTTTTCCTGGCTCTATAGGGTCTCTGGGCCCCCCTCCCGCCTGGCTCTAGGGTGAGGAAGGGGTTAATCCCTTGCCTTTTTTCCAGCGCCGGGCTCCCTCAGCGCTGGGGACTCTCCTCCTCCTTTCCCGTCATCGGCCGAATGCGCATGCACGACAATGCTTTCCTATGGACGCTGGCGTCTTCTCACTGTGAAAATCACAGTGAGAAGCGTGGAAGCCCTCTAGCGGCTGTCAATGAGACAGCCAGTAGAGGCTGGATTAACCCATTTGTAAACATAGCAGTTTCTCTGTGTAGGCCTTGGATCATCAGAATTGAAAACATAGATTAACATAAGTACAGCATACCAAAGCATAAAAAAAATTATTAAGACCATGAGACTTAAAGCTCAACTAGACTGTTTAGCAAAGTACAAGTTAATTATTGGCAATTCACTTGCTGAAATTCAGTTGATTTTCTTAACGGTTGATTTGCTGTTTCAAGCAGTTTGTGGTGCTAGCTTAAATCTTCAGGAGAGACCCAAGAGTCAAGAGAGGGAAGCATACACAAAAAAGGGTCAGGCTTTGGGGAGAGCACAGACTGGACACTTCCAACCTGGATATCTCAAGAATGCTCAACATGGGACCAAAGGTAACAAAATATAGTTCATGCTACTAAAGACAACATTAAGTTAATATTTTAGAGCAGCATGTTATTTACAGAAAAAGCACTATCAAGTCCCTTACATTTATTTATGCTACATTCCTTGCTACTTTACTTCCAGTGATTATGTAAAATGTTACATGTTAACAGAGTAAAATGAAAGAAAACAAGCAGAATTGATCTGGAAAAGCAGTAGAGACAATATCTATAATCTCCACCACGTATTCCAGAGGTAACACAGTAAACCTTTATCTATTAAAGGATTCACACCCAAGGTTCAAGAGTTATACAAACTGGTTTTTAGAGGGGCCTGTTTGCCAGCCTCCTTCCCTGTGACTATGGTCCCTGTAATGAATTTTGGGTTAAAGACTCTGGTTGTGCCTCTTGGACTTCTAACGGGAATAATTCAAACTTTATAAGTGGAGACACCCAGTCGGGGTGCCAGGTGGTCCGTCGCACTCCAGATAGGAGCACAGCCCAGGAATATTAGAGTGGACTTTGACTCCAGGGCCGATCCTGAACCTAATCTTGGGAGGTGCACTGGTAGATTATTTAACGAAACAATCCAGGCATTATAACCACTACAGCTCTCTGTAGTGATTATGGTGCCAGGAGTGCCATGGTGCCCTCCCATGGAATAGGGACAGTAGTAGGGAATAGGAGCAGAAGGGTGTGTGTGTGTGTGTGTGTGTGTGTGTGTGTGTGTATAGGGGTGCATTGTGTGTGTGAGGGGTGCAGTATGTGTATGGGGGCAGGAGGGGTGTAGTGTGTATGTATGGGTGGCAGTGTGTGTGTATGGGGGCAGTGTGTGAGGGGTGCAGTGTGTGCGTGTATTGGAAGGCACTGTCTGTGTGTATTGGGAGGCATTGTGTGTGTATTCAGGTGCAGTGTGTGTGTGTGTATTGGGGCAGTGTGGGTGTGTGGGGGCAGTGTGTGTGTGTTGGGGACAGTGTGTTCGTGTATGTATTGGGACATTTCTGTGTGTTTTGGGAGCAGTGTGTTTGTATTGGGGCAGTGTGTGCGTGTATTTAGGGAGGGTGTGTGGGTATTGGGGGCAGTGTGTGTGTATTTAGGGAGGGTGTGTGAGTATTGAGGGCAGTGTGTATGTGAGTATTGGGGGCAGTGTTGTGTGTGTGTTTTGTGGGGCAGTGTGTGTGTATTGGGGAGCAGTGTGTGTGCATAGTGGGGGGGCAGTGTGTGTGAGGGGTGCAGTGTGTGTTTATTGGGGGCAGTGTGTGTGTGTGTAAGTGTGTGTAAATTTATGGCATGTGTGTGTATGTAATGGGGCAGTGTGTGTGTGTGTGTGTGTGTGTGTGTATGTATTGGGGGCAGTTTGAGTGAGGGGAGTTATTGGGGCTTGGGGCAGATAAATAAATATATACTTTTTTTTTACCCTTGCTGAGGGAGGGGGGATATTTCCTGCAATCACTGGTGGTCCGGTGGAGAATCCCTGGTGGTCCTAGTGGTGAGAGTGAACTCTAGCCTGCTGGTGTCTCTAGCAACATGTGCCTTCCCTATCTTTTAATATCCTGTTTCTTGTTTGTGAAGGGAGATGATATAGTCTCTTAACTTTGTGGACCATTCTTTTGACTTAGCCATAACATGCAAACATGACACTCAACAAACCCCTAGCAAGTTCAGGTATTCAGGTATTGCACCAGTTCAAGCACACCTGGTGCAACTAATGAAGCTCTTAAATAGTTGCACCGGGGGTGCCCAAGACAACATCTGTTTTGCATATCTGTGCTGTTGTGAAGGATTCTATTCATGGGGTTGAGTGTTTTTTAGACTGGAGAAGTCATTATAAGTTGCACTTTCAGTTGAATTTGGGGAAAGCACTTGTTGTGTTAAGCTATTTCAATGGCTTTGTTTGAATTGTTCATTGCAAACAGCTGAAAGTCTATCCATTTTGACAATAAACCTGATTTTCAATAGGGGTGAATAATTTTGATTACAATTGTATGAATACTGCTGACCCTAAATGATGATCTATAAGAAAATAAAAACAGGATTGACACATCTTTCATGGATTTGTAAACTGTAAATGTGATATGATGGTGTAGCAAACCAGTGTCTGTGCTACTTAAAACCAAATAATCAGTGTTAACTTTCTCATTGTCTTCTTTCAGGTCCACTTGGTGGCCTCACTTTTGGAAACAATAGTTTGTACATAGGCAATATCAAAACACTTGAAGACTTCCCGAATGATACTCGTGGAGAAAAAATTCAGACCACCAAACTGCACCTTTACCTTCCAAAAGTCGAATCAGAAGCAGACACAGCTAGGTATGCTGATTCAATGCACTATGTACATTGTGACTTTTTGAATAAGACACACTATTAATTTCTAGATTTCGTTTACAAGGTTATTCCCTGAACATTGCTGAATTCCAACCAGAATGGCAATTTCCATATTTACTAAAGCTAAATCTGGTTGGAATTCAGTTGGTCCGACTGGATTTGCAACAATTACCTGGATTCATTTCTTGTCTGGATTAAAATCAGTGCTTTTGCATCTGAACCTTATACAAGGTATAGGGTTCAATGATTCACAAAGTACCGGTTTTAAATAAATTCAGACCCAAATGCATCCCGCAGCACATTTGCAAATTATCAATCATTTGCTTGTTGCAAGTGAATAATCTTTTCAATTGCTATTTGTCCAGGTGTAAAACTGACTGTAGGTGTGGCGTGGGGACATTAGTATGTCCACTTTATTTATTTATTTTTAAATTCAAAGCTATCACCGAGGGTGTCTAATTATCTTCCCACTGGTTGTTAGCACTGCCAGCAGGCAAATAGTTTGAGCTTTTAAAATCCGGCCCAGGGCTCGAATTTGAAGCATTCATGTGCAGATGAAATCTGGCAGCGTTGGGTCCGACTAAAATGTGGACCTAATTCAGGCTTGTTTGGAGCCTTGTGTGCAGAATCTGGACATTGCAAAATAGTGTGACAAATGTTAGAAATTTGCAATACAAATGGCACCATACGGCACCAAATGGTTTTACCCCTTTTGGTACATTTCCATTTGGACTTTAGTGAATAACCCTGTTAAATTTCTTTGTATTCATTAGTCATCAGTTTACCAATTGTCACACAATTTACATTATGCAGCATCTGTTTTCTTATGTATTGACTAGGCCAGGGGTAGGCAACCTATGGCACTAGTGCCACGCACGGCACTCAAGGTGTCTTTGCACAGCACTCAAGGCTGCTAGAGCCAAGCAGGCTCTGGCCTATCAGGAG
Source organism: Pelobates cultripes (assembly GCA_933207985.1). Classification (NCBI taxonomy): domain Eukaryota; kingdom Metazoa; phylum Chordata; class Amphibia; order Anura; family Pelobatidae; genus Pelobates; species Pelobates cultripes. Next base: position 95,220,595 of record OW240920.1, on the reverse strand, counting down.
TCCCAGTGAAACCTCAGATATCTGCAAATACGAAAAGGTGGTGAAGGACAATCCTCAATGTATGCATTGCAGCACATATAGTAAGTGATTTCAGTTTCACTTACTCCCAGCAATTGTGAATGGGAATCCACACTGTAGTAGAGCAACCTGCAGCTGCTGTTGCAGCTCTTGTTCTGTACCTGTACCTGGCCAGCCTGGTCCCCACTGGCCAGCCTGGTCCCCAGTGTGGGTGGCTACCCACACTGCTAGATATACAGGGAGTGCAGAATTATTAGGCAAATGAGTATTTTGACCACATCATCCTCTTTATGCATGGTGTCTTACTCCAAGCTGTATAGGCTCGAAAGCCTACTACCAATTAAGCATATTAGGTGATGTGCATCTCTGTAATGAGAAGGGGTGTGGTCTAATGACATCAACACCCTATATCAGGTGTGCATAATTATTAGGCAACTTCCTTTCCTTTGGCAAAATGGGTCAAAAGAAGGACTTGACAGGCTCAGAAAAGTCAAAAATAGTGAGATATCTTGCAGAGGGATGCAGCACTCTTAAAATTGCAAAGCTTCTGAAGCGTGATCATCGAACAATCAAGCGTTTCATTCAAAATAGTCAACAGGGTCGCAAGAAGCGTGTGGAAAAACCAAGGCGCAAAATAACTGCCCATGAACTGAGAAAAGTCAAGCGTGCAGCTGCCACGATGCCACTTGCCACCAGTTTGGCCATATTTCAGAGCTGCAACATCACTGGAGTGCCCAAAAGCACAAGGTGTGCAATACTCAGAGACATGGCCAAGGTAAGAAAGGCTGAAAGACGACCACCACTGAACAAGACACACAAGCTGAAACGTCAAGACTGGGCCAAGAAATATCTCAAGACTGATTTTTCTAAGGTTTTATGGACTGATGAAATGAGAGTGAGTCTTGATGGGCCAGATGGATGGGCCCGTGGCTGGATTGGTAAAGGGCAGAGAGCTCCAGTCCGACTCAGACGCCAGCAAGGTGGAGGTGGAGTACTGGTTTGGGCTGGTATCATCAAAGATGAGCTTGTGGGGCCTTTTCGGGTTGAGGATGGAGTCAAGCTCAACTCCCAGTCCTACTGCCAGTTCCTGGAAGACACCTTCTTCAAGCAGTGGTACAGGAAGAAGTCTGCATCCTTCAAGAAAAACATGATTTTCATGCAGGACAATGCTCCATCACACGCGTCCAAGTACTCCACAGCGTGGCTGGCAAGAAAGGGTATAAAAGAAGAAAATCTAATGACATGGCCTCCTTGTTCACCTGATCTGAACCCCATTGAGAACCTGTGGTCCATCATCAAATGTGAGATTTACAAGGAGGGAAAACAGTACACCTCTCTGAACAGTGTCTGGGAGGCTGTGGTTGCTGCTGCACGCAATGTTGATGGTGAACAGATCAAAACACTGACAGAATCCATGGATGGCAGGCTTTTGAGTGTCCTTGCAAAGAAAGGTGGCTATATTGGTCACTGATTTGTTTTTGTTTTGTTTTTGAATGTCAGAAATGTATATTTGTGAATGTTGAGATGTTATATTGGTTTCACTGGTAATAATAAATAATTGAAATGGGTATATATTTGTTTTTTGTTAAGTTGCCTAATAATTATGCACAGTAATAGTCACCTGCACACACAGATATCCCCCTAACATAGCTATAACTAAAAACAAACTAAAAACTACTTCCAAAAATATTCAGCTTTGATATTAATGAGTTTTTTGGGTTAATTGAGAACATGGTTGTTGTTCAATAATAAAATTAATCCTCAAAAATACAACTTGCCTAATAATTCTGCACTCCCTGTACAGAGAAATGCAGAATAAGCCTCCCCTCATACAAATAACTAAAACAGCCCACACACAAACAAAAAACACAATCTGCACAAACGTAACCCGCTAACAATCCACATACATGCACACAATCTCACATGCAATACCCCAAACAGCCCCCACACATACACACACTACCAAACACACAATGTGACATATCCATCCACACAATTCCACAAGCAGCCCCCATACACAGCCCACATTCATAGGTATCATACACAACACCACAAACTACTTGTAAACATATACAATATAATAGCTCATAAACGCACAAATACAACAATACAAAGCAATTACAGTATAAATAACACAAGCAGAATACGGCAGCATACACACCTCAATTTAAAAAAATAGGACCGGCACGCTACGGGACATCACAATCCTATATCGGCACAGTGCTGCTAAAAGGTTGCCTACCCCTGGACTAAGCATTCATGGAGTTCTCATGGGATTTTAGGCACAAAATAGTAACTTCTTAGTTGACAACCAGCTGACATGGAGATTTTTTCATCTCAGTTTTTTTTTTTTTTGCATATTGTGTCCCAAATTTTGAAGCTGTTTATAAATTGTCAACAACTCACTGTTTAATAAGTGCACCTCAGTGTCAATTAGCAAATTAAGCTCCATATTTCAATATCTTTCTCTTCTTGGACTTTTCTTTAGGAATGAAGAAAGTAATGCAGAACATTTTATAACAGATACTAATTTAGAAGACATCTTTGAGATATTTAATGTAAACCTTCCAAAGTTGCCATCACAAAACCAATCAAGACAAACAAGACAGAAGGCAGCAATAACCACATTTAACATATCTGAGCATTATAGAGGAGAAAGGAAATGGGTGATTGCACGGCAAACAAATGTGTGTCCACTGCTTGATAACAAAAACAAGAAGGAAAATACTATAACCATCAATAACACAAGCTGTAATAAATATATCCAAAGAGCAACTTGTAATGTTGGATACAGGTTAGGAGCTTATTACACAGACAATGCATCAGAAATATCAGAACATGGACTGAAGGTCAAGGCACTATCAGTGAGCAAGGAAGAACCAAGAGTTCCAAACACATCACCTGTCACCTGTCGATGTGAAAGATAGAAACAGGAGTACTGCAAATTAAGAGCATTGATGTAAATACATCTACAAAGCTACTAGTTTTTATTTCACTACTGTGTATAACGTATGACCCACTAAGTCTTATACAGAATCATATGCAATTATTCTTTTATACCCTAGTCTACAGAACTCTGTTCTTTCATGGTTATTATCTTGTCTGTCCCAATGCTCTTTCAACAAGGCTGTTCCTATGCGCCCTTATCCATCTCTGAGTTGAAAACTGCATGCTTTCTGAATCTCATATTATAAAAAAAATTATATAGGGTTTCCATAACTGCATATGAAATTTGTTTATTGCAAAAACATTTAATTTGCAAATTATGCCACAAATACAGTGCAGTTGCTTGAAATGGTAGCACCAGGAGATGTGACACTGTGAGCATCTGAGTGTTGAATACAGAGGTTCTAGCTCTTTGTATTCAGTGCTATTCTGTGCTTGTGCCGAGCAGTTTAGGGGGGAGGAAGGGAGGAATGGGGGAGGGGCTCCTTTATCCTGTATTTACTGAGAGCACTGAGAGGATGTGACATGATCCTCCCATGCTCTCAGTAAAAAGACTGCTGGACCTGCTGCTTAGAGAAACTATCACCCTTTTTCCCACAGGGTAAGAAAATTTGAGAGTGGCTGATGGGGAGTTCGCAGGAAAGAGTAGTGAGTGTGCTGACAGACCAGCAGCGACCATATATCCACTTACAACACTGTCTATCTGTAACTTTATTAGTTATGAATACTTTTTTTTTAAAGTTTGTGTTTTTATACCCTACCTCTTGTAGACTGTAAGCTCACTTGAGCAGGGTCGTCATCAATCTATTGTTTCTGTAAGAATTTGTAATTGACTCATATATTGTTATATGTCCCCCTATGTAAAATATTGTAAAGTGCTGCAAAATAAGTTGGCACTATTAATAGTAGTAATAATAATAATACTTACATAGAAAAGAACTGTTTGGTAAGTTGAAATTTTTATATCAAGCTTCATTGCACCAGGCAGGGTTAAACATTAAACAGAAGCAACATGGTTGGCAAGAAGTCTGAAAAAGTTGATGACTTCCACGGAGAATAAGAGATCCATGAATTGTTCTTTAGTGACTGGTTAAAAAAAGCAGCTTCTGATATCCATTGCCTTACTAGTGAAATATTAATGCATTAGCTAACAAGTGAAAAGTAGCAACAACTTTGAAAATGAGCCCTTAATGGTTTTGAGCAGTTACATGCTATCTAGTGAAAGACTTTAACAGAGATGTATATATTAAACACAGAGTTTTAGCGAGCTGAACACTGACTTTTAAAACATTGACCAAAATAGCTGAATTGCCAATAATCTCCACTACAAAAGAATCACGTGTCATTAGAAGAATGATTTGCATATTTTTCGTTATTTTTGTCTACATTTTGCAAGCTGCAAGTCATTTTAAAAGTCACAGTGTATAGATGACAATAATTGAATAGCCACACACATTGTTTTGCACTTTAGATACATTTGCTCAATATTACTCTGAACTAAAATCAAAGCAAATTATAATTTTGAACAATATGTACTCAATCATAGGCATGCGCACAGGGTGCTATGTGCCTGCATTGGCCGGTGAGGGAGATCAAAGATCTCCTTCAGCGGCCCACAGGCAGGGAGGCAGGGAGGAAACAAGGAGCTCTAGCCAGCATATCTTGCGAGAGTGAACTCTAGCCCTGCAAGCTAGAGTCCTTCCTCCCTACAAAAGGTAAGAAGAGGGAGGGCGATTATTAACTAAACGGTCACCCCACCCCCACACAAAACACTCAAACAGCACACACTAACAGCACCCACACACATACATCACCCTTAAACACACAGTACCCTTACACACACTAACAGCACCCTCACACAAACAGCACCCATACACACACAGCACACACTAACAGCATCCTCACACACACACACAGCACCCTTACACACACTAACAGCACCCTCATACACACAGTGCCCTCGCACACACACTAACAGCACCCTCAAACACACACAGCACTTTCACACACAGCACCCTCACACACACACAATCAGCACCCTTACACACACACCACCCTCACAAACACACACACACCGCACCCTCACACACAGCACCAAATGTGTGTGTGTATATATATATATATATATATATATATATATATACACGCGATGTGTATGTTGTGCTTTAGGTTGCACACCCTTATGCAATAGGCTGCGCACGCCTATGTACTCAATACATTTTGTACCCACACAATAAATGGTGGGAAATAATACTGGTAATAGGAAGATAGAATAGAAACTGATAAGTATGTACATATTCTCAGAGCAGGGCTGAGTCTGAGACACAGGACAAATCTTCCCTTAAAAAGTTCAGAAACAAAATTGGCCTTTTTGTTTTGGTATTTTGGACAGCTGCCCGTAACAGAAATGCAACGGATGTTCTCATATTGCTCCAAGCAAGAAATGGCATTTACTATTACAGTTCTTGTGATCTATGAGCACATTGACTTGATGCTTTGTCAGACTTTCTTTCAAGCATTTTTACGTGTTGCTAGCCAGATTAGTGCATTTTGCGGTCTGGATTCATGAAAAGGAAATCAAGGCATGCATTAAATTTAACTATAAAATTAATGGAACACTCCAAGCACCATAAACACTACAGTGATCATGGAGCTTGCAGTGTTTCTTAAACATGATTTTATCATTTGTGTAATTAAAACCACTGACAAAAGTGTCAGGGTAGTTATTATCTAAAGTCAGTCAGATACAGCTGCTGGTAGACCGAGCATTAACACAAGATTTCAGGACCAGACAGATCAATCTTTGCACAGCCTGGATTGACTACAAGAAAGTCTACGATGCAATGCATGGATACTGGAAAGCTTGGCTCCTATACAAGGTCAAGAAGATACTAAAAGCCTTCATCAAGAAATAGGCAAGTTGAGAACAATACTAGTAAATTCTTGTATAATCACACAAGTAAACATCAAATGTGGCATATACCTAGTTGATGTGCCATCGTCAATAATGTTCTGCATAGGCCTTACTTACCTCAGATCATCATGAAGAGTCAAGCTGGACTGGTGCACCGGGATACCGGAAATATTACTGGTGGACTGGTATATCTTCAAGGGCAGTGCACTTCCCCCTAGGGGTGACCAGCAGGATGGGAGTGCACAGCCACAGTAACTACATGTAGCATGGCCGAGCGGTCGTTAATAGAGGATTTTCTGTATCCCCTTTGGTCTTATAGGAAGTTCTTTTCCTATGAAAAATCATTGTGATTGGCTGAGATCACCACTTTTGATGATGTAAGCCAGGGAGGCAGATAAGGGACAGAGCCAGCACTGCAGACTGGAATAAAGGTACGATTTTACTATATTTAGGGGTGCAAGGAGGGCTTGAGGGTCTAGGTAGTGTTTTTAGCACAATAGGGTCAGGATTACATGTTTGTGTTCCTGAAAAGACTGTGTTTACATGAAAATGCCTAAAAGGAATGATTATACTCACCAGAACAACTACATTAAGCTGTAGTTGTGAGCTATGTTTTTGTTTGGGGAATATAGTGACAGTATGCTGAAGATTTCCAGCGGCTAAATTTCTTAAAGGGAATCTATAGTCACCAGAACAACTACAGCTTAATGTACAGAACAACTACAGCGACATGTTCTGGTGAGTGTAGTAGGTCCTTGCAAGCTTTTTGTAGAAAAGGCAGTGTTTACATTACAGCCTAGGGATACCGCAGCTGGCCATTCCTCAGATGGCTACTAGAGGTTCAGTGTCTCCACCCACTGGATGGAGACGCTGAACTTTCCTAATAGAGATGCATTGATTCAATGCATCTCTATGAGGATATGCTGATTGGCCAGTGCTGTGTTTGGCTTGTTCTAGATCACATATGGAAGGCTGGTGGGATAATGGGACACATCAAGGTCTGAGTGGACAAAGGGCCACTAGAGCTGCTTCATAGTCCAGTGCTGCGCAATGTGCAGCACCAATTTGAGCGTCTCCACTCTCTGCATGAAGGCACTGAACGCTCCCCTTACAGATGCCCTATGAGGATATGCTGATTGGTGTGGCAAAGTGCAGCATTTTGCTGAACATACGCAATAGCCTCACAATGCTTTCCTACGGGAAAGCATTGGATTGGCTGAGATCATCAAGTTGGATGATCTCAGCCAAAGTCGAGACACCAAAAATGATAATTTGATAATTGTATTCATAACAGAAGATATTCATAACTGTCTCCTTTGCTCTTGCTCCTCTCTGTTTGCTTTTCTCTGCCTCCTCTCTGCTTGCTCTGCTCTGCTTCTCTTTACTTGCTCCTCTTTGCATGCTCTGCTCCTATTTGCATGCTCTGCACTTGCTCCTCTCTGCTTGCTCTGCTCTTGCTCCTCTCTGCTTGCTCTGCTTCCCTTTACTTGCTCTGCTCCTCTCTGCTTGCTCTGCTCCTCTTTGCTTGCTCTGCTTCCCTTTACTTGCTCTGCTTTTCTCTCTTTGCTCTGCTCCTCTCTGCTTGCTCTGCCTCCTCTCTACTTGCTCTGCTCCGCTCACTTTGCTCAGCTCCTCTCTGCTTGCTCTGCTCCGCTCTTCTCTACTTGCTCTGCTCTTGCTCCTTTCTGCTTGCTCTTGCTCCTTTCTGCTTGCTCTTGCTCGTCTCTACTTGCTTTGCTCCTCTCTACTTGCTCTGCGCTGCCTCCTCTCTGCTTGCTCTGGTCCTCTCTGTTTGCTCTTCTCCTGCACACATATTGCCTAATACATACATACCCATACACGCACACTGCCTAATGCATACATCCATACACACATACTGCCCAATACATACATTTATACACACATATTGCCTGAAACATACATCTATACACACAAATTGCCTAACACATACACGCATCCTGCCTAATACCTACATCCATACACACATACTGCTTAATACATACATCCATACATACATATTGAAAAATACATCCATCTATACACATATATTGCCTAATACATACATTCATACACAGATACTGCCTAATACCAGACATCACAATGACATGCTCATGTAAGTAAACAATGTTTGTCATTAAAATCTAAAATATGTGTTATGAATATAATTGGTTGCATGGTCACTCACACACTGTTAAGTATACACGCAATCTCATTTTCACACTCTCACTAACACACACTTTTACTGACGTATACACACAATGTCACGCACTCTCACTAACATACATTATTAAGTATACACACAATGTCACACACATTATTAAGTATTCATGCAATGTCACACACTCTCACTAACACACACACTATTAAGTATACACACAATTTCACACACTCACACTAACACACACTGTTATTAAGTATACACACACAATGTCGCTCACAGCAGTTTACAGTCACACTTTTTTTACACACACACAAACATACACAAAATCAGCCCCCTTAGGCCCCATGTGGGCTATACCTGTTCTAGTGCTCTGGAGAAGTACCTAGCCTGCAGGAAGTCTCCCCTTTGTTTCTGCCGGGGGAGCAGGAGAGCATTGCACAGTGAGCACAGCCTGCTTCCTGCTCCCTCCGGTGTGTGTCTGTGTTTACAGTAAGGGGGCATCCATCTGCTCAGGGGTTGGGCTCTGAACAAGCGAGCAGTAACTTCACTTTCTTGGCTGGGGGGTGGCACAATGGGGGGCACAGCCTGATCTATGGGTGGGCATGGCCAACCCCCCCCCTCAGTGATGCCCCTGGTAGAGATGCATAAACTGATAGTTTACTCCCCTTTGCTACCAAGCTGTTTGCAAAAAAACTAAAGTATTTTGGGGGTCCTAGAAAGTAATGTTTAAATTTATTTTTCATTTCAAAATGTACAGGCAGCACAGTATTTAATGAAAACAAAAATTATATTTTGGTTGGACAGAAAAACTTTTACAAAATAATTCATCAAATATGAAATTATGTATAAGAAAACAGTGTTGTAAATAACTAACATTTCTCTATATGTAACATAGACTCTTTTTCTACATATTCAATCTACAAAGTCAATAATCCTCTCGCATATACATAATCCCATTGATGTTACACATACCATATTGCCCTCATGTTGAGGTGATGTTGCCTCTTTGGACACATACACACAAATACATTCACACAACTACACACAAACACACTGATTCACAGCGACACACAATACACACATGCTTGGCTGAAAGAGGGACATATCCACATAGATCAATAAAGGTTTGTATCACCAGCAGTGTTAATTTTGGCAGCAAATTTTAAGTGTTTTAGTCATAGTCTTTTGACAAAAAAGCCATTTTAGTTTTTGTCATATTTTCATCATCTGAATTGCTTTAGTTTTAGTCTAGTTTTAGTCAACAAAATTTCCAGTTGATTTTAGTCGACACGACTAAAATCTAATGGTTTTAGTTAAAGCTTCTATCTGTCTCTTTTGACCCTTCCACAGTGCAATGTTAATTTTGGTGGCAAATTTCAATTTTGACTAAAAATACATTTTAGTTTAAATCATATTTTAGCCGTCTGAATTGTTATTGTTTTAGTCTAGTTTTAGTTGACTAAATCAAAACATTTTTAGTTGACTAAAATTTAACTAAAATTGTTTGTCCACAAAATCAATAGTGATCACCAGAGGGTACCATTGTGCAGTTATTTGTATAATGCACTAAATACTATTACAATAAAATAATAAAATAACTAATAATGGAAACAGTAACTGTAAGTGCCAGTTTACATACATTCCAAAATTCCTTTTTCCTTAGTTAGTTAGTTACATAAGATGAAAAGAGACATTTCCATCAAGTTAAGCCTTCCACACATTTGTTTTTTGATGTTGATCCAAAAGAACGCAAAAAAAAACCCTCTTTGAAGTAATTCCAATTTTGCAACAAACTAGGAAAAAATTAAATCTTGACCCCAAAATGGCAGTCAGATTTATCCTTGGATCAAGAAGCTATTATCCTACAGTTGAAAAATTATATCATTGAATATTATGTTTGCAAGTATGCATCTAGTTACAGTTTAAACATCTGTACAGACTCTAATAAAACTACTTCTCCTGGCAGAGAATTCCATATGCTTATTCTTCTTATGGTAAAAAAAAACTTTTCTTTGTCTTAGACTAAATCTTTTTTCTTCCAGTCTAAATGCATGACCTGTTTGTGAATAGATTTCCACACAATGGTTTGTATTGACCCTGGATATATTTGTATAATGTTATCATATCCCTTCTGAGGCAATGTTTTTCTAAACTAAAGAGGTTTACATTTTTAATCTTTCTTCAAAGCTAAAATGTTCCATTCCTTTTATTAGTTGTGTAGGCCCAGGGCTACTGGACAACATGGTGACACAAGAAGACACTGGGAGACATGGGGCATTGAGACACTGTGATACATAGGGCCACTGGGAGACCTGGAGGGACGACACTAGGGGACACTGGGACATGGGGACACTGGGAGACTATTGGATACTGGGAGACATGGCGCACTGAGACACTGTGATACATAGGGACACTGTGAGACCTGGGGTAATTGACACATGGGGACACTGAGTCATGAGGGCACTGGGAGACATGGGGGCACTGGGAGACTAGAGGAGAATGGTACACTTGGCAACATGGGGACACTGGGAGACATGGGGACACTGATGCATAAGGACACTGAGACAGTGGGAGACTTGAGACACTTGAGGACAGGGAGACACTGGGAGCAATCCATTTATACAGCAGATTCAAACTATAAGTAGTTTTTTGGTGATTTTATAGCATTTTCTCTTATGTCACTCCTTGTGATTTACATCATGTCACCCATACATAATTATGTTTTTACAAGAAAGGTGGCAACCCTAACTACATTTCACATACTCTTGCTAAAGTATGGAAACTTAAGAAGGGTGTATGGGAACAAAACGTGTGTGGACTGGCTGACAATGAAATTAGTTAAGTTAATGCTGACTTTGGTCTCTCTAACACTGTGGAATGTTCCCTTTCTTCTACATTCACCACATACAGCTTTTCTCTGTCCCAGACTATATACCAGAAGCTTCTGCCTGCTAGTAAGAAGGTAAGGAGACAAGTGGACCAGCGAGTGCTAGGGGACAGTCCTTAGAAAGTGTTGAGCGAGCGCATCATTCCGCGCATTTATGCCAAGCTCAGGGTGCTGTCTGCATAGTATTCCTTTAGTTGGCCATCTTGCATGATTGGCAGGCAGCCTGACATGTATTCAAGCCAGGCTGGCCTTCCAATTCTTTAGGCAGACATGCCCCCTTTTTGGGCATGTTCTCTTTTGGCAGGTTTTGTGATTTACATCGGAGGCACACCCTTTTACCACGCCCATTGACTTCCTGCTTCACTGGACACTGCTGTTAGGAGGTATGGATTAGCATAGGGTATGTGTTTTCTTATATCTGCTGTTTTCTTTCTCTCCAGCACCATCTCCATCAGATACATGATGCTTAGGAGTGTTTTTGGTTGAGAAGATTCTGTAATTAGGTGCATCATAATTGTCAGCACCAGGGCCACTTGGCTCTTAATCTGGCCCTGTGTAGCCCACCTCTGTACTTTTTCTAGTGCCATAATATCCTACTTTAGAACAGGTACCCGAAATTGCACAATATATTCATGATGTGGTCTTACCAGTGATTTTTAAAGAAGCAAATCCTAAGAATTAATGCCCTTTTTATGCATGACAATACCGTGCTGGCCTTAGCCACTGCTGATTGACATTGCTGCCTAGTTTGTTGTCTATAACAATTCCTAAATCCTTCTTGTGTGTTGTTATCCCTAATTCACTACCATTTAGGGTATAGGTTGCTTATGCATTCTTTAAATTTTTCTACATTAAATTTAATCTGCCATTTGAGTACCCAGTCCACCAGTCTATCTAAAACCCTCTGCAGCAAAGTAATATCTTGCCCACATTGTATTACTTTACAGAGTTTTGTGTCATCTGCAAACTCTGAAACATGACTTTCAATGCTTATTTCAAGATCATTTATAAATATGTTAAATAGAAGTGATCCAAGAACAGAATCCTGAGGGACACCACTTACCACCTCTGTCCAACTTGAAAATTTACCATTTATGACAACTATCTGTACTCTATTCTTATCCCGTTTTACCCAAGAACAAGAATTTTCATCTAGACACATTTCTTTGAGTTTGAACACTAATCTATGATGTGGAACTTTATCAAATACTTCTTCGTAGAATGCAATGAAGTTATTTTTACATGACCTATGTTTCATAAAAGCATGCAGATTTTTGCTGATAACCATGTTATTCTCACTGAATTCATTAATATATTATCCCTTAGAACCTTTCAAATACTTTTCCAGCCACAGAAGTTAAGCTCACAGGTCTATAATTTCCAGGCAAGGGTTTTGAACCCTATTTGAATATGGGAACCACAGCTGCCTTCCTCCAATCCTCCGGTACAAATCCTGAATGAAAAGAATCTTGAAAGATTAAAAACAGAGGTTCACTTATTTCCACACTTAGTTTCTTAAGTACTTGTGGATGAATACCGTCAGGCCATTGAGCTTTGTTTTCTTTCTTTAGTTGCTGCAGCAACTTGTCTTGAGTTATCCAATTGCAATTTTTCTGCAAGTTTTTTGGAACAAGCATTTAAATATTTATAGCCATAGGTTCTTCCTTAATATATATTGAATAGAAATAATTATTTAACATGTCTGCCTTTTCCTGGTCGTCATTAACTAACACCCCCATCCTGATTTTCAGTGTACCTACACTTTCATTTTTTGTTATCTAGAATTTATGTACTTAAAAAATACTTTGGGGTCGTTTTGATCTCTTTGGTTATCACTTTCTCATTTTGTAGAATCAAATTGCCTTTTTGCACTCATTATTGGCTTCATTATATCTTTTATAGTATGCCTCTGATTTGTCTGATTTAAAGGCTTTGCATTTCCTTTTCTTATTTTTCATTTCTTGATTCACTTTCCCTCTAAGCCACATTGGTTTGGAATCAAATGCCAGGCAAGACTCTCAGTGCTGACTTCCATTCCCCCCATCCCTCCCCCCTCCCCCTGCCCGACAGGGAGCCTTGTGAGGTCCAATTATAGGCGTCTCAAAGATAAACCTGTTATTGGACCATTTTGCCAGCTCAGAGCAGACAGGCACAATCTAAACTGGCAAGGGAAGAGTGGCAGGGATATATGTATTTATTTATTTTTAAATGGCTGTTTAGTTAGCAGAGGGAGTGCCCACAGGGAGAGAGGAATGAAAATGCTATCTTCTACTTCTAGGCACTGTGCCTGAAAGGGAGAAATCGTTACGTCTGTCGCCAGTCTGCTGTGCATACTGATGAAAGGCATCAAAAATGCACAGAATTGACATTAGGCAGTAGTTCTGGGATGCCAAAGTAATGTGTGCTGGGGGCACAACTAGCCCACAGCATACAATTAAAATAACTCTGTGTGTGCAGTGTTTTTGTGTGTGCAGTGTTTCAAGCAGAAACACTGCACTAACAGACTCCTACCACCGTGACCACTTCCAATCACTCAGTATGTCCAGTGTTTCAAGCAGAAACACTGCACAGATAGACTCCTATCACCACAACCTCTTCACATCACTGAAGTGGCCATGGTGGTTGGAGTAACCCTTAAGTTTTGCTGCATTGTGTTTTATAATGTGTTACTAACTCTGTACCACTTATAAATATTTGGAGTATGTTGTTCATGATATAAAATTGAATGAGATATTATTTAATGCAGCATTAATGTACTAATGTACAGTTATGAATAATTTTAAGTTTAAAGATGGACTTAACAAACACATTTGAGGATGTATTCTAAAGAGGATGCAAGAATCTCAAAAAATACTTGAAAAATATATTTTTTGTATATGATTGCTCCGTAGTCTATCCCAGTTCTGTGATAGAAGTCCAGTCTTTAAAATTCCTCTTAAAATTCCTCTTAAACAAGTGGGTGAGCTGAACTCAACATCAACTCAAGGAAAGAAAAATATGACATCACAAGAAATAACTGAAAGTATCCATTTGAACCATAATAATATAGAGTATTTGCAATATGGACTTTATCACTGCTCAGCTGTCTACATTTAATTATTGTCAACATTTTATACATCACTATGCAAGATTGAATTAAATATTGTTTAATGTAACAGTATTGTAACAAATAATATCAAAAATAATCATAATACTAAAGGTGAACATTATATCAAAGTTCAAATCAAAAGCATGTTACATGCAATACATGCATTTAAAATTTTAGAAAATGTAAAGATGAGAAGAAAATAGATGGAGCATAATTATTCCATCCGCATCTAGAGATATGTATATGCCTCTGTAACAAATCTTGCTTTAAATGGACACTGTATGCACCCAGACCATTTTAGCTCATTAAAGTAGTCTGGGTTCAAACTCCCATCTCCCTTACCCTGCAAGTGCAATTATTAGATTTTAGCATTGAATAATGATTTCCAATGCGCATGCGCTTTAGGTCTTCCCGCAGGCGGATTTTGGTGTGGGAAGAGCATGGGCAGAGCTGAGCCAGCGCCAAGGGACAGTGACTGAATGGTTTATTAACCCCTTCAGTACCGTGGGAGAGGGCCTTGACAAAGGGGAAATCTGTAGTGCCAGGAAAACGAGTTTGTTTTCCTGGCACTATAGAATCCCTTTAAACAAATTTAGTTTTTTGGTTTTTTTTAAATCAATTTTCTTAATTAGAAATTTCCTTTGTGTTGTAACTCATGTCCCATGCCCTACCTTTTTACATCAGGAATTACCACATACTCACTTTGAAGGGTAGGATAAGTAAACAAGTACAGAAATGTGTATATTTAACTAAACCTTTGTGTGGCCTTGCTTACAGGACCAAAAAAGTCACCAAGACCACTTCATCTTAATGAAAAGGTCTTAGTTCAGTGGTCCTGTAGTTTTAACCCTTTAATGTAAATTATACCATTGAAGGGTAAAATACACCTGTAATCTGGAAGATCACCTCCAGAGTCAAGTTAAACTCTGTTTACAATAAAATGCAGCATTTGATTAGAGGAGCATGGAATATATACTTATTAAAGTAAAAGATTTTGGAAAACTAATCAAAGATGAAAAATGAAAATAGGCTAATACAAATATTAACAGGGTTATTCAATGAACACTGGATTTTGACCAGATGGACATATATTCACAAGTCATTGATTTATAATACAAAAATGGTATTAAATGCATGTAGCAAGATGCACATTTGCAAATTATTGTTTATTTGTTGGTTTTTTTTTGTGAGTGAACAATAATTTAATATACTATTTGTAAGATACTAGTGCTAACAGCCAAAATAACTGTAGGTGGCATCAGGGTTAACCATGTGTCAGCTGACCAGTACTTGCCAGCCAGTTGCCACTAAGTTACTAAAGAAGGAGTGTAGACCACCCTCATGCCTCACCAATATCTACTAAACAGTGAGCAGACAGAAGCTGCACAGTCTCTAGAAATGCCCTATCAAATTGGGATAGGACTTGTTCAACAGCTGCAGACCAGAGAGCCAACCCACTGGACCACCAGGGAATTGATTAACAAAAAAAGCACACACTCTGTCATCTCCCCAATACACACTGTCACCCCCCCCAATACACTCTATCACCCCTCTCCAAACACATTGTCACCCCCAACACCATCAACCCCTCCACACACTGTCACCCCTCAATACACTCTGTCACCCCTCTCCACACACACTGTCACCTCCTCCACACTATGTCACATCCTCCAGACAGTCACCCCACAAAACACACTGTTACCAACGCCCACACGGTCAACCCTCACACACACAGTTTCATTCCCTCCACACTCACCCTCACTATGTCACCCCCCCACACTCCGTCACCCCCCCTGCACAAACTGTTATTCCCCCCATACATAATTAGCAGGCAAAATCAAAGAAAATAATCTTACCCAATCTTGAGTACACTGGTGGGTAAGATTATTTTCTTAGATTTTGCCTGCTAATTATGTTAATTATCTTGCCTATTTAATTATGTTAGCTGTGAGATATCATTATTGTTCCTGATAAAAGTCCCAGAGGAGGACTGAAACGTTGAGCTGTCAACAACTTTTTTAATTTTTTTGCATTAAACTTTTGATGTTTTAATTTCCTACAAAATATATATATGCATATATTATAGAAATTCCAATAAAATGAAATAAAATTACAAAATAAATAAGTAAAATAATGAAAATTAAAGAAATATGAAAAAATATGAAAAAGTTTTTATGAAAAAGTTACAAAAATAATCTTAGAAAAAATGAAAAAAATGTTCCTTCTTTTCCCTCCTAACCTGCAAAAAGAGAAGAAATAACATAGAAAGAAAAACATATATATATAAAAATTAAAACAAAAATGGAAAAATGAAAAGATGAGAAAACAAAAATGAAATTAAAAAATTATAGAAAGGAATACAAAAAAATGTATGCTCTCAATAACTATTAATTGATATACAAGAAACCAGGATGTGTTCAAGTCACCTGAAACAACATGGCAACAAGTGAAGGGAAAAAAGGAGAAAATATGTATAAAAATATATATAAAAAAGAGGAAAATAGATCATAGACCGGTGGGTCCTGGTATTATAGAAAACACACCAGGTCTATGTCTACATTCATTCCCCTCGGTTACAGTGTATCAAGTTTGCGAATCCAATAGATCTCACATTGGGATAATTTTAAATCTCTATTCAGTCCCCTCCAATGGGTTATTACTTGTTCAATGCCCATACATTTTAAATTCCAATTAAAATGGGGACAGGAGTTACAACTAACTGGAACCGAGTGTGAAGTTATTCCCCTCCTGATGTTATTGATGTGTTGTATAATTCTTACTTTTAAAAATCTCTTGGTCTTACACATGTACTTCTTGACGCACAGGCACTGCAGTAAATAAACTATAAAGTCTGTGCAGCAACCAATACTCGACTGAATGGAAAAATGTTTGCCTGTAGTAGTGCTAGTAAAGTGCACAGTGTGGCTTAAATCTATATTAAAACAAGCCTTACACATGTGACATCCCCATTAACCTTTAC
Source organism: Pelobates cultripes (assembly GCA_933207985.1). Lineage (NCBI taxonomy): Eukaryota > Metazoa > Chordata > Amphibia > Anura > Pelobatidae > Pelobates > Pelobates cultripes. Next base: position 95,203,601 of record OW240920.1, on the reverse strand, counting down.
TAGAGCTTTCATCCATTTGATTATTTTTAAGATTCTTTTTATTTTTATTCCTAGGTATATTTACTTTTGGATAACTAGGAACCACTAAGCTTTTTAAATTGTGGTTCTTCTTAAAAATAATTGGAGTATAATTTGGTAACACTACACAGGGCCGCCACCAGAAATTTTGGGGCCCCTGACAAAGCACAAGGTCTGGGCCCCCGCTCCCTACTTAATGAATGCAGTGTGTGTTAGTGTAATGAATGCAGTGTGTGTTAGTGTAATGAATGCAGAGTGTGTGTCAGTGCAATGAATGCTGTGTGTGTGTCAGTGCAATGAATGCAGTGTGTCAGTGCAATGAATGCAGTGTGTGTGTCAGTGCAATGAATGCAGTGTGTCAGTGCAATGAATGCAGAGTGTGTCAGTGTAATGAATGCAGACTGTGTGTTAGTGCAATGAATGCAGTGTGTGTGTTAGTGTAATGAATGCAGAGTGTGCGTTAGTGTAGTGAATGCAGTGTGTTTGTTAGTGTAGTGAATGCAGTGTGTGTGTTAGTGTAATGAATGCAGAGTGTGTGTTAGTGTAGTGAATGCAGAGTGTGTGTCAGTGTAGTGAATGCAGAGTGTGTGCCAGTGTAGCGAATGCAGTGTGTGTGCCAGTGTAGCGAATGCAGTGTGTGTGTGTTAGTGTAATGAATGCAGAGTGTGTGGCAGTGTAGCGAATGCAGTGTGTGTGCCAGTGTAGCGAATGCAGTGTGTGTGTGTTAGTGTAATGAATGCAGAGTGTGTGGCAGTGTAGCGAATGCAGTGTGTGTGCCAGTGTAGCGAATGCAGTGTGTGTGTGTTAGTGTAATGAATGCAGAGTGTGTGGCAGTGTAGCGAATGCAGTGTGTGTGCCAGTGTAGCGAATGCAGTGTGTGTGTGTTAGTGTAATGAATGCAGAGTGTGTGGCAGTGTAGCGAATGCAGTGTGTGTGCCAGTGTAGCGAATGCAGTGTGTGTGTTAGTGTAATGAATGCAGAGTGTGTGTCAGTGTAGTGAATGCAGAGTGTGTGTCAGTGTAATGAATGCAGAGTGTGTGTTAGTGAAGTGAATGCAGAGTGTGTGTGTGTTTACTAGTGTATGCATGTAATGTAATAATGTAAATGTAATCTGTTATTCCCCCCTCCCTGTTTCTTACCTGGTCCAGGGAGGGAGGAGATTCCATGATCCCTGGTGGTCCGGTGGCATGGTGGGGCCCCTCGGCTCCCTATACTTGCAGAGGGGGACCAGCCGACTGCAGCAGTACTTTACAGCATTTCCCTGTCTCTAACTCCAAATTAATCCCTGGAGCCTCTCCAAATAATTAAAAATCACCAGAGGTCTTGTGAACCTGATACAAAGGTAGACAATACAAGACACACTCAGAAATACACACCCAGATAAATACATATTGTGACTGTGTGTCTGTATTAGTCGATATTTGTGTGTGTGTGTGTGTGTGTGTGTGAATGTGCATGTATCAGTGTGTATATGTGTGCATGTATCAGTGTGTATATGTGTGCATGTATTAGTATGTGTGTCTATGTCTGCAATGTGAGGGTGGTATGGTATGGGTAATGCAAAGGTAAAGTCACATTAAAACCATAAATGTTTAATTATCCCTCTCAGTTGTTTGAAAACATGGTCTTTCCTGCTTCTGTGCAGAAAGTGAAGCAGGGAAGATCTCAGAGACTAGCTGTCAGATTTAAATTTTACCACTGACAGGAGGCTTAATAGTTTGCATTAACTTAATGGAAGCAAATTAGGGATAACAACACACGAAAAGGACTTGGGAATTGTTATAGACAACAAACTATGCATCAATGTGCAATGTCAATCAGCAGTGGCCAAGGCCAGTAATGTATTGTCATGCATGAAAAAGAGCATTCATTCTCGGGATGAGAATATCATCACCTCTTTATAAATCACTGGTAAGACCACATATTGAATATGCTGTGCAATTTTGGGCACCTGTTCTAAAGAAGGATATTATGGCACTAGAAAAAGTGCAGAGGCGGGCTACAAAATTAATAAAAGGAATGGAACATATCAGCTATGAAGAAAGGTTAACAAATTTAAACCTATTTAGTTTAGAAAAACGTCGCCTGAGTGGGGATATGATAACATTATACAAATATATTCGGGGCCAATACAAACCATTGTGTGGAAATCTATTCACAAACTGGACTTTACATAGGACACGAGTGTGGCAAACCTAGCCACTTGGACATTACTTAAGGACTATAGCTTTAAGGGTTGCCTGTGTGATTTTGGTGATATGTATGTCTCTGGGTGTAATGTAATGTGATTGTGTAACACTGTATTGCCTGCATTGGCTATCTGACAAAAGCAGATAGCTGATTTCCTTTCGTTTCACGAACGGCACCTTTGCAGGCCGTTCGTGAACCGAATAAACCACCCTGTAACAGCCCACACAATTAGAGGCTCTCCTAGGTGGCCGTCGTTCGGCTACCGACCATGCGGCGGTCGGCCATCTTGGATCCTTTGTTCCTCCAGCGGTGTTTGGCCGTCGAGCGCGTGGTACTAAAAACAATTACTCGATGGCGCGAACACCGCTGTACTTCCAGGCCGTTCGGGAGTTCCGGGCCATTCGGTATTTTATTCCCCATACATCAATCGGTCTTTTAAGTATGTGTTTTAATAAATATGTTTTTCGTGCGGCGTTCGGTTGTTTTAGCTGGGATCTGAGCGGGTTATCTCACGAATTATGCGCTCAGACCCCAGCTATCTACCGAACATCCATTCGTGCAAATAGACCTAACATTCGAAAAACTGTGTATTTTAAAGTAAATTGCCGGTTCTGCTGCACGGAGGGATAATCCACTTAACGGTACACTCCAGTGGGAGGATCCCTCTCGTGCAGCAGTGCCTGATGGGGGAAATGCTCTGCAATGTAAGTTCCCCACGTAGTCCACCCCTGGAATACCCCTGGCATAAGACTCAGGAAACCCCCTGCATGGGGAATTGTATAAATTGTGGAGCCTGTGAATAAAGCCTTCAGTTGACTCTCAGAACTGTGTTTCGTCCGGTTACTGGGAGATTTGGGATATTGCCTTACTTTTCAGCGCTTGACTGTGGATTACCTTCTGAACCAGCGGAGATCGTGGGATTTAATATTGCCGCTCCGCTACAACGAGGCCATGCGTTTAGACTGGAAGAAAGAAGATTTCGTCTAAGGCAAAGGGAAGGTTTTTTTACTGTAAGAACAATCAGGATGTGTAATTCTCTGCCTGAAGAAGTGGTTTTATCAGAGTCCATACAGATGTTCAAACAGCTACTGATGCATACTTGCAAAAACAGAATATTCAAGGATATAATCTTTCAATGTAGGGTAATAACTGCTTAATCCAAGGATAAATCTGGCTGCCATTCTCAAGAAGGAATTTTTTTCCTAGCTTGTTGTAAAATTGGAAGTGCTTCAAACTGGGTTTTTTTTTTGCCTTCTTTTGGATCAACAGCAAAAAAACAAATGTGAGGAAGGCTGAACTTGACGCAAGTCTCTTTTCAGCTATGTAATTATGTAACTATAAAGGAACACAGTAGGGTCAGGAACAAAAACATGTATACCTGATCCTATAGTGTTAAAACCACCATCTAGCCCCCCCGGACTATACTACATTTTGTTAAATCTTACTTGTATTCAAGTCTGTAGCTGCTGCTCCTGATCTGCCTGCTTGGCTGACACCATCATAAGTGATTCTCTGAGCCAATTACAATGCTTTCTCATAGAATTGGCTGAGATTGTCAAGGAGGCAGATCAGGGGCAGAGCCAGCACAGACCTTGGCCAATCAGCATCTCCTCATAGAGATACATTGAATAAATGCATCTCTATGAGGAAAGTTCAGTGTCTCCATGCAGAGGGGGGAGACACTGAATGGCAGTTCAAAATGTAAAAAAATAACATAAAGCATGTACCATGCTGATAAAGACAATGTGAATGTGTCATGTTTTGCCATACAGTGATCGTTACTGAGACTGTGATGTAGCACTGTTTTGCATGATCATATGTTCATTAATAAGAGATTAAATATTTTATTACAAAGAAGCATGCAAGTAGGCACCACGTAAGAAGGACAATCGGCTGTCATAATCCACCACTGATCCACATATTCCTTAATATATGTGCCTTAGACCCTCATATAATCATTACAGAAAATAACTTTTTCCCCCCAGTTATCTTGACAGCTAGCATGCTACTACTCAGTCTGACAAAATAGAACCTATACAGTGCCCAATGTAATATAATCTTACGGACCTTCTTTCAGTAAAATTTAATTAGTTGCATTTCCGTTGTTACGTTTAAACTTAATGTTGAAAATGATGTAAGTAGAGTTGAGCTGACACCTGGATGTTCAGGTCCGGCGGGTTCGGCCGAACTTTGAAAAAAAGTCCGGGTTCGGGCTCGAACTTGACCCCGAACCTGAACCTCATTGAAATCAATGGGGACCTGAACTTTTGGCCTCTAAAAACTCCTGGAAAGGGCAAGAGAGCTGCAAAAGGAAGTAAAATGGGGGGAAGAGTAGGACAAGTGCCCTGCAAACAAATGTGGATAGGGAAATCACTTAAAATAACATAAAAATTAAAAACACAGCTGAGCCATAAAATAGCACTAGATGGAATCTTTGAATTAGCTATGGAAGAACATAAATAAAAATCTAAAGCATGGCTGTCAGGAGGATCAACGGAATTATAAATTTGAGAGAGGCTTGGAGTGCAGGGTATTATCTTTCATTGTTTAACCCCTTAAGGACCAAACTTCTGGAATAAAAGGGAATCATGACATGTCACACATGTCATGTGTCCTTAAGGGGTTAAACTGAGATCAACTCCTGATGCATGGAGAAAAGCCTCTGCTATTGTGTATCTAGTTTACACAGAGTGACCCATAGGTTGAGGAAGCGGCGGTGGAGGAGGAGGTAGCCAACACTGTTTTTTATTTGTTTTGTTTTTTACACTGCTTGGATGAGGAGGTGGTAGAGGAGGAGGAAGCGGAGTAGGAGTTTAAAACTGTCCGTCTCCACCATATGGAATGACAGCATTTCAAAGGCCACAAATTTTGAAATGCTGGGTGCGGTGGGCAGTAACAGGTGTACCGTCTAGGGGACGGCCGCTCCGCTTTTGCACCCTGCTCCCTCTTATGTTGTGCTGGTGCCTTTGTGCGACCACCGCCTCTTCCTCCAAACTGAACACGTCGCTTGACCTTGATTCCATGTGGGGTCTAGGACCTCATCATCCTCCACATCATCTTCCACCCACTCCTCATACCTGCCCTCCTTGCCGGTCTGCACACTGCCGAAAGCCACAGCAGTTGGCACCTGTGTTTCGTCATCATCAGAGACGTGCTGCGGTTGTCCTTGCATGTCCACATCCTCACACATAAGTGGTTGTGCATCAGCGCACTCAATCCCTTCCACTTCTAGGGCAGGGCTAGGTGGATGGCCCATGGAAAACCCACCAGCATAGTCATCAAAAAGCATAAGAGACTGCTGCATGACTGGTGGCTTAGACTGGTTGGGTGATTTGCAAGGGGGTGAGGTGATAGACAGATGGCCATGGGCTTCAGGCGCTAACTCTGAGCTTTCAGCAGGGCACTGGGTGGGAGACAATGTGCAGGAACTGGAGGCACTATCAGCCATCCAATCTACTATCGCCTGTACTTGTTCTGGCCTCACCGTTCGTAGAGCGGTATTCGGGCCTACCAAATAAAGCTGAAGGTTCTGTCGCGTACTGGCACGTGAGGAAGGTGTTTCGCTTGTGCGTGTAGCTGGCACAGATCGACCACGTCCTCTCCGTGCAACAGGGATTCCACCAACACCAGAAGCACCACAACCAAGGCCACGTCCCTTATTTGACGCTCTCCTCCTTCTTTGCGTTCACCCACCAAACTAACAGATGTTTTAGGTCAGGCGACAATGTAACCGCCAACAGTCAACAATTTATTTATCTTTTTAGTTTATTGGACTGCAAGAAATGCACCGCAGGCCGCAAATGTACTATTTAGCACAGAAATTAGATGCTTCTATTTGACTCTCAGGTATGAAGAGCAGGCCACATTAGAATGTTTACAATTGCGCTGTAACCGCACTATTATACTCTCAGATATGAAGAGCAGGCCACAAAATGTACTATTTAGCAGTTTAGCACCAAAACAATTAGAATGTTTACAATTGTGCTGTAACCACACTATTAGACACTTCTATTTGACTCTCAGATATGAAGTGCAGTCCGCAAATGTACTATTTAGCAGATTAGCACCCAGAAAATAAGAATGTTTACCACTGCGCTGTAAACACAGTATTTGACGCTTCTATTTGACTCTCAGATATAAAGAGCAGGCCACAAAATGTACTATTTAGCAGTTTAGCACCAAAGCAATTAGAATGTTTACAATTGCGCTGTAATCTCACTATTAGACGCTTCTATTTGACTCTCAGATATGAAGTGCATGCCCCAAAATGTACTATTTAGCAGATTAGTACCCAGAAAATTAGAATTTTTCAAGTGCGCTGTAAGCACACTATTAGACGCTTCTATTTGACTCTCAGAAATGAAGAGCAGGCCACAAAATGTACTATTTAGCAGTTTAGCACCAAAACAATTAGAATGTTTACAATTGCGCTGTAACCGCACTATTAGATGCTTCTATTTGGCTCTTAGATATGAAGTGCACGCCCCAAAATGTACTATTTAGCAGATTAGCCCCCAGAAAATTAGAATTTTTACAAGTGCGCTGTAAGCACACTATTAGACGCTTCTATTTGACTCTCAGATATGAAGTGCAGTCCTCAAATGTACTATTTAGCAGATTAGCACCCAGAAAATAAGAATGTTTACCACTGCCCTGTAAACGCAGTATTTGACGCTTCTATTTGACTCTCAGAAATGAAGAGCAGGCCACAAAATGTACTATTTAGCAGTTTAGCACCAAAACAATTAGAATGTTTACAATTGCGCTGTAACCGCACTATTAGATGCTTCTATTTGACTCTTAGATATGAAGTGCACGCCCCAAAATTTACTATTTAGCAGATTAGCACCCAGAAAATTTGAATGTTTACCACTGCGCTGTAAGCACACTATTAGACGCTTCTATTTGACTCTCAGATATGAAGAGCAGACCACAAAATGTTCTATTTAGCAGTTTAGCACCAAAACAATTAGAATGTTTACAATTGTGCTGTAACCGCAGTATTAGACCCTTCTATTTGACTCTCAGATATGAAGAGCAGGCCACAAAATGGACTATTTAGCAGTTTAGCACCAAAACAATTAGAATGTTTACAATTGTGCTGTAACCGCAGTATTTGACGCTTCTATTTGACTCTCAGATATGAAGTGCAGTCCGCAAATGTACTATTTAGCAGATTAGCACCCAGAAAATAAGAATGTTTACCACTGCGCTGTAAGCACACTATTAGATGCTTCTATTTGACTCTCAGATATGACGTGCTCCCCACTAAAATACTATTTAGCAGTTTAGGACCCAAATCATTTTTAGTTTTAAAACTGCAATGTGACAGCAGTATTTGATGCTTCTATTTGACTCTCAGATATGAAGTGCACCCCACTAATGTACTTTTTAGCACCCAAAAAAAATTAAGTTTTAAAACTGCAATGTGACAGCAGTATTTGACGATTCTATTTGACTCTCAGATATGAAGTGCACCCCACTAATGTACTACCCCACTAATGTACTATTTAGCACCAAAAAAAATTTACTTTTTAAAACTTCGATGTAACCGCGGTATTTGAAGCTACTATTTGACTCTTAGATATGAAGTGCAGCCCACCCCACTAATGCACTAGTTTGCAGAATTCTTTCCTAAGCTGTCCCTATCAGCGGCAGCATCCTCTCCCTACACTAATAAGACCGCATGTGCGTGCGGCGCTATGCGACTCCAGCTTATATATAGAGGCTGGGTCACATGCTGCACTGGCCAATCACAGCCATGCCATTAGTAGGCATGGCTGTGAGGGCTTCTAAGGGCACACGAGTCAAATGCTTGTTGATTGGCTGTCCTGCAGCCTTTGAAAATGCGCCATTAAAATCGCCGAACAACGAATTCCAACCCGAACATACAGTGATATGTCCGTGTTCGGGTCCGGGGTCAAAAAAAACTAATGTTCGATACGAACCCGAACTGAAAAGTTCAGGTTCGCTCAACTCTAGATGCAAGAAGTTTCATTTGTAATAACACATATGAATTGGCAATACACTTGTAATATCTTAAAGTGCCAGCAGGTGGTAATAGAGACCTAGCTATTATTTTACTGTTGTACACACTAATGTACAAAAAAAATCTTGAAGGAAGAAGTATTTAAATGTAAAATTGCAACAAATTGCATCAAAAACAGAGAATATGAGAATGGGCAATAGCTCAGCGAAACCTCAATAGCTTGACCTTCAGTTAGTCCCGCTCAGGTCTAAAAAATGTTTTTTGCTCACTTGTGCCTTTACACAGAGAACCTAGAACATTTACATATCAGGCTATTCCTGCTCACGAGGGCAGTAGAGATCCTAAATGCTGGCTATTTCCCACTGCATGAGAGATACATCATCTCCAGAGAACCGTTCCGACCTTCTTTGGGTCTCATCAGCTGATATTTTTCTAGGGAGAGTGAGCACGGGGTTCGCTTCCCATTAGGGAAAGCCTAAGTAAATGCATTGCATGAAAGCCATTTGCACTGTAATTTTGTGGGAGCTTGTCCATTATGCCTAATTGTTTTGGAATAATTTTAATTTGCGTTTTTTATTTAAACATAAAATAGCTCTACACTATATGTAATAATGCTCAAAGCACACTATGCACGATTTAAAAAAATAAAACAATTGTAAAAATAATTAAAAAGCTTTATTTGCTTCCCAGAAAATGGAATTAATATTTTACACCATGTGGTGGCAGTATTGCATAAGTTTAAATAGGTCAGCTGTTTAAAATCCTTATACAATGCACCAACAAATCCTGTTTTCTATTCTATTACAGATGCATCTATATTGTTTAAACTAAAGAGTAGCATATCAGTGTTAAATACATTTATAATACTGTCTTTTGACAATTCTGTCCTTTTTAATTAATGTAAATATCCATATTTTTTTCATTCCATTATATAAGAGAGAAAAATACTGTCACAATAAAATGAGTCACAAATAAGTCAGATTCAGCACTTTTTATATCCCATTCTTATAACACTGATTACAAAAACATACTAGATTTGTTTATATTTATTTGTCTTGCTTATGTAGTGCCACTTGCCATAGGAGCTAACAATGACTGGAAATGTGAGCTCATTTAAACAGGGCCTTCTTCACCTCTCATATTTCTTTCAATACTATTTTGTATGTCAATAGTTGTAGTTTTATATTCCCGAAGTACAAATGTAAAGCACTGTAGAATATGTTGGCACTATATTAATGTTGATAATAATAATAATAAAAATAAAAAAAAAACATGTTTTAGGTCAGTAGACATTTTGAGATTCATTTTGTTCTCTACTGAAACTCGTTCAAATTTGAGTTGATCGGGTGATCTTTTGGAATTCTGATTTCTAAAAAACATTGCAGCAAAATTTCAGCACAAACGACTCGCACATGAACATTTTTATTTCTGATTTGGAGTGCTATTCCTGGTCACATAAAAAGGCATGTGGAATAGAAAAGGATTGGTTTTAGGGTTTAAACATATAAGCAGCTTAGTTTACCATGATGGATAAAAGGTCTGTCCAAGCGTGTGGGCTGTAGCTGCTGTCTAATCAAAAAGTGGAAAGCAAAAGATGATTGATGGTTAGGGGACAGCCAGTAAATGTTGATTTTAGACACAGATCAAGTGACAACTAAACAACAGAGGGGGGAAATGACGAGCAGTAAATTTCCAAGCAGAAGTCTTCCATATACATTGACTGCAGCTATTTCGGAATACAGACCAGCAGTGCTACTGTGTGTTTTACCTTTACTCTGCCTATGTAAGACTAGGGATAGTCTGTGCATTGATTTTAGTGTGAGACTAGGTTTAGCTTACTGTTGTGTCTACCAAGCTAGCTATTGCCAGTGGCAATGAAACAGCTTTGAGTGGGAGATAAGAGATTGCCATTGTGTCACTGATCTTAGTGTGAGACAAGGCTTCCAATTTACAGTTTTTAAAAGTTTTTTTGGGATGTGTATTGTTCAGTAAAAAAAAGAAAAAAAGAAAGCTCCTCTTGCCTAGCAAGTGGCACTCACACAAACTTTGATTGTGAGACTGGTGTTTATGTTACTGCTTTGTGTGCTGCTGCTAGTCACTTAAACTTAACAGTTATTTGGAATAATTAAGTTATAGTTTCAGAGTTTTTTTTTGTTAAGTGTAAAAATATATATATTTTTTTTCTGAGTCTGTTCAGTCCAGTGTGTGCAAGCACCAATCAGTGCATTCTGTGTTGTGTGCAGTGTAGTGTTTCTTAAAGTCAGACACAATAATGTCACAGTAGTAAGTCAACTAAGCACCAACCTATTTGCTAGCCAAACAGCTGTTTTTCATGAATAAAGTTGCATTAGTTTACACAATATACAATCAATGATATCCCAAATGTATTTAAATAAGAAAAACAATCCCACTATCATCAATGGTGTCTCCTAAACCGAAAATTTTTTTACTGAAGGGTAGGGGAAAGGAACATGTTCCCCAGTTCAACATCAGCAGTGGTTCTTGACCATGAGGACTGCTGATGCCTTCTCCACTGCTGCCTCCACTTCTACCACCAAAGCCACAACCACTATGAGTAGAATTCAGCCTCAGGGTAGTCAGAATAGCAGCATGTTATTAAAGTCTGATTCACCTTCCAGGAGGCAAATGGATTCTTTCAGGCTTTTTATGTTGTAATAACTTGTGCTGCTGTTCACAATGTCACTGCAACCCCTCCCACCTCAAACCCCCTACCCTCCACAATAAACAACTAAGGGAGAGCTGAGCCAAGACTTTTACTGTGTCACCAGAGCCACTCTTTGCTGAAGAGGTAGAGCAGAGTACCAAAGTAGCATCCCTATTGTCTTGGCTTTGTTGTTATGGTGGTAAGGAATATGGATAGGGCATTGATAGTGGGAGGGCGGGAATGCCATCACTTTTATGGGGTAATTTAAATTGTCAAACTACTACAACATCCTCAAATGAGACATAAAACCATCAAATCCATTTGTCAAAATGCTAACTGTAAAAACATAACTAGTCAGAACTCATAAGGCACTGTAACTTCACTGTAACTTTACAAGATAGTAGCAAAAGCATACATTGGGGGTATTTGCTTTACTAAGATGAGTAAGTTGAGCATAAATTGGGGGTTTGATCATAGTGGCACATATCAGATTTACAAAATGGTCAGTAAAATGTGAGGTCAAGCATGGTCCTTAAGAGGTGTTAGGCAGTGACTGATTTCCAGTTTTGTGTTTTGCTATATGAAAGAAGTCAGATAGGTACGTAATTCCCCCCCCCCCCTTCACACACACACACCAACGTAATCTTTAGACCACTCTGAATTCCAATCTTTCATCCTGTCTGTGAGAGTCTTCACCAGTGTTTGTGCCAACCTTCACAAGAAATACTTTATGAATCCCATCTATTTAAGGAGACATATCAGTCACTTTCTTTCATCCTCAAGAATAATTGTCAGGCTACTCCCTTACTATCTGATAGGCTGTCCTGTATAATAAAGTGTAAATATCTAAAACCACAACAAGCTTGTCACTCTCTCTAAGAATTCATACAGAATGAATAAATAAATAAATAAATAAATAAATATATGTTTCAAGTAATTAATATTTACAAAAACAGTGAACAATTATAAATGTCAATTAAAACCATGTATATATATATATATATATATATACACTTCCTTAAATGCAGTGGTGTCTGGTTAAATTTAAAGGTGTTTTGGTGCTGCTCCCCACCCTGACTTGTTGTACTCTACCTCATGAGATGCCTAGGCTTGTCCAGCTCCATGGAAAGTGGATAATATAAACTGCAAATATAACCATGCCAGACACATGTGTTTCCTAGCAAACAGTTAGCAGTAGTCCTTACAATAGATTTTATGTATGTATTTTGCCCATATAGACCAGCCTCCATTGCCTAAAAAGGAAATACAGACCCCAAGACTATCCTTCTGTCTCAATAATAAACAATATATACAGGAAAAAAACCTAAACAAAAAACAAACAAAACAAACATAGTGTATAACTGTATAACACTATGGCATTGTGAATTATAATAGGCCACTCACACGTTCAAAGCCAAATATATCTTGTAATATATTTCCTAATCCTACATTGAGATAGATAAATAGATAGACAGTCATGAAACATGAGTACAAGTGTTTTTGTGGAGACATTTGTAAAGATCTGGATTAATACATGTATCAATATGTGAATACCTTACTTTTTACCTGGCCAGAATCATAAAAGTAATGTACGTTGGCAAGAAGAAAACTGTACCTATTGACAGCTATGATGAAACCCTATACAGGTCAAGACTCTATCTAGTCTCTCACATAACAGATTAAGTCATTTCCAATTATCATTTCTGTGGCAGCAATTTACGGGGCCGTAACGCAGCAAATTAAGACCATTAATTGGCAGGGAGTGATCGTTGAAAAGTAAATCGGTTGGGAGTGAGTGAGATGCAATTTGTCTGTCATTGGAGAAGCAGTGAAGAGGAGGCTGTATAACCATGAGAACCCTGTCAGCAGGTATTATATTTATAGGCATTAACCTTCGAAGGAGATATTTTTGGTGTAACAATTAGCACAGCTTTAAAACGCTTTTAAATGTTATTTCATATGTAAGCTACACTTCACACAGTTTATCCCAGCCATTGAATGTCTCAGGTAATTTATCCATTATGTGACATTGTTTTCTTATTCTGAAAGGCCAGATAATTGATGTGAGACACATTGCTTAAAAAGGATAATTTTGATACACTGAGCTTGTTATAAGCTTTAACTGTTGGCTGTACTATTTGTACATATTACAATCTTTACTAAACAGGCACATATTTGCTGTAAGTGCAGAGAATTGGCTAAATTGTTTCAGCAAACAAACAGACTGCATTGCATCTTTATTAAAGTTGCTAGTGAAAACAAAATATAATGAACTTCTCATCCTCATTAATTAACCACTCTCTTTTTAAAAGGATGAAACCCACAATATTTTATTGTGTACATTGCTCACAATGTACTAAATTATGCGTTTGTGAAGCAGGCAAATAAACAACCATAGTAGTGATCAGGGTGTCAACTGGTTGTGGGGTGCATTACATACATAGTTACATAGCTGAAAAGAGACCTGAGTCCATCAAGTTCAGCCTTCCTCACATATGTTTTTGCTGTTGATCAAAAAGAAGGCAAAAAACCTAGTCTGAAGCACTTCCAATTTTGCAACAAACTAGGAAAAAAATTCCTTCTTGACCTCAAAATAGCAGTCAGATGTCTCCTTGGATCAAGCAGCTATTATCCCACTAATTAGAAATGATATCCCTGTATGTTATGTTTTTGCAAGTATTTATCCAATTGCAGTTTAAACATCTGTATAGACTCTGACAAAACCACCTCTTCAGGCAGAGAATTCCATATCCTTATTGCTCTTACTGTAAAAAAACCTTTTATTTGCCTTAGATGAAATCTCCTTTCTTCCACCCTAAATGTGTGACCTTGTGTCCTATGTATAGCCCTGTTTATGAATAGATTTGCAGATAAAGGTTTGTACTGGCCCCGAATATATTTGTATAATGTTATCATATGCCCTCTCAGATTTAAATATTGTAACTTTCTTCATAACTAAAATGCTCCATTCCTTTTATCAATTTGTAGTTCGTCTCTGCAAATGTTTCTAGTGCCATGATATCTTTCTTTAGAACAAGTGCCCAAAATTGCACAGCATATTCAAGATGTGGTCTTACCAGCGATTTATAAAGAGGCAAAATTACATTTTCATCCCAAGAATTTATGCCCCTATTTATACATGACAAAATCTTATTGGCCTTAGCAACTGCAGATTGACATTGCATATTGCTGCCTAATTTGTTGTCTATAACAATTCCCAAATCCTTCTCGTTTGTGGTTATCCCTAGTTCACTACCATTTAGGGTGTATATTGCTTGTGCCTTCTTAACCTTTAAGTGCATAACTTTGCATTTCTCTATGTTAAATTCCATCTGCCATTTTAGTGCCCAGTCCCCCAATCTATCCAAATCCCTCTGCAGCTAAGCATTTTCCTGCTCACATTTTATTACTTTACAAAGTTTTGTGTCATCTGCAAATACTGATACATGGCTTTCAATGCCTATTTCAAGATCATTTATAAATATGTTAAATAGAAGCGGTCCCAAAACAGAACCCTGAGGGACACCACTTACCACTTTTGTCCAGCCTGAAAATTTACCATTAATGAAAACTCATTGTACTCTATCCTTAAGCCAATGTTCTACCCAAGAACAAGAATATTCATCTAGACCAATTTCTTTTAGTTTGAAGACTAACCTATTGTGAGGTACCGTATCAAATGCCTTGGCAAAATCCAAGTAGATCACATCCACTGCAACACTCTGATCTATACTTCTACTTACTTCTTCGTAGAATGCAATTAGGTTTGTTTGACATGACCTATGTTTCATAAAACCATGCTGATTATTGCTAATAACAAAGTTCTTCCCAATGAATTCCTGAATATTATCCCTTAATAGCCCTCATTGACTCGCACATCATCTCTATGTCCAATAAGTAACAGTAGGAAAGTGGAAACATTTGTATTGAGGCTAAGTGGGTTATGAATGTGATGAATAACATCATATTTTCTGTTTGTTTGCTTTTCGCAGATGTGCATGACAATAAAGAAAGTGACGGTGCACACCTCAAGCAGTGCAGCACCAAGGAGTGCCAAAAAATAGGACTAAGAAAACAAAATGGACAAAAGTGACCTCTGTCTAAACCTCCTTCATCTCCTCACTCCTCCAGAGTGGTGCCACAGTATAAAACTCCATGATCTCCAGCAAAAGTGATTTAGATTTGTCTGCTATAATGTGCTCCTCATGGGAACTAAATTTGTTTATGACATAGTGAGTCATTTTAGTCATGCTCAAAAGTTGGCAAATAGGCAGCCCTAGAAGATCTCACTTTACAGGTGAAGAAGCTAGAGCTTGGCTAAGTCCACATTCAGAGATGTCATATAGTGAAGACAAACAAACAAACAGGGGGTAACAGAGCATGCAAGGATTGTGGATTCTTAGCTCCATAGTCTCTATGGGGCTCTTACAGCGCTCACATGAGGAGTTTGTTTTTGTTGAGAAACTTTTATTTTTTTTTGTCATTTTTTTAATAATTTTTATTTAGTTGGGGGATGACTATGAGGTTGGGAAACTTAGCCAGCCTGCAATGATTATGGAGTGGGCCCTGGGTAGTTTCTTTGAGGGTAAAGAGAGGTATATCCAACCCTTTTGTCAGGATAGTACAGGTTCTAAGGGAATGTCCAAGCACACGCTGTGGTCAAGGGATTAGCGGAAAGTGACAATAATAAAATGACAAGCCAAAATTAGGATTGAAAAGTTCACAATAGTCAAGAAGAGACATACCTCAAATACCAGAATATTATATAATAATGAGGAACACAGTCCTGGGCTATAGCAGACTATAATAGGGCACGTCACCTAGTGATCTGAGTTTATATAGGCCTGGCACCTGGCTTCATCAGAACAGTGCCAAAATGTTATAAGTAGTTGACCCTGAAATAACACCATACTTGCGTCATTTTGGCTATATATACAAGTCTTTCATCAGTATGAGACAGCAAATGACACAGAGAAGAGGTAGGTACACCGATGACCCTTTTCTATACTTTATTATTTTATCTTATTAGAACACATAGATGCACATAAACACTGAGACACACAGATGCACACTTGCACATACACACATACATATAATCATTTTCCTATTTTGAGTCACCCTCCTGTTTCCATATCTTTTTTGTGCAGGATAGTGACTGTGTTGGGATCAACTGCCTGCAGCAAGAGATGTGTGAGACTGATGGGAGTTTGTGGCTGGCTCAGGCTCTCTCTCCCCTTCTATCTGGGTATCCTTCTTTACCTCCCCACCCTGCTCTCTGATTATCTGAGAGAATGTGACATGTGCACACTTCCTACCAGGACCACTGCCAAATGACATGTCTGATCAGATATGCACTTAAGGCCACCCTACAAGATCCTCCAGCTTGTGGTATCAAGTGTGTCCAAACCAGCTGCAATGCTGGTAGTCCTGCTGCCAGTGTCACCCTGTCTGATAGTGTCAAACGGTGCAGTTTACTTCCCCTGTGCCCCCTCGTAATGCCAATGACTACAGATAAAATTTAATAAGCAGACTTCTTGATGGCTTATTCTGCACTGTGATTCTGCAGCTACTTTTTTTTCCATTTAGTAGCAGACAGGCCTCTGCATTACCATTTAATCCTTCCTACACAAAGCAGAGTTGTCAGGAGAGGTCTCTTGGTTCACAATCATTTTCTCTCCAGTAGAGGTAGTGCAGCATGGATTAGTTTGTACTGGAAGGAGTGTTTAATTGAGCAAAGAATGAGAAATCTGTTTCCCCATTCCTAAGTAGCTGCCAATCTAGGGCTGTGCAAAAGGTAGGTATTCAAATGATGCAAAACTACAAATGTTTAGGATGGCAAAATATCATTGAAGTTGCGGATCTAAAACATCTGGGGATCTACAGCTTGCCCACATCCAAGACTAATGGAAAAAGAGTGGGCGACAGAAAATATGGAGAGAAACGAGAGAAAGGGGAAATATGGAACAAGAAAAGAAAGACAAGGAGAGGAGAGGAGACAAAAATGGAGAACAATGAATAAGGGAATCAGATAATGGATATATTTGAGAAAATGAGGAGGTAAGAGCATTGTGAAAGAGAAGGAGACCAAGAGACAAATAGAAATAAGGAGTAGTGAGTAGTAATAAGATAACAGTGGAAACAAATGAGTAGTGTAGAGATGCAAAGAGCAATAGAGAATAAGGTAAAAGAAGGAAGAGGATAAGGAAATAGAAGGAAATAGAAGGAAACACAGATGGTAGTCACTTACTAAAGAGATATAAAAGATAGGTAAGGAGACTATCGAAGTAGGGTAAGGAAGATGGATAGGAGGACTGTGGTAACAAAATGAAGATAGACATTTAGACAATAATGGTAACATATACAGGCAGTAAAATATAAGAGAAGAGTAATTGAAAATGATAGCACAGAAAAGGGCAGATGGATGGTGAGAACATGGAAATTACATAAAGGGAGTAATAGTAAATAAGTGAAAGAGAAACAATGAGAAATAAGAGGAAACATTTAATTGGGAAAACAGACAGGATAAGGAGGATGAGAGCATTGAAAACAAGTTAAGAGAAAGAAGCTCATAAAATATCTAATAAAAGATAATAAAATATCTAATAAAAGAAGCTCATAAAAGATAGTTCAGTAGAAAGTGGGAACAACAACACCATAGTTTGATAAAAGTAGTGTAAATGTTTAGTAGAAAATATAATATGTTGGTAGTATTTATTTACCACACACAAATTACTCTGCAATAAATAATATGCTAGAAAAATTAAATAGTAATGTGTCCATGAATTCAGAAATTATAGCATATGACCATTTTAGCATCAGATAGCAATATATTTTAATTATAGATCATTTTATAAACGTTTTTTAAATAAATAATTTTTTGTTACAATTTTTTAAAATAATTTTAACATATTAAAAGCATGCACATATTCAAAATATTAATTTCAAACTTAGCATTTATAAACCCTTCTAGTTGGATAGAAATTGCCTGGAGCTATTCTTTAGGAACATTGAAAATCTTGCTCTGTTATTTTTTATTAATCTTCCTGGAATGTTGATTCGATGCCTTATGTAGCTACAATAAACATGTCTCCTATTTCTACCTACCTACCACTCTGCCTGTGGGTCTATCACCCTATATAATACTGCTAAAATGCGGTGTTTTAATTTTAATATAGGAACTACTTTTCCTTATTAACTTCTCATCATGGCAGCATCCTCAGAATTCCAATTAGTTCCTGTATTATAGAACTCAATACATGATTTAACAGTTAGGCTCTGGCCATCTGTGTACATGCACCCCAGATCATTGCATCATCTGCAAACCCTCCCAGCAAGTTTTGTGCTTATCACTTCACCTTTGCATCTTTTATTGATATGACCTCAGACGAAGATTCCCCCTGGAATAATAAGGAAGGGGGGACATGACTGCTGCCCAAGATTGTGGGATGGATCAGGGAAGATACAATGTTGCTAATGTTGGGGGTTCTTAAGGAAGTGAGAGGGAGGAGACTTAACAGTCGGCAGGATCAGTTGAGGGCTCCTGACTGTTTTCTTAGCTGACTGTCCCCTGTAATTCAGAAAAGAAAATTATTATTATAAAAAAAAAAAAATTTTTTGGCAGATCACCTAAACGGCAAATCTACCCTGAGCCAGTGCATCTTGCTGTTATGGCTGCCCCAGCTGCTGACTTGCAGAGGCTTCGAGGCCCATGGTCGAGGGTCCCTGGATAAATTGATGTTGGGGGTGAGGAGCGTGGCCCAAGAGGAAGGAGAGGCATCCGGTCAGCCTGTGGCATCTGGCGGACAGAGGGCCAGGAGATCGAGGCCTCTGTCGCACCTTTCCCCGAGCCTGGTCCGGCAGCGTGAGCGGAGACGTAGTGGAAGCTCAGCCGCGCACTTGGAGCGGCCATTGGTGCTCAGGCTGCTGAGGGTGTCCGGGCCCAAGATGGCGGCTGCGGCAATGGCCGAGGTGAGGCCGGAAGATCGCTCTTCTCTTCTGGCCCAACCGGATGTGACATCAGCGCGCACGCCGGATGAAGATGTCAGGACACAAGGCGCGTACGTGACGGCATCGCGCAGGAAAGCGCGGCTGTCACAGGCCTTGCGTTCCACCGTGCGTTCCACAGAGATTGCGCCGGTGCTGGAGCCGGAAGCCGGCAGTGGACACAGCGGAAGATTGCTGTCAGGCCAGGAGGCTGACCGCGGGTCCCCCCATACCTCGGCAGGGTCCAGTTCTCGATCAGAGGAGGAGGCATCCCAGCATCCTCAGGCAGCCACAGGTGAGTGCTGCGCCAGCACTTGGGTTGCGCTGGCAGGAGACAGGGGTAGTAGTGGGTTTGGGGGGGAAGAGGTGCTGGGGTTTCTTAGGGCAGTTTTAGAGAGGCTCCCAGGCCCAGCTGCTAGTGCGCTCCCTTCCCAGTCCTGGGATCAGAGTAGGCATGTGGGGGTGCGTTCTGGAGGGGTGCAGGGGTGCTTGCCGGGTCGCGAGTTGTCCCCCCTAGGTATGCATGTGGCGTTGGAGGTTAAGGAGAAGATCATAAAAGGTGAGTACGTAGATGCGGTCTATCCACTGACTCCCTCCGGACCGGGAGTCAGTGGATCGACCGCGACGGGGGGAGGCGGCAGACGGCGAGAAGAGCAAGCAGCTGCTGCGTACGTTTGGGAGCCTGGATCCTTTCGTCTCATTCACCACCTGTCCTACCCGTCAGGCGGGTCAGTGAACGATGACATTGACAGGGAGGTGTTGCACGTTCGTTATGCCTCCTTTGATCGGGCTCTGGAGTTGGTCCGGGAGGAAGGGAGGAGAGCTCGAGTCTGCATTCCGATTGCTCCCGGTCCACCCGGACTGTTTTCACTTGTTGGCTGGCCAGTTTCAGGGTTCCTTTTTCTTTGATATGTGTTTGCCAATGAGCTGCGCTATCTCTTATTTTGAAATGTTCACGTCCTTTTTGGAATGGGTGGTTGCTTGGGTTTCCGGGTTAGCGTCGCTAACTCACTATTTAGATGATTTCTTGTTTGTGGGCCCACGGGAGTCAGATAACTGCATGGGGCTCTTAGATTCATATAGAGCCATTGCGTTGGAGTTTGGTGTGCCAATAGCGGGGGGAAAGACGGTTGGGCCGGTGGGGGTTCTGTCCTACCTGGGTATTGAAGTTCCTGGAGCTCTTTCCCATTGTCGTGGCGGTGGAACTATGGGGTTCAGAACTAGCAAACCGGAAGGTGGTGGTGCACACGGACAACATGAGTGTTGTCCATGTGATCGACCGATCTTCGTCTTCATCCCCTCCTGTTTTGTCGCTTCTGAGGCGCTTAGTCTTGCTTAGCTTAGAGTGGAATTTGTGGTTGGTTGCACGTGCCTGGGGAGCGTAACGTTATAGCCGATTTTCTCTCTCGGTTTCAGTGGGACCGGTTTCGAGAGGCGGCTCCAGAGGCGGCCCGGACTGGAACCTCGTGCCCGGCAGGCGCCTGGGACCTGGTTTTCACAATCTGAGCCAGTTGGTAAAGGGGTCGCTGGCTGCGTCCACGTGGAGATCGTACTCTGCAGTATGGTGAAGATGGACGGATGTCTGCAGTGGTAGGGAAGTGTCCTCGGAGGAAGGTAGGTTGTCGGCTACGCTGGCTTTGTTGGAGTTGCTCTGCAAGGAGGGTAAGTCGGCAGCGGCGGCCGAGAGAAAATTATCGGCCTTGTCGTTCCTGTTCCAGTGGTGTGGGTCTCAGGATGCTACCAAGGCGTTCTGCGTCACGTGGTCATGAAGAGATGGAAGAGAGATCATAGGCTGGACGCTTGGTGTGCAAACTATTGGAGCAGCTACCGTAGATCTGCGTGTCGAACTATGAGGTGCTCCTGTTTCGGGTCACGTTTGCCATTTGCTTCTCTGCTGCCCTGCGGGTCGGCGAGTTGGTGGTCCCAAGTACGCGGGCGCCGGGCGCCATGCAAATGGCGGATATCAAGGTTTCTATGAGGGATGTCACGTTGTTCATCCGGAGGTCAAAGACGGATCAGATGGGGGTGGGTGCCTCGGTTCGGATTAAGGCTACTGATCAGCAGTTCTGCCCGGTCAGATTGCTGCGGGAGTTCTTGGAGGTACGTGGGATGGCAGCAGGGTCGCTGTTCAGGCATCAGGATGGGTTATCACTCAGCCGATTTCAATTCGCCAGAGTGCTTCGGGCTGGAGTGATAAGTATTGGATTGCCTCCCGGACGTTATTTTACAAACTCCTTCAGGATTGGGGCGGTTACTCAGGTGAGTATGCTGGGTCTTCCATCAGAGGCTTTCAAGCGGTTGAGGCGATGGCAGTCGGGGCGGTTCCAGCTCTATGTGCGCCCTCACTTGCTTTAGGCCAGTGGCGCAGCGCAGTTATTTCGTTGTAGGTTCTTCCCCCCGTTTTATTTGGATAATTGGACACTCCTTTGTGTATTGGGCAGCTAGACGGGCCGAGAGTAGACCCTATGGGTGGAACCTCGGTTTCCCATACGAGATGGCAAGGGTATGTTGGAGGGGTATCCGGGGGCTGTCCTGGGATGGGTTATATGCTGTGGTGATTCACGTGGGCGGGAACGATGTTGGAGAGCGACGGTCGGTGAACCTGGTGCACGCGATGCGGCATGATGTAGCCCACTGTGTCGCGTTGTTTGGGGACCTGACCCTTGTCTGGTCCGAGATTGTGCCTCGCCCGGTTTTGCGAACCGAGGGAAAGGGTAAGGCCCTAGAGCGCTATAGGCGGAAGGTCAATATGACCATGTCCCGGTTCGTGCGCCACCTGGGTGGTATAGTAGTAAGGCACGTTGAATTGGAAGGGGACAATGATGCACTAATGAGGCAAGATGGTGTGCACCTGTCCCCCATTGGGTTGGACATCTTTAACAAGGGCCTGCAAGCAGGAATTGAGGAGGCGCTGTCGGCGGGGGGGCAAGGAGGGGCATCGCAGTGGCGGTTTCACTGAACAGCGCAAAGGAAGAAAGGACATTGGGGAGATGACAGCCGGCATGGAGCTGATGACGAGGAGCTGGCGGTCGAGGCTCATGGTACCGAATGTGTGTGAGAACTGCCTGTTGGGCAAACACCCAACAGCTGGCAGATTTGGACTGAGTTAAATTGTTAATTTAAATGAAGCTGAGGCTGTTGCCCTTATCCACAAGAATGAGGTGTCACATTTATTATTGGGGGGCAACGGGTTGTTGGTTGGGACTGGTTGGGTCAGCAGTCAAGATTCCCTGTGGAATAATAAGGAAGGGGAACATGACCAAGATTGTAGGATGGATAATCATTTGCTGCACCAGTGCAAGTGCTATACATAGCACCAGTTTTTACTGCCATTGTTTTCTGTGCTTTTCACTGCTTTATCCTGTTTGCCTTTGTTTTCTATCTAAACAGACCTTGGCATTTGGCTATTACGTTTCTGAGATTCTGATATTTCTGTTTTTAAGATTTAAATACCACCTTTTAGAATGGTTCTGCTTTTCAGTTGGGCCTGGCTGTTGTATCGCCTGGTAATATGCCTTTTTGACTACTTTAGCGGAGAGGTAGTATCATCCGCAATATCTCCACTGGACAGGAACAGCTCACAATAATCCAGGCAAAATAAGTACAGCATACAATAATCCCGGTAGCGTTACATAAATCCTTCCTTCCCAAGAACTAGACGACACAAAGGCTGGGAGTCAACTGAGCTTTTAATCACAGGTCACAGTATTTATGTGATTCCCCATGCAAGGGGTTTCCTTACTGACATTACAGGGGTTGTACAGTAGGGGACTGCATAGGGAACTTAACAACCCAGACATTTCTCCCATCATGCACTGCTGCATGAGAGGGATGCTCCCAGGGGAGGGCTGGCAGCCTTAGGCCTTGGGGGCAAAACCAGTCAAGTGGCCCATTGCACCATCAAATCAGTGCAATGGTGCCCACCTTTTCCTGGTTTTATAACGGATATTGATGTTATGCTAATCAGTAGCTCTTTGCCATACCCGCTCCTTCACGGCTCTGACTTTCAATGTTGTCAGAGCGCAGGCTGAGAATCTCTGAGCCTGTGCTCTGACTCACTAACTGAGCGTCGGAACCATGAGGGAGAGGCTATAATCTGACTGCACCTACTGCTGGTGTGCACCAGTGGACCACCAGCGAATCATTTAAATTGAATAGGCTGGTGTCCCAACTTGTGAGCTGTGTTGTCCGCGGGGTGCCTCTATTGTGATGGCACCCTGCGTGACCGCACAGCGTGCACACCCCAACGGCTGGCCCTGCTGACACACACTGATGTTACTACTTAGAAATCCCTCAATATTAATACAGACATCAGAGTAAACACCAATAAACTGTGGAAACAGAGCTGATCCCCGCAAATTTATAAAGATTTGCTGTAAGATTAAATCATGCCTCCTCCTCTCTCTCTCCCATGCGCTGCTCTGTAGGCTGGGAGGAAGTGAAGAGTAATCACAATCTCCCAGCACAGCGGCACCTGTGGCTACATGGGGAACAGCTGTATATGCCGCCCCCCATGTAACATCACAATGCCCCACCTATATGAGCTGCCATACGAACTAACGCCATTGCTGCCCACAGTGTGTGTTTACATTAAAAAGCCTGCAGGGACCGGCTATAGACACCAGAACCACTTCATTAAGCTGCAGTCGTTCTGGGGATTATAGTGTCCCTTTAATGTGAGGTAAATTATAGATTAGTGTCACTAATAATATATTAGATTGCCTACTTACAACAAGATGAGGATGATGATGGGCTGCAGTTTGGCTCCAGTGGTCTGGTGTAGAACAGGATCTCTGGAGGCTGTTTGAAACTGTGGTCACAAAATTCAATGTTCTGGGAGAATTGGAAGCAGCTCCATTTTTTGGGGCCCCCGTACACAGCTCAAGTTCTGGGCCCCAGGGCCTGATGGTGAGTATGCCCACAAGGCCCACTCATAAGTCCACTTATATGTTCCACCCACCCATGAGTTCGCTCACAGGGAGTGGAGTGTGTAGGGGATGTGTTATTGTAGAGGATCTAATATGTGTGCTTATTGTATGTAGTGTATAGGGATACCAGTTTGTGCAGGTGATGCAGTGTGTTTGTGTGTAGTGGAAGCAGTGTGTATTTGTGTATAAGGGATGTATTGTGTGTTTCTGGTTATGTGTAAGGGATGCATTGCGTGAATCTGTGTTTGTATGCATAAGGGATGCAAGGTGTGTGTCTGTAAGTGTGTGCATTGAGTGTGTGTGTTAGAGATGCATTGTGTTTCTGTGTGTATCTAAGAAAAGCAGTGTGTGAAAGGGTTTGCATTGTGTGTTTCTGTGTATGTGTGCAAAGAATGCATTGTCTCTGTGTGTAAGGGTTGCATTGTGTGTGTGTAATGGATGCATTGTGTGTTTCTCTGTGTGTAAGGGAAGCATGTTGTGTTTATCTGTGTGTAGGGATGCATTGTGTGTTTCTGTGTATTTATAGGGATGCATTGTGTGTGTGTGTGCGCGCGTAGTGTGAAAGAGCTCCCTAAACGCGTTTAGATATTATTTTTATTACTTTATAATAAAGAAATTATTTTGGCATAAAATACTTTATAGCCATTTTCTTTCTTCTTTTTTCACCTGACTATACATATACTGCTTATCTGACGAGAAGCCTAAGGTGGGGATTATACCACCCAAGCACTTACATCGAGCAGTACAAGTCTGCTCTATATACTGTGAGTAGTATATTATATACTTTTTTACACCTTTTAACTACTATACAGAGAGCACTATATATTTTATTTCTCTTTCCTGGGTCGAATAATACCAACTCGGACGTCGAATCTGAGCCAGATACTCGTCAATCAAATATTACTCCGCATATCTTTGAGTGGGGATTATTCTACTTCACGTGCGCTATATCAGAGCTAGGTTTTAGCTCTGAAAAGTGTGAGTAAGATTATTTTATTTTACATACTATTTTATTCATCTATATACTGTGCCATTGTAGTTCCTTTTTGTCTTTTCTCCACATATGTTCTACTGGATTTCAAGCACACTACTGTGAAGACACACTCTACGTCTCAGAATCCCTGTTCTTACACATGGCATCTACCATTACGGACTTATGATAAGTGTTTTGGACTATTGCCAACTACTTATTTTACAATTCATTTAATATTTTATATAAAATTTTAAAATTTTTAACTATTTATTATATACAATTTTTATATGTTTTATTGTATATTTTAGGCGCAACCTTATTTTGTTTTGTTTTATATATATTTATGTATTTATTTATTTATTATCGTGAAAAAATATAAAATATATTTTATCTATATATATATAAATATAAAATCGATTTTATATTTTTTTAAATCAACAAATATCAAAATTGAGTCAGACACAATGGATTGGACAAAAAAAATAGGAGGAATTAAACAAATTAAGTAACAGTAGATAATAAACATTTTGATATTCTAAGAGATTGCCACCGGAAAGAAAAGCTATGGTCAGGGCCGGTGCTACCATAAGACAGCACAGATGGCTGCCTCAGGACGCATCAGCCCAGGGATGTAAATGTCCGGGTGACCAGCAGAAGGGGAGCGCAATGATCTCTTCTCCTGCCAGTCACTTTATCTGGCATGACCGAATACAGAGGAGATCAAGGGAGGGTGATAATCCACATCAACCATAAGGAGGATGAGGAGGGAGTTCTCACTCCTACCATCACAGCATTGTCACACATTACCATGGCAATGCTCTAATATGATCCCCGGTGGTGGTGGCGGAAGGAGCTGTAGGACGTCTCACATCGGACCACCAGAGAACAATGTTCCCTCATCCCTGGCCTAATGTAAGATAGGATGGAGTCCTCGGGGAGGGTGGATTACACTTTTAATAATTTTTTTCTCTCCACATATATCCCACATTACAAACCCTATCTCACCCATCTCAGCCCCTACCTCCCCAATCTGAGCCCCTACATTCTCACCTCCCCCATCTCAGCCCCTAACTCCCCCATCTCAGCCCCTATCTCACCGATATCAGCCCCTAGCTCCCCTATCTCAGCCCAAATCTCTCTTATTGCAACCCCTACCTCCCCCATCTCAGTGCCTACATCCCCCATATTGGCCCCTACGTGCTCTACCTTCTCCATCTCAGCCCTTCCCTCCCCCATCTCAGCCCCTTACTCCCCCATCTTAGCCCCTATCTCTATTATCTCAACCCCTACCTCCCCATCACACACCCTATTTCCCCATAACCTCCATCACAGCCTTTATCTCCACTATCACAGCCCCTATCTCCCCATAATCCCCATTACAGCCCCTATCTCCACTATCATTGCCCCTATCACAACCCCTATTTCCCCCGTAGCCCCCTCTACAGTTCCTATCCCCCACTACTTCCCCTAACCCCATCACAGTCCATATGCTCCCATCACAGTCCCTATCCCCCATCCCAGCCTCTACCCCCCCATCCCAGCCCCAATTTTCCCACATTAGTCATAACCCCCCACAATGCAACCCTTATCCCTTGCATGTTCCTCTGCTCAAATAATAAATAGTGATGGGGCTGAGGAGAGACGAGCGGCCAAACGCATCTTCACCTATGAAGCAAAGCTATGGTGAAACAGTCTATATGTTAAAACAATAACATGAAAACAAGACATAAAAAACTCATGGATTTAAGAAAAGCAATGTATTAAACAATATTATTGTATGTATTATAAAAAGATAGATCCTCTTCCAACAATGCCTTATTCTGCTGTAGAATTGCTATATGTAGTTCATCTGAACGGTGGAACCTGATGGCATTTGAAGTCTACCATACCATTATTCAACAATGTTTTTTTTTTTTTTTTTTTACAGTGATGCAGGGTACATAACAAATCAAATTAATAGTCTATTGTAAAAATGTATCTAATTTTTCTTCTTCTCGAAAAGGGGACATCACAGACATTAAACAAATCAATCATTAGTTAATAGGAATAGCAAGCCTTAGAAAGATCTACTCCCAAAGTTTGAACGAAAAACCGAACATGACCTTTTCAGTCCAGGAGCAATAATCCACCGTCAATTCCTTGGATAGATACTGATGAAGAGAAGATGTGAAATTAATTTTAAAATACTTAGAGATGAAGTAAATGTCTTTAACACCAGTGAATTCAGTAATAAATTAAACAGAAATGTATTGCCAATCTCATTGTCTGAAACAAAATCTGTTTAGCAGGTGGAGGTGAGGGGGTAATTTGCTATAAAATAAGCATACTGCTTTAGCAATTCTAGGAATTCTGCATGTCTTATATTTGTCAAGTTATTAATGATCATAACTTTGCTTATTACTAAATGCTCACCAATGCAATTATATGTCAAACTTTACAAAATCATATTTCCTGAAATCCGCATCTTCGGTCAATATGTCCAATATGTCCCCTTGTGTGGTGTTCCAGAAAAAGAGATTTAGAGACTTAAACTAAAATAAAAGCAGAAATGGTTTTATGTGAATCCACTCAATTGCATTTCAGCCATTCAGATGTCCACAGGCAAATGTACAACTTTGTCATGGCAAATTAAGCTTGATATGAAAAATATGCATAACCGTAGGGTTTTGATGCACCATGAATAATGTCTATAATTATTCTGAGGGAGTGCTCGGAACCTATAGAATAGAAAGGGAGATGTATGACACATGAGCAATAATTTTGCTTGTTAAAGTCTTATTGAATGTCAGGAGCTCTACTGGAATATTTCTAGGACTTGATGAAGAAGGCAGCATAAGTGTAGTTTTTTTTTATTTGCCCCATATCCACGGTTAAATCAAGCATCAAATTATTCTATTTTCTAAAACACCAAGAACTAGACAGGTATTAGTGGCCCACTCCGTGTGTTCACCCCAAAAAAATGTTGTCTACTTATTTTTTTACATATTTATTTTTGTAGGTTTTGCAATAAATACCTTTTCTACTTTTTATAAAATATGTAATAAAATTACCTCTGTCTGAATTTGATATTTTGTCACCATATTTATCGACATCCAAGTCTCACAAAGGAATTACCCTTTTATCAGAAACAAAATAACCCTGGGCACACTTCAGTGGTGTGTAGAAATGTAAGAAAGTAAATGGTTTAAAACTAACTGTTCTTAGTCTTCAGTTACTAGTTACATAGGCTGAAAAGAGACATAGTTACAAGGGGCTGAATAGACACATGCTGCAAGTTCAGCCCTCGTCACATTTGTTTTTTGCTGTTGATCCAAAAGAAGGCAAAAAAAAAAACAGTTTGAAGCATGCCAATTTTGCAACAAACTAGGAAAAAACTTCCTTCTTGACCCCAGAATGGCAGTCAGATTTATCCTCGGATCAAGAAGCTATTACTAGTTGAAAAATGATATCACTGAATATTTTGTTTTTGCAAGTATGCATCTAGTTGCTGTTTAAACATCTGTACGGACTCCGATAAAACAACTTCTTCAGGCAAAGAATTCCACATCCTTATTCTTCTTACGGTAAAAAAAACCTCTCCTTTACCTTAGACTAAATATTCTATCTTCTAGGCTAAATGCATGACCTCGTGTCCTATAAAAAGTCCAGTTTGTGAATAGATTTCCACACAATGGTTTTTATTGCCACCGGATATATTTGTATAATGTTATCATATCCCATCTGAGGCGGTTTGTCTAAACTAAAGAGGTTTAAATTTGTTAACCTTTCTTCATAGCTAAAATGTCCCATTCCTTTTATTAATTTTGTAGCCTGCCTCTGCACTCTTTCTAGTACCATAATATCCTTCTTTAGAACCGGTGCCCAAAATTGCACAGCATATTCAATATGTGGTCTTGCCACCGGTTCAAGGTTACCTAGGGCTCCAAATTGCTCACATCTCAATTTGATTGAGCATCTGTGGAATGTGCTGGGACAACAAATCCAATGCATGGACGAGCAACTCGCAAATTGCAGGACTTCAAGGATCTACTGCTAGTATGCCAGAACACATTCTGGCAGAACACATTCAGAGGTCTTGTGGAGTCCATGCCTCGATGCATCAGAGTTGTTTTGACAGCACAAGGGGGAACTTACATTATATGATGTTTTAATGTTATGGCTGATCATTGTAGATGAGAACAGCCTTGGAATGGATCCCTAGACCCAGAACACTGGAATGTGCTTTGGATTTCATGCACACAGCTTAGGATTAGCTCATCACCTGGATGGACGGGGTCTACTTTTCCAGGCCCTAGCAGTATCATTGACCTTATCTCCATTCATCATCAAATTTAGTTTTTCTAGTTTAACTCTCTTTGCACTATCCTGCCTCATTGTAAGGCCAACCCCCGGAGACTGCTGCCCGGAGAGGTTGGCATGGCGACAAGTGGATACAATGTTTGGGATGCACTTGGACCGCGTACACTGGGTAATACTTACCAGACCACTGGAGAGCACGCTGAGGGAACCTAGCAGTGCTGTTTCTCGCCCACCCTCCCTGGGTTGGTGTGAACACGGGATATGTTTTTGTTATATGTGTTGTGTTTGGTGTGGTTTTTTTTTCTGTTTATTTTGTCACAGCTGCGGTTTGTCCTTCGCCAGCAAGTGGAACTGAGAGCAGTGCCCGGACGGGCTTGGGGAGTCGCAGCCTGGTCTGGTTGAGGACGGACTTCAGGCTGAAGAGGTTCTGGAAGAATGTTAGCTGTCTGCTGGGAAAATCCAGCAGCTGACAGTTGGTTTAAATTATGCTGGCTTAAAATTAAAAACTGTGGCCGTTGTCCTTACCCACAATTTGGTTGTCTGTGAGTTATTTGAGGGGAAGGGTAACGGAAGGTAAAGGGAGAGGGTCAGCAGTCATGTAAGAGAATGGTCATAGTTCCATGAGAGCTCATTGTGCCAAGAGCTGCTTATCTTAACATCACTCACAAGACTGAAGCCATCTTCTGTATTTACATCAATACAATGCTCTGTCCAACTGACACTAGAGATAGCAGCATGGCATAGACCACAGGCCTAAGCATAAATTATAGTTTTGTTGGGGGTATCCTGTATGAACACTCACTACCAAAGTTTATATTATTTATAACAGCAGATTACCACCCTGTTAGCATACATTTGTAATAAAAAGGCACTGAAATTATAATGTAACTTTTTATTAAAAGAGATTTGTGGCTAGGAGTAAATGATAGACATTTGAAGGGAGAAGAAAGAGCATAATGTTTGGGCTTTAACATTTCTTGGATGACGCATTATTTTACAATGTTCTCCTCCTGGAAACTGAATTTATGTGTCTTGCAAAGCTTTTTGATTTTCCCAGCTTGCAGCCAAATTTAATATATCATTGTCATCAGCTCCCACCAGAAGTGGAATCTCAGATGAAAAATCATAGTCATGGGTTATGAAAATTATTGACAATATGCAAAAATAACACATACATTGTTTGAAATAACAGGAACTTAAATTATTATATTTCCATTTTCTGTTATCGTTGTTTGTAAACGTATGTATGCTTATTAAAATTAGTTTGAATTTATTTTTAACAAATCATATTTTTTGTTTACTTACAAATGTTACTTATATTAATTCTGAATTGAGGAAAATCCAAATGGCAAAACAGAGGTAAAAAAAGCTGATTTTGAGAAATTTTCCAAATCAGCTACAGTCACAGCTTGGCTTTTTTAGCCTCAATTTTGACATATATATTTTAATTTACTACAATTTGGAGTTTGGCAAATAGCCTTAAAATCATACTACAGGCAAACCAACGTTAGCTTAGCGAAGCAGTTTAGTATAGATCATGGCTCTGTACTCTTACTGCTCAATTATATTCAATTTAGGAATTAAGTCACTTTGAGAGTTCAGGTGCATGATCTATACACCAAAACTGATTAATTAATCCAAAGATGTTTTGGTGCTTATAGTATCCGTTTAACCCCTTAAGGACCAAACTTCTGGAATAAAAGGGAATCATGACATGTCACACATGTATAAACAAGAGTTTCAATGTCTCCACACTCTGCATGGAGGCGCTGAAATTTCCCCATAGAGAAGCATTGATTCAATAGAGCCCTATGAGGAGATGCTGATTGGCGCAACGCAGAGTTTTACCACGCATGTGTATTAGCCTTCCAATGCTTTCCCTGGTGATCTCAGTTAAGGAGATGGAGTAGAGGATGGATCAGAGCTGCCAGACACACAAGGCACTCTAATAAAGGTGAATTTTTAACCCTATTTTAGGGAAGTAATGGGGGTAAGTGGGATTGGGCACCTAACATGTGTTTTTAACACTATAGGATCGGGAATACATATTTGTATTCCTGACCCTACAAATGTGTATTTAATAGCTAGGAAAAAAATTAAGGTAACCAATTCCAGGCAAAGAATGGCATTTACTCCCAAAATAATAAATGGAGGTCCTCAGACAGCTCCGTTAACAGGGAGGGGATTCTCAAGAAATAGAGGATAATATACTAACCCAGGCAGGATCCTGGTGAATGTAATCAACCCTATCTTACACCCTATTAGGATTAAAAGGTTGCAAAGTCACCAAGTGCAATGCTTCCATGCTAGGGCAAAGAGGTCCTTAAGCACTGAAGGGTACATACACAGCTTTTTTTGCCTGACAGAAGAGTATGAACTGTATGTTCCATATTTTGGAAATAAGTGTGACTCCAGAATGTGCCCCACAGTACTAATTTGTATGCAGAGCCAGATACAATGGTGGCTTCGGCCCTGTCAATCATTTGTCAAGTAAAGAATTGATGCTTAAATATGTTTGTTACTGTTTCTATAATCCTCTTCACAGGTGGGTCTGCCCACACAATATGGTTGTCTTAACACATACTCCTCTAAAACAATTATTTTTCTGTTTCCTGATCCATTATGTAACTCCACAATGCAGAGCGATTACAGACAGCATTTATCCAGGCCTCGGGAAACCATTTCAAGCTATCATAACCAGTTAGACAACTCATATCTCAAAGGGTCTTCTGTACTCAACATAATCTGCTCTGATATATGTTTTTTTTCACAAGCTATAGAATTCCCAGCCTCTTAACACACAGCTTGACCTTTCCCTTGGGAATCCCTGTATATAGGCACCCCATTTCTTTCACGTCTTAACCTGATGAGTGTGCTTATGAGATTAACGGCCATCCAGTA
Organism: Pelobates cultripes; assembly: GCA_933207985.1. Taxonomy (NCBI): domain Eukaryota; kingdom Metazoa; phylum Chordata; class Amphibia; order Anura; family Pelobatidae; genus Pelobates; species Pelobates cultripes. The sequence goes on along the minus strand of OW240920.1, from coordinate 95,171,655 downwards.
TAATGACCCTGTTATTAAGTTTTGAAAGGAAATATATTCTGTGTTAAATGAGGTATAGGTAAAAATAAAATTAGAAAAACTCATCCTTACCTTTAGTATATGACAGGATCCTTGGGCCAAATACATGCACCATGGGTCGGTCAGTGAAAACCTCTATATAGTCTTTATGGTCTTGCATGCTTCACTCCCTGCGAGTGCAGTGACATCATCAGGTTTGCATGTTTTAGTTTGCACTGCAAATTATTAGTAATCTCAGCACCACTTTTTGGTTGCACTAGGGATAACATTAAATGAAAAGGACTCAGGAAGAATTATAGAAACAAACCAGAAAATAGTATGCAATGATGGTCTGCAGTTGCAAACGCTAGTGAGGTGTGTTCATGTATAAAAAGGAATATTGATTAACTTAAATATACAGTGTAGTTTTGACACCAGTTTTAAAGAATGATATTGCAAAACTAGAAAAAGTGTAGAGGTGAGCTACAAAAGTAATAAGGGAGTGGAGTTATGAAGCAAGGCTACTAAAACTGCAATTGTTTACTTTAGAATGAAGGTGCCTCAAAGGGGATATGAAAGCACTATACAAATATATACAGGATCAGTACAATCTACGATGTGCTAACCTCTTCATTATTAGGAATATACAGTAAGAACCAAAGAAAAGAAAAAGTTACCTGCGCTCTCTCCTTCATCCCTATGTATATTTAGACAAATGGAGGTCATTTAGTTGCTCCAATGACCATTGGAGAGAATGCCCGCCTGCCAACGTCAAGGCAGACCCCCCTAAGCGGGTCCTACACTGACCCTTCTGCCTGCTTCCTTGAGCTCTGGCAAAGATATCTCTTAGGAATATACGACAGAGAAGAGGTCACCCATTCAAACTGGAAGAAAGGCGTTTTGCTGACAGCAGAGGAAAGGGCCCTTTAAAGTAATAGTAGTAAATCTGTGGAAATTTTAGATACTATATATATATATATATATATATATATATTTTATTTTTATTTTTTTAAAGACCGGGATGCTTTTTAAAAAACAGAATATTCAAGGATATAATTAATATGGATGTCGGGACAATTCCATCCAAGTTTGTAAGTGTACCCTTCAAACTTTCTCTATACCACAGTTTATACAGTTTGCGCTGTTGACAATAATGTTTGCTTTTTGCATTTACAGGAAAACTACTGGCTATTAAAAGTGTGTACCAATATTTATAGATAACAAACAGTATATTTATACAGTACGAGGTGTTACATAAAGAAGTGATAAAAACTATAAAATATTGTGAGGACCTGATGGGGACCTGGTGGGGACTGCAGTGAAACAATGGAAATATATGGGCAGTTTTCTAACCAGTGGACTAGCATAAATACTGTAGTAAAAAAAGGGAGGATACATGGAATATCTTCAAACAAATATTAGGGTAATAAATATAAAAGAAACACATTAAAATCAAACTGAAAATGTGGGTTAGTGGGAAGGTAAGCAAACAACTTTAAAATAAGAAAATGGCATTTAAAGCATTAAAATCAGGCAAATAAGAGGCATCCTAAATAATATCTAAGGGAACCCATAATTATACCTGCAAAAAAGTGATTAGATAGGCAAAACAAGAAAATGAAAACATGATACCCAAAGAGAGCAAAACCAACTCCCCCTCCCTCCCACTGAAATCAGGATGGCAGACATTTTAGAGAATTGTTTTTCCTCAGTATATATTAAGGAGGAACCTATGGAAAGAGGTCAGGGCCCTAAAGAACGTGGGCAGGGACATATTGTCCTCTCAAGACCTGACTGTTGGCATTGGGTGGGTGCTAATAATAAAACTAATGTATGCAGTGTGACTTTTTTCGCAACAAATATTAAGTATATTTAGTTCTGACAGTATTTTTGATTGCATAGATATTTTGCTAGCTTATGTTTTTTTTTGTTTTTTTTATCTGATTTGTTTAGGACAGCCTAAGGCACTCCATTTATACATTGCCTTGGTGGCAGCTTTTGATACTAGAATTAAGTGTGGGTTGTGTTAAGACGGATTTAAAAAAAATAATTATTTTGGACTGGTGCAAACAAATAGTGCTTTTTAATCCTTTCACCCCCAGAACCAAGTCGCAGGCATGTTTGGAATAGTGTGGTTCATAACAGTGTTCATTTTTGTAATCCGTAGAGGTCATCTCCTAATGTAGTATGTAATCATTGTCTAATCTGGTAATTACCAATTGGCAGAGGTGATACTAATCCTTGCAGCCAGAAAACTGTATAGGACCATAATTCTAGAGGCTCTCCTTAGATGTTGTGGGAACATATCGAAAGTAAAGTATTCCAGAGTCATAGGAAATGGCAGTGTTGGTGGTGACTGCACCCGTAGAAAATATGAAGTTGTGACTGAGCCTCATCTGCCTCCAATTTTCTATTAGCCCACAGTTTAATGAAAATGCCCCTAAGAACAGCTTTGTTTGCTAACCATGTATTGGTGATAGAAGAGTTAGTAGAGGAGTTACGTGATAAATAGTCTAAATTAGCATTCCGTATATACTACTGGTGAGATTTATCATCTATTAACAACTTGTTTATCCTCCAAGTTCCTCGTCCACTTACAGAGCAGAGGGTACATAAGATGGTCAGACCATCTTATAGCTCTTATGTAATGTCTAAGACGTGTTCGAAGGTAATTGTATTTACCAGACACATATCTATGAGAGAGTAGGTCATATGTACAGACAAGTATGAGTATTCTCCGATGGGTATAAAGAGCTCCTAATACTGTACATACATACACTTAAATGATCACCAAGGGCAGTAGAACTGTGCCATAGAGATGTGTCAGCAGATGTCTGGATATCTAAATGGGACTCAAGATGTCCATAATCAAGATACACATAACCAATTGCCCCAACTGGATTTGAGAAGCTTTCATAAAGCTTTCTTAAAAAATCGTATTTGAGCTGAATTGGGAGCATACAAATAAACAGTTGTAGTATCATTCCATTCAACCACTATGAACAGTTTATAGGTGGTATTTTCTTTGTTTGGAAGGGTGTAGCTGAAAATGTGGATAGTTTCTAAAATATTTAATTGATAACACCTGGGATGGTAATACTGATTAAAATCTAGAGCAAAGAGGAGACACACATTTTCTGGATCTGACCGTTTATATTGAAAAAATAACAATTAAGACAAAGACTTTTTCTTTTTTTAAAGAACACAAATAGTTTTATTGACATGTCTAGCTGCCATCCCAAAGCTTGTCTTAAAGGAGTTCTAAGGAGTAACTTTTTAAGGGTCAGAAGTAACTGTAATGATATGAGAGTAGCAAAGGATCAAGTATAGTGAATGGAAAAAAGATTTTTTTTTATTTTTTTTAAAAGGGTTTTAAAGAAAATCATTTGTTGGCAATAGATGATATTGTCTCAAAATCAGAAAGAACGTGTTAGATTAAAAAAAAGAGACTGGTCTAAGATGGAAATCCCTTTCATTTGCAATTATAATAGTAGTAACAATAAAGCAAAGAGTATCAATTATAATAGTAGTAACAATAAAGCAAAGAGTATCAGTATATTTAATGAAATCTTACCCCAGAAGCCCTAGAATATGTAGAGGAACAAGGAACCTAAAAGGAATTTAGTTAAAAGTTATCTTAAAGATTCATGTAGGGAACATTTATTCAACCATTGTGTTTAGGATGTAAAAAGACTGGTAAGTAAAGAATACATGTAAGGGATAGTGATGTCCCGAACGGTTCGCCAGCGAATAGTTCCTGGCGAACATAGCTTGTTCGCGTTCGCCACGGACGGCAAACATATGCGATGTTCGGTCCGCCCCCTATTAATTTACTAATACTAAGTAAAAATTACTTAGTATTAGTAAATTGTGCCCCTAAACGCAATACCGCGAGTAGGGGCATGTCTATTAAACAGGCTGCTCACTGTTTAAAAAAAAAAAGCCCCCCCCCCCGGTGGGGGCCCTAAATACTAATGGGGGGGACCTATTGTCCTCCCCCTGGCCCCCACCCCTGAGCGGTGGGTGGGGGCCCTAAAATGAACAATAAGGGGGGGACCTATTGTCCCCCCCCGGCCCCCACCCCTGAGCGGTGGGTGGGGGCCTTAAAATGAACAATAAGAGGGGACCTATTGTCCCCCCCCGCCCCCACCCCTGCGCGGCGGGTGGGGGCCATATTGATAATGAGGGGGGACCTACTGCCCCCCCGGCCCCCACCCCTGCATGGCGGGTGGGGGCCATATTGATAATGAGGGGGGGAACTACTGTCCACCCCCCTCCGGCCCCCACCCCTGAGCGGTGGGTGGGGGCCCTAAAATGAACAATAAGAGGGGGACCTATTGTCCCCCCCAGGCCCCCACCCCTGAGCAGTGGGTGGGGGCCCTAAAATGAACAATAAGGGGGGACCTATTGTCCCCCCCGCACCCACCCAAATAGTGAGGGGGGAATAAAATAACTAACCTGTAAAATAAAATTAAACTTACCATTCGACGTCTTCTTTTTTCTCAAATCTTCATTTTTCAGCCCCAAAAAAGGCCAAATAAAAAACCATCATAACCGTGAAAAAAAATCCAGAGCAAAAAAAACAGAAAAAGAAAAACCCGCAAAGAAATTATCCATCTTCACCCATGGAGGGCTCAGCAGACTGAGCTCGAGGGCAAGGCTTAGAAGAACACTCTGATTGGTGGGTTAAGCCAATCAGAGTGCTCATTCATTTTACAGCGTGGGAAAGTTCTTTGGAATTTTCCCACGCTGTGTAAAATGACACAGAGCACTGTGATTGGATGGATTTCAAGCCATCCAATAACAGTGCTCTGTGTCATTTTACACAGCGTGGGAAAGTTCTTTTGAATTTTCCCACGCTGTGTAAAATGACAAAGAGCACTCTGATTGGCTTAAACCCACCAATCAGAGTGTTCTTAGCCTAATTGCAGGGCGGGGCAATTTATGCTCGTATGCATAAATATTTCTCAGAAAATACAATGCAGCAATTATTGTAAATTGCCAGTTTACAAAGACATCTCCAAAATTTACATGCAATAAACAAATAAATATAAAACAGTTGTAACAACAAAATAAGTTAACTTGTTTGTCTTACTAACAGAATAATCACCACAACGTGTGATGATCTTCCCCTCTGTCAGGGTGGCAGTCCGAAGACCGGGACCCCTGTGCCTGATGTGGAGATGAGCAGAGTCTTCAGCGTGGTAGTGGACAGTTAGGGCCTGGTGCAGGGTAACCACATGCCCAGGGCTGCCACCAGAAATTTTGGGGCCCCGACACAGCCCACGGTCTGGACCCCCCGGGGCCCGCCGCCAAGTCCGCCCACATGACCCACCCCCAAATTCACCCACAGGGCCCATCTTAAGTCCACCCACAAGGATGAAGTGTGTATGTATTGAATTTGCCAGTGGCTATGTGTGTAGTGGATAAAAAGTGCGTGAGTAAAGTGAATACGCTGTTTATAGTGGATTGTACAGATTGCACATTGTTTGTGTAGTGGACAGAGTGTGTGTATAGTGGATGTATTGTGTTTATAGTGAATGCAGAGTGTGTGTATGTGTACTGGATGTAGTATGTGAATAGTGAATGCAGATTGTGTGTTTGTGTAGTGGATGTAGTGTGTGTATAGTGAATACAGTGTGTCTGTGTAGTGGATACAGTGTTTGTGTGTATAGTAAATGCATAGTGTGGGTGTAGTGGAAGTAGTGTGTACATAGTGACTGCAGAGTGTATGTATAGTGGATCTAGTGTGTGTGTGTGTAGTGGATGATGTGTGTAGTGGATGCAGTTTGTGTGTTTATGTGGTTGATGGTGTGTTTGTGTAGTGGATGTCGTGGGTGTGTTTGTGTAGTGGATGCAGTTTGTGTGTTTATGTGGTGGGTGATGTGTATGGTTGTGTAGTGGATGCAGTTTGTGTGTTTATGTGGTTGATGGTGTGTTTGTGTAGTGGATGCTGTATGTGTGTGTGTAGTGAATGATGTGTGTTTGTGTAGTGGATGCAGTTTGTGTGTTTATGTGGTTGGTGGTGTGTTTGTGTAGTGGATACTGTATGTGTGTGTATAGTGAATGATGTGTGTTTGTGTAGTGGATGCAGTTTGTCTGTTTATGTGGTGGATGATGTGTATGGTTGTGTAGTGGATGCAGTTTGTCTGTTTATGTGGTGGATGATGTGTATGGTTGTGTAGTGGATGCAGTTTGTGTGTTTATGTGGTGGATGATGTGTGTGTTTGTGTAGTGGATGCAGTTTGTGTGTTTATGTGGTGGATGATGTGTGTGTTTGTGTAGTGGATGCAGTTTGTGTGTTTATGTGGTGGATGATGTGTGTGGTTGTGTAGTGGATGCAGTTTGTGTGTTTATGTGGTGGATGATGTGTTTGGTTGTGTAGTGGATGCAGTTTGTGTGTTTATGTGGTGGATGATGTGTGTGGTTGTGTAGTGGATGCAGTTTGTGTGTTTATGTGGTGGATGATGTGTGTGGTTGTGTAGTGGATGCAGTTTGTCTGTTTGATGATGTGTGTGTGGTGGATATGTGACAAATGCTGCTGGGAGGTATTTTTTTGATGTTGAATTTTTATAGTTTAAAAAAAAAAATGTATTCACCCCTCCCTGCCTCTTACCTGTAGCCAGGGAGGGGGGACACTGGATTCCCTGGTGGTCTGTTGGCTCCGCTTGTTGGGCCAGCAAAGAGGAGCCCAGCATACTCCCTCCATGTTCTCCCTCATGCCAGCTAGAGCTCTATTTCTGATGCGAGCCCAGCATGCATTGCGTGCCGCGGAGTGTTGTCATGACAACCCGTGGCAACGCTTTACAGCCGTGGCTCGCGAGAGTGCTGGAGGGGAAGGTCAGTGTGTCCTGGGCCCGCAGTGGAATATATACATAGCGGTACTCGCTATATATATATGCAGATTGAAGGGCTGGGGGCCCAGGCATGCAGAGAATTACCTGTGCTGTCCAGGCCCCCCAGGCCCGCCAGGCCCGCCAGGCCCGTGACAACCGTCATGGTTGTCACACCCTGATGGCGGCTCTGCACACGACCCCTGGTGTTGAGCACCAGCGTTTGTGCGGCCACATACCAAGACCCTGTTGCAGCTTAGTGGAAGCCAGAGTAGATGAATGCTGAAATGTATCCAGTACTAGAAACAAGATAAGACTTAGATGGACACCAAACAAGACAAAACTAGTAGAACCCAGAACCAGAGAAGGACAGAAAGCTAAACCCAGAACATGTACACAATACATAAGGGAAACATTAACATAACATGGGCAGGACAGGACAGTACTGTACATGGACTGGGAATACAAAATAAAACAAGACAAGATATGATAGGCAAAACAACAGGAGACATAACTAAGTACTATATGTGAAAACTATGGGGATTTAGTTACTTTATATGATCTTACATTGCATAAGCCTGCCAACAACGCCAATGTACCCCATATTTGGCAGGTCCTACTCTGCCTAATGTCTGCTAAATAAACCATAATAAAACACATACAGCACTTACCTGCAAGGAAGGAGCAGATGACTTGAAGCATCTGCCTGCAGGAACCAACTGAAACAAAAGGAACCATGGAAAAGGAACGGGTGTGGCAACATAAAAGAAACATTTAAATGAATCCTGGAGACTGGGAATTCCAGGGACGGAATACAGGAATGAACCCAGAAAACCCAGCATAAAGAAAACCAGACAAAGAATAGAAAACCAGAAAAACCAAGGAAAACAAAACAAGAATTGTAAAAAGAGCACTAGATACCAGAAGCCATGGTCAGACATCAGAACAGAGCAGAGCACTTCCTGACACCATCACAGGGAATTTTTAAAACAAATTGTGTGTAAAAAAAACAAACAACTAAAGACACAGCCCATTAGAGGCTCTACCATTTCCCCATGCTTGCAAGGTTGTATTTAGCACTGAAACCATAAAAAGCACAACCTAAAAATACAAAGGGAGACCAATAGTGCAGACAAAAACAACTAAATACTTAAAAAGGGGGAACTATAAAACACTCACAAACATAGAAGTAAAAAGGCAGGGTATAACCAGTCTTCTTCAAGTGCTTCTTCTTCTTCTTGTATATAAAGATGAGTACTTAGAACAAAGCACAGAAAAAAAACATAGTGTATAGCTGTATGGTATTCAGAAAAAATTGCTTTATTATATGCACTTACAAAATAAAAGAAGTAAAAGGGCTCATCAATTCAAATCACATCCGCTGTTTGCCATCCAAAACAGGTAAAACACCAGAGGAAGGGGACAAAATGAATGAAAAGAGTCCAAAGTAAAAGAATATTCAAAGCACTTGAAGAAGACTGGTTATACCCTGCCTTTTTACTTCTATGTTTGTGAGTGTTTTATAGTTCCCCTTTTTTAAGTATTTAGTTGTTTTTGTCTGCACTATTCGTCTCCCTTTGTATTTTTAGGTTGTGCTTTTTATGGTTTTATGTTTAATATATTGAAGACATTGAGGAGTCTTCGCACTTCCTATTGCTGGGTATTTATATAATATTTATATTTTACCTTTTTTAGCCACAGAGGGTTTTTTTGCATATTTGGTGCAAATCACATTTGTTTCATTTTTGTATTTAGCACTGAGCAGTGTTTGTGAGTTTGAATATGTTACAGATGCCCTGTTTGCTGGATTTATAATTTTGTTGCTCCGCATATGAATTCAAACAAACAAACTGTACTCAATGGGTTCATTTACCGAACATTTTACCAAACGTTCAACCACCCAGCCGTCAATTGACTTATTTGACTCTGTGCCAAACCGCAACTTCAACGTTCTAAGTGGTTCACTGGGTGGCCGTCGATTTGTATGCACGAACACGTGGCGGCGGTCATCTTGTTTTGTCGAACGTGTCCAGCGGGATTTGGTCATTGAGTGTCTGGAACTAATTTTGGACACTCGATCTCCCGAACACTGCTGAGACTTCCAGGACCACTTAGATTCATGATGATCCATCCGAAGAAGGCGGCATTCGGTAGAAACTATATATGAATAAAGCGGCACACGACCATCAAACGGACAAACGATGATGTGAACTGTTGTTCGACATTTTATAATTCACGAAAGAGACCGGCCACACCAACTGAGTTCATGGTATTATTCTGAGCAGGAGCCTCGTGTTTGGCCGAGCAAAAATGGAACTTCCAGCTAACTCCCGAACCCCTGAACCGATTCGCATTATTTTTCGATATGTTGTTCCCCTAACTATGTACTATTTGAAACATATTGTTTTATGGGGTTTGGATTTGATTTTGGGGTATTTTTGAAAATGTGCAAAAATGTTTTTATGTGGTGTTGGCGTTTGAATGCAAGTATACATTTATGTGTACTGTTCGGTTTTTAATGCAGGGGTGTGTTTACATTTAATTTTGGGGTTTAACACCGAGGTGTGTTTGTATGCAGTGTTAACATTTTAATGCAGGAGTCTGCTTGTATGTAGTGTTGAAGTCTGAATACAGGGGTGTATTTGTGTGTAGTGTTGTTGTTTGAATGCTGAGATGTATACACATACACTGTAATACACACCCACTGATACAAATGCAGATATACAGACACACACTGACACAGATACATACACACAGATTCACAACTTGATACTCATGCAGTTACACAGACACAAAGATACACACACTGACACACATGCAGATACACACACTGATTACAGATACACACAATCACAACTACAGATACACTGAAACAAAAACAGACACACAGATACACAACTTGACGCACATGCAGAGACACATGTAGATACACAGATACAAACAATGACACACAGACATATACACTAACTACATATAGATACACACAGTGACAACATACAGATACACACACTGACAACATGCAGACACACAACCTGACACACATGTAGATACACAGATACAAACACTGACACACATGTAGATACACAGACACACTGATACACACACTGACTATACACAGATGTACACGCTGACAAAATACAGATACACTGACTACATACAGATACACAGACACACACAGCAACATACATGCAAATACACAGACACAAAGCTACACACACTGACACATACACAGAGATACACCTTCTGGTACTTACAAACATTGACAAACAGGCATCCGTTGGGTAAGTGTGATAGGATTTGGGGAGTAGGTGTGAGGGTGGGTGAGCATGCCACAGTTAGGTAGTGATCGTGACAGGGTTGGGGGTTTGGATGTGAGTGTTGGGGGTTGATGAGTGTGACAGGGTGAGGATTTCTAATTGTATGAGGGTGGTGAGTGTAACAGAGTAAGGGGTGGTTAGTGTGAGAGTTAGTTAGACAGGGTTGGGGTGCTAGTGAGACAAGGCTGGGGGGGGCTAGTGAGAAAGGGTTAGGAAGTTAGTGAGACAGGGTTAAGAAGGTTAGGGAGACAGGGTTAGGGAGACATGGTTTGGGAGGTTATGGAGACGGTTAAGGAGGTTAGTGGGTTAGAGAGACAGGGTTAGGGAGGTTAGTGTGCAAGGGTTAGGGAAGTTAGAGGGGTTATTGAGACAGGCTTAGGGGGTTAGTGAGACAGGGTTAGGGGGTTAACCCCTTAAGGACACATGACATGTGTGACATGTCATGATTCCCTTTTATTCCAGAAGTTTGGTCCTTAAGGGGTTAAAAAGTCAAGGTTAGGGAGGTTAGTGTGGCAGGGTTAGGGAAGTAAGTATGGCAGGGTTAGGGAGGTTAGTAAGGCAGGGTTAGTATGGCAGGGTTAGTAAGGTTAGGGGGGTTAGAGAGACAGGGTTTTGGAGTTAGAGAGACAGTGTTAGAGGGGCTAGTTAGGCAGGGTTAGGGGGTTTGAGAGAGAGGGTTAGGGGTTAGAGAGACAGGGTTACAGGGCTGGTGAGACAGGGTTAGGGGGCTAGAGAGACAGAGTTAGGGGGTTAGAGGATTAGTGTAACAGAATGAGGGGAAAACACACAGACTTAAAATACATTTAATATATTTTGCTTTGCCCCCCTCCGGCTTACATTCTTTGCAGGCAGTGGTGGCAATAATTAATTTCATGGTCCAGTGGGTCCCTGGTGGTCCAGTGTGCTGCTGGTTCGCTCCCTGGTGGTCGAATGTGCTGCTAGTGAATTCCCTGGTGGTTCAGTGTACTGCTGGGGCTGCCGCACTCCCTCATGGTTCCGGCGCACTGTGATGATGTCAGAGTGAAGACTGGGAACCTGGCGCATATGCTCTGACACTCACAGTGCGCCGGAACTGCGTGGAAGTGTGGCAGCCCCAGCAGCACACTGGACCACCAGGGAGTTCACTAGCAGCACACTGGACCACCAGGGAGTTTGTTACAGCTGGCAGGGAGATCTTTTGATCTCTCTGCTGGCTCAAGGAAGGGGCTTGATCAGAGCCTGCAGGACTACTAACAGGAATGGCTTTCCTGCTGTGGAAAAAGTGCAGGAACACAGTTTCCATGCGTTCCTGCAGGACTCAAGCCCTGGAAGACACCCTTAAGAGGCTCCACTGTGATATATAATAGGCTCCACTGTGAGATATAATATTTAAGGCTCTAGAGAATGTGAGTGAGAATTCCTTGTATTTATTATATTTCCCTGGATCTATATACTGTATGCACTATTGTATTTTTTTTCCCCTTTTTTGAGAAACTATATGTAAAGCTGGTACACAATAATTGTTGCAGTTTCTGTAATGGTACATACCCTTGCACTACACCACTCACCTGATTCCCTTACCTGCCCAAGTAGGCACCACATCAATTTCACACTCTTAGACACCTTTTCCAGCATTTCTGACACCAGATGCTACAGTTCCACCCATTTCATGATGTTACTAAGCTACACCCACTACACAACATTGGTTCTCTTCAGAGATGGTGGCCAGACATAAGCCCATGCCCTATGTCTCTGCCTAATGTACTGCCTAGCCTGACATTCTATACTTATTCCCTATCTTATCACACTATGATTCCTGTACAGTGGGGAGTTGGCTGTGGACTGACTTTGATTTTAAATGTATTTATTTTTGTTTTGTGAAGTTAGGTTTGTCTGGATATTGAGGTATCCTCCAGTCCATGATGTCGTTTTTTTTTTCTTTTTATTCTATGTGACTTCCCTTCTGTCCTCACCTAGCCACTTTAGCTCTATCTAGCATTTAATTCATTCATCCCATTAGCTGGGATGGGGAGAGGAAATAGCGGTTGAGGTCCTGGGACTATTTATTTTGGTTTGACTCACTTTTATTTTTTGTTCCGTATTCAAAAAGGTATGAATGCCGTTTCATCGCATTTAAGTGCTACCCAACATCAATTGTCTTTCCATGGTACAGACTATTCTTGTCTCTTCACTTCTTCCTGCTTTCTCTTCTCATGGCCTCTTTCGCCATCAACACTGAGAACACCAGCTCCTCACCGATACATCTACTGCTTGTGGCAGCCTGATTATTTGCAGGATGGTTTTATCGTACAATTATACCGTACGATAAAACCATACAGTTTTGACAACAGTATTTGTTGTATGTACCTGTATTCATGCAATTGTACTGCTAATATGATGTCACCAATGTAAGCTATGTCATTCCTTTATTGACTCATAAGACTTCATCTTGTACATACATATTTCTGACAATCAAAATGCATTGAAAAAACATTTAAGACATTACTAGAAGGTTGGTGGACAAGAAGAAAAGAAGCAGTGGAAAAAAAAAGATAGAGTAAACAGTCCACCTGTAGTGAAATCCAACACCTGTTGGAAACCAGTTCTGCCTATAGGCCTTGGAGAAGGTCATGGACAATGTTCTTAATCAAGTATCTGAACACTCCAGAGTCACCTTAGATGTGGATGCATGAGGTTTCGGTAGATGGTTGGGGTGTCCAGTGTCTTGTAGCACTTTCAAACCAACTTCTGGGGTCAAAATAATCTTCAATGTGCCATTCCTTCATATAAGTATCTTTGTACAATATCCAGAGATAGCATTACTATTAACTAAATAATGCTCTGGATACATTAAAAATACAAGTGAAGGCAGAGCCTGGCAGCCACACTGAGCAGTGGCACATCACAAGAGCTCCTTGATAATCTGCCCTTATCCAGCTGAAATCGCACTAAATAGTCCCAAATATCGCCTGATCACGAACCCCAGAGACGGAGGACTACCACTAAGACAACAAGCACCAAAAACATTGACCAAAATAGGCGGCTCCATCACGGGGACTACAAGAGTCCTACTCAGACGGCACAAAGGAGGTGGCCGATCCTTTAGCTAACTTCAGCCTAACCAACAAGAGGTCTCCCCGGTATCCACCCCCCCCACCCACTGGCGGTGAGGGATATCCCGGCAAACGCTGCCCGTAACACAGTAACAAGGCACCAACATTGCCATACCTGCATCGCAATTAATGTCATGGAGGATGCCACTTGCAACTCCACAACCAGCTCTCCGTTGCCCTCTCTCTTTTCGAAAGGCTTGATCACCTGTTTGCTGACTTCTGGGCCAAGATCTTTCATCGCAGGGACACTCTCAAAGAGGCCACAAAGGCAATGAAACCACACGGGATCGTGTGGCAACCTGCAACCCCTGGAAAGGGCAGGGGCGCAATCCGGATAGCAGGGAGGAGAGGGCGGGTGACCCGGCGGAAACGTCAGCGCCATAGAACCCGACCAGCAGCCCTACTTCTAAGCGGCAAACTATCCAGAGGCTACCCCCTACATGCTTCCCTCCCCTCAGGGAGACCACTACTCCACCTGGAAGACAATTACAGATTGGGGGACCCCAGGCTCCAGCAGCGCTCTACAGTGGGACTGACACAACAGATGCGCAGGAGTACACCGGGAGCTGGGACTGGTGGGGTGCCGCTACCAGAGACTCCTCTATCAGAAACGGCCACCAACTACAACACTTGCCCCATGCAGGTATTGGGTGACTGTCCCTTCTTTCCCCTCGGGTTATGGCCAGCAAAGTGGACATTGCGCCTTCACCCAGCTCTGCAACCTTGATACGGATGACTGGTTATGGATCCCAGCAATCTACAAGCACCAACCTCATCTTGAACCATGCCAAGTTATTATTGTTTAAGCTTAGTTCAGTGTATAGGGCCACAGTGGATTACTGTTCAAGCTACCCGAGCTAAAAATCCATCAATCTCTCTTATCATAATTAGCCACTACCCCTTACTTGCTATATTGGCTAAATGAGTTACTCATAATCTTGAGCAGCTATACTGTATCCCTTTACATGTTTGCTTATTTTGCTTTGAATATACTGTTACTATGCTGTTTTGCAAGCACACTGTCGGAGGTAGGCATGCTAAACGCCCACGAGTACTCCATATTCACTATGAAAAACCTTTACCTAACTAATAATATAACTAGCAGCAGGTACCTCGTGTTTAAATGCACAAGTATCCTAGAACATATAGGCGTACTTACCCAAACCTACTATGTTCTTAACGTTAAATAATGGGCAGGCTCATCGAAATTAGGCAAAGCGATACCTTTAAATGCTCAAGACTTCATGCTACATGTTATAATTGTGTATTTTTTCTAAAAAAATAGTGCATGTTAAATTCACTGCCTTATTGCATCCCAGCTATGTACCCTGACTTAATTGCTATTGGGGCATGACAAGCTGTATGTTCATATCTGCACTACAAAAATAAAGAATTAAAAAAATAAATTGCAAAATGTAATTATAAAATTGCTGATTTTGGAAAAAACTAAACTTGGCTAGTTCAGTTTGAATTTTGCAATTCCGTTTTCTGTTCACCCATTGGCGGATCCAGGGGGGGGGGCAACGGGGCAATTGCCCCCCCCGAGAAATCCGCCGGTCTCCCTCCCCTGCCAGCCCTGCAATGTGCCTGCGGACCGGAGGGGAGATCAGAGATCTCCCTCCCCGGTCCGCAGGCACCGTGCTGACAGCCGGCAGGGGAGGGAGAGGGAGGACCCGGGAGCACAGTCTGCAGCTCCTCCGGGTCCTCCTCTCGTGAGATTTGAAACGTTGCCGCGGTTACCACGGCAACGCTCCAAATCTCGCGAGAGTGAACTCTAGCCCTGGAGCGCGGGCTAGAGTTCACTGTAACCACTGGGACCACCAGGGAATCACCACTGGGACCACCAGGGATCGAAATATGTCCCCCCTCCTCCCCAGTAAAGGTAAGAAGGGAGGGGGGACATAGGATATTTGTTTTATTAAATAAAATTAAAAAAAATATTATTTAAAAGCCTCCTTCCCCCCCCCATTACACACACTGCCCCACAAGCACTGTCCCCATACACACACTGCGTCCCCATACACACACTGCCCCACAAACACTGTCCCCCATACACAGACTGCCCCACAAACACTGTCCCCATACACACACTGCCCCACAAACACTGTACACACACTGCCCCACAAACACTGTCCCCATACACTGCCCCACAAACACTGTCCCCATACACACACTCACACACTTCACCCTTACACACACCCCCACACATGCTACATACACTTTTCACCCTTAACACACACCACTGCTCCTATACCTTATATCCCAGCAGACCCCAGGTAAGTTGTCAAACTGTTCTTAAACGGTATGACTACTTACTCTGGGGTGGAATCCTGGCACTACTGACACCATAACTACTACACTGAGCTGTAGTGGTTATTGTGCATGGATTATTTATTTAAATAATCTACAAGTGCCCCTCCCGAGATCAGGCTCTGGATCCGCCACTGTGTTCACCACTGTTAAGTGAATGAACAACACGAAAAATGTTTACATATCAAACTTTGGAATATAGCAGACTAATTTACAGAGGAAATGTATTAAGTTTAAAATGTCATTGTAGTCATGGTATTTGTATTGAATATGGTCTTTGTGGGAACTATATGTTCTTAATGAAGGCAATTTGACTTTGTAGAATAGTTGGACTACTAATACAATGCATTAAAGGCTGATTCTGCTGATCACAAAAAAAAAAAAATACAAGTGAAAAAAACATAGCTTAGGCAGAAACTATGGAAATTTCAACCATATTTAGTCTGGCATCGGAAGGTTTTGTAATAAATATTTGAGAACTGATGACAGTATGTAAAATTCAGAATATCTCTAGTTTAATTTGAACTTAAATTTCTACACGCATTATACGTAGCAAATACCAGGTTAAACATCTTTATAGCAGCGTGAGCCTTCTTTTACTTTCTGCCGTGGTTAGATTGGAAGATTTTTTTAATTAAATATGGTTTGAGGAAAAGCTGGATATGAGACAGTGTGTTATCTGTGAAGGTTGATAGGCATCTAAGATCTTGCTCAATGCCCCTTTGTTCTGATACATTAATATCTTTGCTCCCTTGTGTCTTAGAGGTCTAACAGCAGCTAAGGAGGAAACCTTTATTTATTCTTAGTTCTTCAACTTCCAGATGACTTGCTGCAAGACTGAAAAAAAGTGTTATAAATTGAACACCTCTAGGACACATCTCACAAACAGGAAATTAACACAAAAACTTTTAAAGGGAAGCAGCACATGATACAGACTATTGAACGTGAGCTTCTTTAATTTTACCATGTTCCATGCACTTTGTTATTTTTTTACTTTTTTACTTACCATACTTCCTATCATGTATAATCAGACTAAGATGAATTTAAAAAATATATATAACTGAGGAAGACCAATTCATTTTATAAAAACTGCATAGTGACAGTGCCGCTTTAAAGAACTTTGCATAAGGACCAACGGGACAGCACCTATCAGTTATAGTGAAATTAATATGGTTCCGCCAAAACCATTTAACATCCAGGAAAACAAATGTAATTCCAAATATCCTATTGAATCAATGTCCCTATATGTAAAAGCCCATAGTGTACAAAGCAATGTTTTGACCACCAAAGCAGTCTTCGTCAAGCTAAAAGCTAAATTTGGCACTTTAAAGGACTTGACATAAGGAGAAAGTATTATAGTAGAAGGTGAACTATTCCATATCGATGGAGCTGCAAGTGAAAACAAAAACATGTACGTCAAAAATATCAGTTTAGTACTTACAAAGGATAGTCACTAGAAAAGCAAAATGCACAAGAAGATATGTATTATTGAAGAAATGTAATGAGGGATAAAGTTCTTAAATCCTTTGTAGGTCAGTGTTAATATTTTGAATTATATCGTGGAGAGTACGGGAAGCCGATTTACAGATTGGCAAAGGGAAAAGACGTGAGAAGAGTAATAGATAAGGCAGACAAGTCTGACACCCACAATCATTATACAATATAGTGGGGCGGTGTGGGCTTTGGAGAACAAAATGAGGAGAGGTTTAAAGGCACACTCACCTGCCCAAATACATTTTTTTTAATTGCTATTTAGTAGATATACCCCAAATGAAAACTTGCATGTATTTAATAATGCATTTTGTCATTAAGGTATATCTAAAAACAGCTTGCAAAAGTTGCAGTTCTGCCTTTGCAAATTCTTCCCCTTTTGACCCTGCCGATAATTTCTGTTGCTGTCCAATTACAGACTTCCCAATGCAGCTCAATGACTAGTCTTTGCAAGGTAGGTGCTCTGAGCTATTGCGGCCTCTTAAGTTAACGTCCACGGAGCTATCCAAACCAGGAAATAACAGGACCTGCCAAGTGGGTGGTACCAGGTTACTTATCGAAATTTGCACTTTCTTGCAAAATGAAAAAGGAGGACACACTATTTACACATAAAACGTTTCAGCAAGCTAAAGTGCTTTAGAGGTCTGGACAGTGGCGGATCCAGAGCCTGATCTCGGGAGGGGCACTTGTAGATTATTGAAATAAATAATCCAGACACAATAACCACTACAGCTCAGTGTAGTGGTTATGGTGCCAATAGTGCCAGGACCCCCTCCCAGGTCTGCTGGGAAATGGGGCTGTCATAGGGCATAGGAGCAGTGGTGTGTGTGAGTGGTGCAATGTGTTAGGGGTGCAGTGTGTGTGTGTGAGGTGGACAGTGTGTGAGCAGTGTGTGTGTGAAGGTTGCAGTGTGTGTGTGTGAAGGTTGCAGTGTGTGAGTGAGGGCAGCAGTGTATGTCAGGGGTGCAGTGTGTGTGTTAGGGGGGCAGTGTATGTGTGGGTCAGTATGTGTGTGACAGTTGCAGTGTATGTTTGTATGGGGGGCAGTGTATGTGTAGGGCAATGTGTGTATGGGGGGCAGTGTATGTGTAGGGCAATGTGTGTATGGGGCAGTGTATGTGTAGGGCAATGTGTGTATGGGGGCAGTGTATGTGTGTGTGGGGGCAGTGTATGTGTGTGTGTATGGGGGCAGTGTGTGTGTATGGGGGCAGTGTGTGTGTATGGGGGCAGTGTGTGTGTATGGGGCAGTGTATGTGTGTGTATGGGGGGGCAGTGTGTGTGTGTGGGGCAGTGTATGTGTGTGTATGGGGGCAGTGTGTGTGTATGGGGGCAGTGTGTGTGGGGGGACAGTGTATGTGTGCCTGGGGCAGTGTGTGTATATGGGGGGCTGTGTATGGGGAGCAGTGTATGTGTGTCTGGGGGGCAGTGTATGTGTGTCTGGGGCAGTGTGTGTGTATGGGGACAGTGTGTGTATGGGGCAGTATGTGTATGGGGCAGTGTGTGTGTATGGGGCAGTGTATGTATGGGAGGCAGTTTGTGTGTATGGGGCAGTGTATGTGTGAATGGGGGGCAGTGTGTGTATGAGGGCAGTGTGTGTATTCGGCAGTGTGTGTATGAGGGGCAGTGTGTGTGTAGGGTGTGTGTGATAAGGCTTTGGGGGGCTTTTTTTATAATATGCTTTTTTTTTTTTTTTAAATGTATTTAATTAAAATTAATATACTTTATGTCCCCCCTCCCTTCTTACCTTTACTGGGAGGAGGGGGGACATTTCTGGATCCCTGGTGGTCCGGTGGGGAATCCCTGGTGGTGAGGTGAACTCTAGCCCGCAGCTCCTGAGCTAGAGTTCACTCTCGCGAGATTTGGAGCGTTGCCGCGGCAACGCTCCATGCTCGCGAAAAGAGGACCCGGAGGAGCTGCAGGCTGAGCTCCCGGGTCCTCTCTCTCTCCCTCCCCCCGGCGGCTACCAGCACGGTGCCTGCGGACCGGGGAGGGCGCAGGCACATTGCAGGGCTAGCGCTTGCATGTGCTGGCAGGGGAAAGGGAGACCGTCGGTTTTCTCGGGGGCGGGGCAATTGCCCCATTGCCCCCCCTTCCCAGATCCGCCACTGGGTCTGAAGTGTCCCTTTCAGGTAGTCTTTTTGGGATAAGCACATTAACTATTGCTTTAGTAGTGTTGTGTGTAAAAAAGAGGCGAATGCAACCAATGTTTTTAAGGAGAAATGGTTTAAAGATAAAATACCCCATTCCATATGTGATGCAGAAAGTGACCTTTATTCAGCCTATGTGATTGGCACAACCATGTTTTGACCTTAAACGGCTCTTTGTCAAGCGTGGGGGAAGAGTTAAGTTGCTTTTCATTCTGAATGGTGAGCATTCACAAAACAGTACAGCAGTACTATAATTTCCACTCTTCTTTTTCCAACATAGCACAGACTGACTCAGTGATATGAATGATGGTTATCCAGATAAGCTCTTTAGAACAGATGGGCATGAGTAGGACTTCTGTGTAGGTGATTTCTGAAGTGTTCTATATAATCTCCTTATTTGAGTCACTATTTAAAGAGTAGCAGTCCTGCAAGGTTATTTTTGTTTCCTACTCAATCATGCTTCAAATTTTAGTTAATTGTTTTTTATAAACACGTTACAATTATATGTATATTGTCTTCAAATATTTTGTGAATGTCCTTGTTAAAATGTGAAGAAACTTCAGTAATTCCAAATGCTGAGTTTCTGTGGAATGAATATGCAAACATGACTATCTGTATTTACTTACGTGTTAAATAATATAGTCAATGCATGTGACATCTCAAATAATTGAGCAATAAAAAAATATACTAAACTGTTTTATGCTAATAAAAGGGACTGAACCCTAACTGCCAGAGAAAAAAACTAAATGTCTAACCACTTGGCTTTAAATGAACCCATGTAATTTCATAGTTCAGCTCCAATACTAGGTCTTTTACAAATGTGTCCTCCAAGCATCTGCTTAAAATGTCTCCCTCAATTCCAGCACTGTGTATCTTGTCAAAGCATGCCATCAGATTATCACAGTTTTCCAGGAACTTTTATACATATCCTCCGGCATCCTCAAGTCTTCATTTCTTAAAATGCATTTTTCAGTGACAATGATTATAATTTCATATTTTAGCATAATTTAACATATCAGAAAAGGAATAGTGTAACTGATTAATTGAAGCAGTTTCCTGAATACTGATTAATACATAATTTCCATTATATTTTGTAAGTATGTGATTGCTGGACAATGCACACTTATTACTTTACAATATGCTGGTCATGTCTCTGGCACTAAAAAGATGGAACAAATGAAATATAGATTTTTATTTTGACAGACATTTTGATATTATTATTTTTTTTAATCAAATGTATTTCTTATTGTGGTGATACACAGTTATACAAGTAACAACAGTTATAGACATTGCGCAATTTCAACTTGGTACACATGAAACGACATAACTTTATAACAGGCATTGTTCACATAATGATGTCCAAACCATCAGTACAAACAAGAAGATATACATAAGTTATGTCACAATAGAGAATAACAGAAAGGGGAAAGAGAGAACGAATAGTGGAAAGGGTATCCAAAATGGTACTATTAAGCTATCAGACGGGGTTGCAGCCCAGTTTTGCTGGATTATCATAGCCTACTCGAAAGTTAGCTAGCCCACTTATGATGCGCCTACCAAGGGATAGATATTTACCTCTGGTGGTGAAATCTTCCACCCACTACCATCTGTGACTGTGTTATCATAATACTTGGATGTGTCAGTCTGTCCAATCTTTAAACCATAGGGTTTATACCTTTCTAAATAGTGATACATAGTGGTATGTAGCCCAGGGTATTTATAGCTATTGTATCGGGATTAAACCTTAGAGTGAGTGAGGGAAAATGCTAAATGCTTGCTTATTACTATTTAAATATATTTTGACTTGGAATCTGTGGCTGCATGATATTGGAGTGGGAAGTTAGGTGCCTGGAATCTACAGGGCTGCAATTTTTATAAGATGTGTCTCCTGGATAAATATTATCTCCTTTTAGTTTTTGTATTTCTTGAACGAGGACATGTCTTTTGTAAGAGGTATTGAGATCCCGTACATTTTGTCATATTATTCTCATATTAGAGCAAAAGGATCTTGCTAATTACTAAAGGGACATTCCCAAGGAGAAAATGCTCAAGGCCCGTATCCCAACATCTATGTATCCTTTTGATTACATACTGGAAGGTTTGTTCCCACTGTTTTTTTATCTGTAACTTTATTAATTGGTAAATTATATTTTTTAAAAGCTTTTTTGCCCAACCAAAATTTTTGTTTCCAATAACCGATAAAGGGAGAAAAGTCATATGTCATGGCTGAATTATGGTACGCCACCATCATAAAACTTCACCAACCTCCATTGATATCACACTGAACAAAAAACTATGAAAAATCTATGTGGTATCCTTACCATGTCAAATGTAACCATTCATATGTTGAAATATATATGATCTGTAGATATTCAAGCAGTGCCTGTGTATTATATATAAACTAGACAGAAAATTAAAGAATGCCCCTCTGAAAAGGGGGGCTAGAGTGTGTCTTGAGGATATCTTGACAGGGGGTAACCCTTAACTAAACCGAAAAGGAAGAAAGATGTGAACCAAAGACATAAAGTCCGAGGTACACGTAGTAGAATCCTCAAAATTATATTGATAAAATCAGATTCATTGAATAACCTTAAAAAAAAAAAAATATATATATATATATATATATATATATTTTTTATTATTGGAAAGCTCCTACCTATGGTTTGCCTACTAGTGTGGAAATGCTAATCAGTATCAGTACATAAAATAAGAACCTCCGTTTTAATAATATTCTGTGTCAGAAAATGGGAAATAATCCATTAGGAGGGAGAATAAAGGGCAGGGTCATCTCTGGATTTTAGAAACACTTGGGCTTAAGACCAAAGGGAAATGTGGTGATTTGTTCACCAACAGAGAGATGACCTTTCCATTTTATGTCCCGTTTTTGTTTTACCTATGCACAGCGTGCTGATGATGTTCTCCGGATCTCAATAAAAGCAGAGCTGGAAACCAGCATATGCCGTACAGCCAGATAATGAATATAATTCCATCACTACTTCAAGTCACCTTGGGAATACCACCCTCTCCTGCTAAGTAGCCTTACTGCTCACTCTACTACTGAACTTTCTTAACATAAAAAGTGACTGATTTCAGAAAAAAATAATATATTTTTTCCCTCTCCACCACTAAATAGTTTAAAATTTTTGGCTATAGCTTCCAAAGCCTCACCTAGCAATGCCTATGAGAGAGAGGGTTCATGACATATCATGCTGGTCCTCCTAAAATATGTTGGGCTATATTACCCCTAGCAATTTAGGAAACCTTATCCTAAAAAGCTACTCCAAGAAACGTGACCACTTCATTATTTAAAGTAGTCATGGTTCTTGGAGTCTGTAATTCAGTGAAATGCTGCACATACAGAGTTAAAACCCCTTGCTTTGTACCTCCACACACAGCGTCATTTGCGTGCTGAGAATTATAGTTAGTTCTGTAAATACCTAGTGTCTGACATTAGCATGCTGGCAACAGCCCCTTCCCCATGCTGCCGATGTCCTCCCCCAAACTGTCCTTCTCATCATCTTGACCCACGCAACAAGGGCAAGTGATGGCACCGGAGCACGATTGGTATGCAGAGAATACGTAGCCTGCAATGCAGGTATTTTTTTTTTTTTTACTGTTAGGGATAGCTCCATACCAGTAACACTTACTCTATTAAAACACATTTTTTCTTTGGTTGGAGAATACCTAAAGTCATATTTTAATAGTATTTAAGAAACTTAAATTAACAGTTAGGTCCTTTGTATATCATGGAAAAACTGGCTATATATGCTTCAGGCATGTGGGTTTTCGGATATATTATTATTTTTTTATTAGTTTATTTATTTTCATGGCTTGTGCTTAAATGGAGTTAGGTATCAAAACAGAAACTACAGTGATAACTTCATTACATAAAATACAAGCATTTACACATATTCTATGAGGAGTTAATACCTGGTACAAATCCACATTTATTCAGGTTTAAAGACCAACTATCGACTTGTGAAAGACTCACCAATTCCCAAAGACTTGCCCTTCTTGTCTTTATTGAACTTATAAAATAAACATTGTTTTTATTGAATTTGCCAGGTGATGAAATCTGCAAAAGTCTTATTGCTTTCTTTCTCTTCTTATTTTTCTTTACTGTCCAAGAGAGAGGTCTCTTGATAAATGGCATAGCACTCGGAACGATCGATTGTTAAAATAAATAAATAAAAAGCATAAGGGAAAAAATCATTTATTGAACAATGCTTTATTTACACATGGCGTGCATCTAGCTGTCATTCTGTCGCCTAAGTTATCGATTGTGCATATCTCTGTTTATCTGAAAGCTGCATAATAGTAAAAAAAAAATGTAAAAGACTATTAATAGAGAAAAAAGCACAACCAACTTGGGTGCTGTACATGGCATACACTATTCACTTTGAATTCCAAGAATTCTGGGAAGCTGAATGTTGAACAACATTTTATACGCAGTATTTTATTCTCGACAATGTGCCTAGTGATGTAGGGATGGTGATAGCACATTATGAATTCATATAATACACAGCTTGGATTTTTCAGATTTTAAGGGTTTATCTGTGTAATTTATATTATACTATACTGTTCTTATATTCTTTATAATTGTGACCTCATTTTATGCATTAATTGAGTGCACTGAAGGCTGTGGTTCAATGCAGAGTCAAAACAGTGGAGCAGGGAAATTGTTATGTCATTAAAACAGCCACTGCAGGAGAGAACAAATTCTGGGAAACTAACTAGTTAAATATATACTTGTCTTAGATTTCTGTCATGACAGTTAAACACCTGTAGACCAGGGGTGATGGTGAACCCAGTTTTCAATGGGCACTCAAGACCCTAAAGCTCTCTAGCTTACTGAAATGCTTTATGTGTGAAGACTGTGGACTGTTTTTAATTTTACAATTAGTGCAGATTTCAATAGAAATTGTCATTTTTATGAATGAACTTTGTTACACAACTCTGCCTGCCAATAAGACAACACATCCTGTTACTTCCTGGTTTGTTTAGCTCAGTAGAGTTAAACTCAAGAGGCAGGTAATTTTTACCTTGCAATGACTTCTCATTGAACTGCATTAGGAAGTCTGTGATTTGACAACCACAGAAAGTCTGGGCAGGGTTAGAACGGGAGGGATCTGCAGCTCTTTTTGCAAATGGTTTTAGTATACTATAAAGTGATTATTTGTATTGAACAGTGGAGAGCTTTAAGAGGAGCTTTGAAAAAAAAGAGGAGCTTTAAGAAGAGAACTATAAGTTTATTTAATCCAGTGGTGCGTATGAAACAAAATATGCATTTTTTACAAAGCCCATTACTCCCAGGGTCATTCACTAAAACTGAATTGAAATTAAATCAAAATTGCCAAATTAAGGCAAATGTAGCTGAAGTGAGAGATTAAAGGCATGTAACATAAACTGCAGATACCTGTCTGGCAGCTCTGAGGAAGCACTTGACACAGAACACGATTAACCATATGTGGCCACCTGGGATCCATGGATCAGACACAGGTCCTAAAACCATGAATTTGTTTAGCTCCATTCCCCATCCATTTACCATCCATTCACCAGCCTAAGTGGGGGAACAAATGTGCCTAGGACCCTAATCCTTAATACTTAAATTCTTTGTTGATCACTCCCTTCATCTGTGCTTTATTTCACCCCAAAATTAGTATCACATTACCTGTATAATATTATCATTAAAAAATACATGCATAATGCAAAACGCATTTCAACAAAAGCTAGAAATATTTTGTTACATTAAAGTGGACCTATTACCCACAAAAAATGAACCATCAGTTAGGTATACATTTAATATATATGATCGAATGATAAAATTGTCAGCAAATGCATAGATTAAAAGCAATCCTTATTTGAAAAATGATTCTTTCATGATGCTTAATACAGAAATTAGGCAGCTGGCAGTGCACCTGCCCCCAAAAGAGACACACATCATCCCACAATAGAATCCATGCAGGTGTTCACTAGGAGTTGTGAGAGACCTCTGTGCCAAGATGGGAAGGCTGACTGTATGTGCAGCCACCTGTAGAGACCATATTTGCAGTCTATTGTCAATGGCGTAGTGTTAAAGATATAGTAAAGAAAAAAATAGAATTTTTAATAATGAACAAGTATAATTTGCTTGCAGGCAAGACAGAACAAATACCAGATGCATTGTTACTCCATATAAAGTATAGTATAATCTTTTTTTATAACAGGTGTACTTTAAATATTGATGTGCATAGTAGTTATCTCTATGAATAAATTAGGACTGCATTAAACAATTTTTATTATCAATTAATCAGATAAAAATAACAAGTTTACAAAAGTGGGATAGCTGAGGAAAAAATACAGAGAGGGGCATTATAGGGCATTGTGAATGCTGCTTGTACGATTGCATGTATGTAGAGGGGGCTGTTTGTGGTATATTGTTTGTGTGTAAATATGTCTGTGTTTGTTGTGTTTTAGGTTTGTTTAGGGGCTGTAGAATGTGTGTCTGTGGAGAGTTATAGTGGCTGAATTTTGTATGTAGTAGTGTGAGGTAGGGCTTTATTATGTTGGAGCATTTTTTAAAATTTTATTATTAATAATATTGTTATAAAAATGATAATGTTTTATTAAAAAAAGTTTACCTTTGGACAGGGAGGGATCCAATCCACTGGATCCCTGACTTTGGTCTCAACTGCCTGCCTCATCCCAACATTCATTATACAAGCAATATAATAAAATAACATTCACTCACTGAAAAAAATCACAAACATATATTGTGAATATCACTAGCAAGGAAGTTATTTAAGAGTTTAATTCGTGGGAGCACATGATTGCCTCAGGGGTGAATTCAGCATATTGCCTGAACTGAGTACAGTTTATTAATAAGTTAAGAAATAAAAGCTCATCCCTGATACTAAAGAGGTTCTGTAGCAGTTGTGGGTTTATTAAACAAACCCACAGATACTGCAGAACCTTCTTGGCTCTCCTGTTGGCAGGACGCTATGCTAGAACAGAGGTTTCCTGCTTTCTTGAGAAAAAAAGTGCCAGGCAGCAAGAGTGCATACAGCATACATTAGGGACACAGATAGAGAGTTGACAAGCATTCATGCAAGCAGTCAGTCTCGCAGTACCCACTCCACACTTCCCATTGAGTACAGCAGCAGAGAATCACAATATACAGTTGCAAGAAAAAGTATGTGAACCCTTTGGAATGATTTGGATTTCTGCACAAATTGGTCATAAAATGTGATCTGATCATCATCTATGCCACAATAATAGACAATCACAGTCTGCTTAAACTAATAACACACAAAGAATGAAATGTTGCCATGTTTTTATTGAACACACCATGTAAACATTCACAGTGCAGGTGGAAAAAGTATGTGAATCCCTAGACTAATGACATCTCCAAGAGCTAATTGGAGTGAGATGTCAGACAACTGGAGTCCAATCAATGAGATGAGATTGAAGGTGTTGGTTACAGCTGCCCTGCCCTATAAAAAACACACACCAGTTCTGGGTTTGTTTTTCACAAGAAGCATTGCCTGATGTGAATGATGCTTCACACAAAAGAGCTCTCAGAAGACCTACGATTAAGAATTGTTGACTTGCATAAAGCTGGAAAGGGTTAAAAGTATCTCCAAAAGCCTTGCTGTTCATCAGTCCACGGTAAGACAAATTGTCTATAAATGGAGAAAGTTCAGCACTGCTGCTACTCTCCCTTGGAGTGGCCGTCCTGTAAAGATGACTGCAGATTGCTATCATCGAAGGAAAAATTAATTCCCAAGTTTATCAAGACATTTTTCAGGAGATGTTAAGGCCATCTGTCTACCAGCTGAAGCTCAACAGAAAATGGGTGTTGCAACAGGACAATGACCCAAAGCATAGAAGTAAATCAACAACAGAATGGCTTAAACAGAAGAAAATACGCCTTCAGTCAGAGTCCTGACCCCAACCCGATTGAGATGCTGTGGCATGACCTCAAGAAAGCGATTCACACCAGACATCCCAAGAATATTGCTGAACTGAAACAGTTCTGTAAAGAGAAATGGTCAAGAATTACTGCTGACCGTTGTGCACGTCTGATTTGCAACTCTAGGAAATGTTTGGTTGAAGTTATTGCTGCCAAAGGAGGTTCAACCAGTTATTAAATCCAAGGGTTCACATACTTTTTCCACCTGCACTGTGAATGTTTACATGGTGTGCTCAATAAAAACATGGCAACATTTCATTCTTTGTGTGTTATTAGTTTAAGCAGACTGTGATTGTCTATTGTTGTGACTTAGATGATGATCAGATCACATTTTATTACCAATTTATGCAGAAATCCATATCATTCCAAAGGGTTCACATACTTTTTCTTGCAACTGTAGTCACCATTGGCAAAGAATAAAACAAAAATGTATTTATTACCATTACTATGTTTCATGTTGAATATTTAATTGAATATATATTTTTTGACAGTAACACCATTACTAAAAATGTGAGCTCCGTCCGCATTTGCCTACTTTTTTTTTTGCCTGCCTTTTTTCTCAGGTTATTACACGACAAAAGTGGGCATTATTTGGTGGTGGTGTTTGGGGAGGGGCCAAAGGGAGAGCTTTAGGAAGCTTTAGATAGATAAATAGATAGCGATAGATAGGTAGATAGATAGATAGATAGATAGATCCAAGGCAAGTCTGTATTGTAAAGAGTTCATGAACTTATTTTGTTGTTTTTTTCTAGTGGAAAAGTTAAACAATTTTAAAGTGAAAATAACAAAACATCCTTTGTTTTTGGTTTATGAAATGCAATTTCCATGATGTTTTGAGGTCTGTAAAGAAGGGAAAAACTTCAGATGTTATCAGATTAAAAGTATAAAGGAGTAATCCTTGTATTAGACAGTAATGAAATCTCTTTAAACTTACTGTTATTAAAATTCCCAAATAGTTTCCATATCCATGTTTGAAGCACTGTTAACTGTTAAATGCACAGTACAAATTCCACAGCATATAGCCTACAAAATAGAAAAGAAACATAAAAATCAGGAAAGACAGCTGTTTGACGATTTAACATGGAGGGGAACAAACTGATTGAAAGAATAAAAGCTCCTAAAAGAAAATTTAAATAGATAATGATTTAACAGCTCATTTGAAGTTAGTCTTCCAAGAAACGTACAGATAAGATACTTGGCGACATTAATGGTCCTGGGTCTTTCAACTCCCTCTTTATATATGTAAGAGATGGCGAATAAACATGTCTTGTCAATAAAGCATACACTCATCTATTATCCTTCCATCCATAGATTTATATTGAATATAAACACAATCTATTTCTCCTTTCACACCCACAAATTTATAAACTATTTCAGATTATATATATTAAATCATTCACCTTTAATTTGCCATTTGGTGTGGCTGCAGAAAATGTTTTGTTTGGTACAGCACTGCAAACTACACTATTAGAACAGAATCTGCAAGTTTACAGTATATCTGTCATGGGGCCCTTGGGATATTTACCCAGTTGATAACCATTGCAATAATACAAAAAAAATGAAAAGGTATTATCAGTAGTAATAGTATGGACTATTTACATTTTTTCCTGGATAAAGTGTGAACATGAAAATTTCATTCACATACGTTAAACTTATACCGTTAAGTAACCGGTTAGAAAATAATGCTGCAACTTTAATGAGTTCTGCAGTAACGGTTCTGCAGGTGACATATATGCGGTTCTCTTCCACAGCACCACAAACCGACTCACCAATTAATAATGGTTGATTTCTATCTGAAAAATCTGTTCAGAGCATTTGAGTAAGTCAAGACTGTAGATCATTTGTGGGAAATGTCCAATCTGGATGTAGAACTTATATATGAGCAATCTGTTTCTGAAACTGATTTCTAATGTCACCCTTTAACTTTATATTATAACAGCAGATCCTGGCACCATGACATGCATGTTATCTTCTCTTCTCTTATAGTTGAATTTATTAAGTAACTACACAGCTAGTACATCAGACTCAGATTGTGAAAAAATGTGTACAATTCTATTCAATTCTTATTGGCATTTTTCTAATTTCTTGGCAAACTGTGACAACTAATAAGAAAAAAACTAAATTCATGTCATGTACTTTTTAGATATATTATTAGGGATCAGCAGGGTTCCGTTGAAAATATAAGCAACGCATTTAATATAGATGCTCATTACTAGATGCATTATATGGGTCAATGGCATTTTACTTCCACTTAGTGAACAGATCTGTCTCTTGGTTATAAGGACTGAAAGACATATGAATAGTTCCCTTACTTTATATAAAGCTTTTCCATCAAAATGGCATTGGGACTAAATGCAATCCACGATGTGTAGTACTATTCTTGAGCCCCACCGTCCTATTAGAATTTGAAAAAAAAAGATCCCCTCTAGAGAGTCTTGGGTCATATTTAAAGAAAATAGAATTTTACCAGCATTTCAAATCTGAGGCTATAATAGCTTATTTTAAATAAATGATCTAACTTAGCTATAATCACAGCTTGACTATTTTAGCCTCAGTGTTTTGGTATTTAGATTTAAATTTGCTACTGTTTAAAGTTTAGCGAATAACCCTGTTACACTTGCATGTTTCTTTTTAGGTCAGATACATGTATGTACGTTTCAATATTGTTGTTGTACATTTATACCAACATGATTTATAGCTGTTTTTTTTTTTAAATACAAGAGATTTGTTTTGTTTGGTATTGTATCCCATCCACCAGCCTAAAGTCTACAAAGCTTGTATCATCCAATCAATATCTCAGTTCTACACATACTAAACAACAAGCTGGCAGCTTGCTTATTGCCTCATTAAAGGGACACCAAAATGGCCTGACCTTTGTTCCCATAACATTGAATTTAGGACAGCTGGAAGTGATAAATTGAAGTCATTCAAAGAACGGGATATGTGCTTCGATGTATCCTTTAAGAAGGTTAGTTGAACAGTAAATGTTTGCACCTAATGCCTCTCTCTCTCCCTTTATCACTACGGAAAAGATATTAGGATCTCATTGATTGCTAATAAAGGAAATGTCTAAGATTAATGTCATGCATTAACCAAAGACAGTGACTTTTTTAAGATGGGATTCATTGCTGTACCAGAGTATAGTGGAGATCAGTATGAAATTCATGCTTTGCAATCCGCACATGCCATAAAGGAATATCACAACACATGCAACATTTTGTTCATCGAATTTGGGAAATATAAACACTTAAAGTATACTCATCTTCTCTAATCTAGTTGTGCTTGTTTTATTTAAAGGGTTATTCCAAGAACCATGACCACTTCACTGATTTGAAGTGGTCACCATACCAGGAGTCTATAAATGCAACATTTCACTTTGAAACGCTACAAATACAGAGATTAACCCCCTCCCCCCTTTCACTTGAGAGCAGTCAGCTGACACCATAAGCCAATGAATGTTGATCGCCAAGGCTTACGACTTCTGCAGCTCTGGAGAATACTGAAGTGCAGGGATCTGGGCCAGGATACCCCTGGCATCATAACCACTACTGCAGGATAAAAACATGAAACTACAACAACTCTTCTCTGATGTGTTACCTACACTGTGCTGTATAAGTCAGCAGCTGTGAGGTCTAGCAACATACCTTCATGCATTATAAGGGGTATTAATGTACATAGTGAATTTTTTATTTTTTCATTATTAATCAGTTGCAGAAAGCATCATGCCAACTGCAGCACACTATGTTTTGACTTCTTACCTGGAATATGCATGACCACCACTCCCTGTCTCCACTATAGCTGCCTAGGTCTTTCTTCCACTTTTGATATGTAACTCCCCATCGACAATTCTGCTAGTTCATTGTCACCACTCTGTTCAGATGCAGGCAATAAAGCCAGCTTCTTGACATCACAGAGGTAGTTATCGCTTCCGTGTTTGTGCTAACTAGTAATGCAAAACTATGAATAGGATTATCAATAAGCTGACAGAAATGTCAATGGAAGGGTCAGAAAGCACTGCAGCTGCATTTACCTTACATAGCATCTCTATTTTTACAATTTCTATTTAATTGACAGCACTGTGGCCACCTTCTGCAATATCTACTTCTTCTTCTCATTCTTCACAACCTTGGTTTATGAGACTCTGCTCTTTCCTGGTTCTCCCCATACCTCTTCCAGCGCTTTTTCAGTGCCTCCTTTTCTGGTTCTTCCGCTTCTCCACACCCCCTCTCTATTTGTGTTTTACAAGGTTCTGTCCTCGGTTGCCTACTTTTTTTTAATGTAAACTGCCTACCTTGGTAAACTAATCAGCTACCAAAACAAGATTATGATTTTTTTAAATTGTATTTTCAAGAAAGAATAAACAATACAGACAGTGCCACGTAGATACATGTCTTATGCAAAAGACCTAAGTATGTGGTTTCCTTATTATATTCAATGATTTGTATACATAAAACGTATACAGAATAAAAAAGATAAATGCAAAGTGAGGGAATCCAATGTTGTCAACACAATCAGTTGACCATCGGGAATGTATTTTCCAATCATAAAAAGAAAAAGTAATAGAGAAACATCAAATATGTATTTCTGCTAAATAAGTATTAAAGACAAAGAGTGATTTGGGGGCACACCTGAAACATGCATTTTACAGGAATGATGGTGCGGTAGAGACCAAAATGAATACATAATACAGATTAAGGAACAGCACACATAAAAGTAAACATTTTAGGTTTACAAGGCTACTTAAAATCCCCTATCTCAGCAAATGAATAGAGAGATTCAGTTCCACCATATGGCAATATTGTGTTAAGCCCACCAATATGTCACACTATCCCAGTATTGGTGGGTCCTAACTAATACCAACGTAGGAAACAAATTAAATAGTGCTAGTGCTAAATGAGCTAAAGTGCATTTTCATAATCTATTGTAAGAGCATTGTGAATATATATAATGCAAAATTAATGTGATAAACACATTAAAACCCCTTAAGGGCACATGACGGAAATATTCCGCAATGATTCCCTTTTATTCCAGAAGTTGTGTCCTTAAGGGGTTAGAAAATGCAGTGTCAAAAGTAAACAATTAAAGTGATAGTGCTTTTATGTATATACTCACAATTAGTGATGTCGCGAACCCTAAATTTTCGGTTCGCGAACGGCGAACGCGAACTTCCGCAAATGTTCGCGAACCGGCGAACCGCCCGAAACGCCATTGACTTCAATGGGGAGGCGAATTTTAAAACACACAGGGACTCTTTCTGGCCACAATAGGGATGGAAAAGTTGTTTCAAGGGGACTAACACCTGGACTGTGGCATGCCGGAGGGGGATCCATGGCAAAACTCCCATGGAAAATTACACAGTTGATACAGAGTCTGGTTTTAATCCATAAAGGGCAGAAATCACCTAACATTCCTAAATCACAATCAATATGGATTGACACCTGACATATGACATATTGACACCTTGACATATGGATTGACACCTGTCCTCAGAGCCCCTGATGCACACGGACACAGAGCAGAATAGAGACTGGTCCCCCTACATAGGGTCACTTGGCAGATATGGATTGACACCTGTCCTAAGGATCCCTGATACACACTGACACAGAGCAGAATAGGGACTGTTCCCCCTACATCGGGTCACTTGGCAGATATGGATTGACACCTGTCCTAAGGTTCCCTGATACACACTGACACAGAGCAGAATAGGGACTGGTCCCCTACATCGGGTCACTTGGCAGATATGGATTGACACCTTGTTACAAACTGCTATTTGTAACGGGCCCTTTAAATGGCAAATTGCCCTGCTTCCCTGGGTTGTGGAGAAGCCTATTTGCCAGCCTCCTCCCGCATGACTATGGCCCCTGGGAGATTGTGAAAATGTATGCACTTTTATTTGGTGTGTATGGCCCTTTAAGACTGTC
>OW240920.1:95117474-95138496 GCA_933207985.1 Pelobates cultripes | reverse complement strand
TTGTGACACCAGATGTAAGTGGTGGCACTGACTGGGGAAATGGGCACAGTATGCACTGTGAGCCTGACACAGAAGCTGGCAGCAGTGGCAGACAACTAAGTGCAATTACATTACATAGAAAAAATAAATAAATAAAAAAGCATACCCTTATCCCTAACCTAGCTATGCTTTTCCCTATCTTATGAACAGCAGCTACACTTTCCCTCCTTACTAAGCATGCAGCTTGAGAATGAATCTAAAATGGATGCCTTCCAGGAGGTGGGAGGGTCTGCTAGGGAGGGTGTGCTGCTAATTGGCTGGAATGTGTCTGCTGACTGTGAGGTACGGGGTCAAAGTTTACTCAATGATGACGAATAGGGGGCGGGTCGAACCGCGCATATGTTCGCCCGCCGTGGCGAACGCGAACATGCTATGTTCGCCGGGAACCGTTCGCCGGCGAATTGTTCGGTACATCACTACTCACAATGCAAGTCATGTATCTATACTAAATTAAGTTTATAATTAAAGTTACATTACTATCCAAAACCTCTTTAAACCCATACTCTCTTGTGGTTCAACTCCAAAGAGGCACCTAAAGCTGGGGGCGGGGGGTGGGGTGGGGTGGGGGTGCTAAACCCAAAGGGAATCTGGTCTGGACCTAAAACTTGCATAGGTACTTAATCTGTATTTAGTATATAAGCATTAAAAGAAGAGAAAGAAAAAAAAGTAAAAGTAAACTAAGTGCATATAGCAAAGAGGAGATATCAACATTGTACAATGCATGAGATATGGCTGCTAGTAAAGTGTGCCTTAAACAGTATGCATATACATATGAAATCTCACTGTTTACAGTGTGGCCCACCACAGAGACATATCCAAGCAGATTGGTTCGAGATGTCTTTTATGAGAACTTCTGAAGGACTAAATGTTAGACATCAGCTTATATGGGAGTATATCTTCCTTCCCATCTATAGGCTAAATTGAGCACATGAGACCCCTGATCTGTAGAAGTGAAACAAGTTATGCGGAATTCCTGTCATAAAATTCTTCCATTGCCAAATGTCCCTATATCTAAGAAATTTGCCTAGAGAGGTTCATTATAACTCCTCCAATACGCGAACGTCTCTTTATAAAATTGCTCCTGTCTACCTATCCTCACTGTCCCATCCACACTGCTGAACTCCTGCGTTTATCCTCTGTTCATACTCGCACTTCTGAAGCCTTGAAGACTTTGCTAGGTCCTTTAGGTCTACCTTCCTTGTTCCATTGGACTCTCACCTAGTCTCAATTCTTTCATAAAAATCACAGCTTTCCCTCCCCACCTCTCACTAGCCCACCTTCTCTGCTGCAACTGTATTATCTAAAAAAAACATTGTGTACAATTCCATTACATGAAATACATCCTACACTTACCTGTGGGTCATTGTACCACACTCCCCTTAGAATTTGCCTACTTTGAGCACCTCAGCACCTTTGATTACTATACGTCCAACGTATTTTGTTGCAACTACTAGTTGATAATAATAATAATAATAATAATAATAATAATAACTATGTTTCCAATAAAATTCTGTTGGATGGCTGTTTCTGTGATATTGCTCCCACTAAATAGAGTAGAGTTTTAAGACTGATGAGGTGTCACTTCTTCTTACTCTTGAAATCGAGGGAAATTCCCATTTGAACATCTTTTGAGCTATTTAATTTTTTTAGTTTTTACTTAATTGTATTGCACTATCCATATAATCCATTAGAATGGGGGTAAACATCATGAAGTGCTCTTTGACCTCAAATGCAAATTTGGACTTGCTTAGTTCAAATACACTGGCTATAAATAGTCTGCTTGTTATTCACATTTCTGATGCGATACTGAAAGATTTGTGGCAAGTTGTGTCAATTTAATGTGCTTCAAAGTATATTTGGTTGACCACTTTTTGTGAATTATCTACTATCTAATCAGCATGCTAACCTTGTAACTAGACTATTACTGCTACTGTTGCTATATTCCACACATTGGTTTTCATCACCTGTTATTGAATGACTAAACTTAATATTTGAAAGCGTCGAGCTTGCCTTAGTGCTGGATAATACAAAACAAGGGCTGGATTATGTATTAAAAGCTATCAAATAATTGCATTGCAAACAAAACATGATAAAAACTCAGTTACTTTTGAATGCATTCTCACTCATCCGACCATCACTTAAGTTTTAATTGAAAACACGGACTTTCATTCTTCAATTACAGTTATCTTTGGCTACAGTCCAGATTCATCAAACACGTGAAGCACAGGTTACTATTCTGGATACATTCTCAAGGGATCACTTGCGATAAAGACTTTGTAAGATTCTATCATTTATTGTTCACCTTTCATTCATGTAGTTAATCAACTGAGTATATTAGGGCACATCTAGTGATTTCCCCATTGACCTCTGATCTCTAATCATGGGCTAATCAACTTCTCTAAAAGAATAGTCTAGCTTCAAATGACCTTGATACCTTTCTCATATGCTTCACACAAAGATGGTACTACAACATGCACACCAGATATAGTATTATAAAACAAAACACAAAACAAATTAAAGAAGAAGTAAAAAAATATATTGTAACGGAGCTACCTGTACCCCTAGCTGGGTACTTCCGCCAAGGACCACTACCTAGCTGGAACAGGGGACAAAACCGCAGCACTTCTGCCTACAGTCGCCGTGGCTTGACTGGGGCTCTGGTACCGCTCCTTCATGAAGCCGATTGGGGAATTCACTCTAGACACCCCCAGGATGACACTCAGTCCTGGGAGCTCTAGTCCCTACAAGGACTTTCCATGTTTAATCCCCTGCAAGCTGGAACAGCAGACACATGGGTTAAATCGTCCTTCCCTCCAATAACAGGATGACACACAGTTTTGGAGTGCAAGCTGGAATTATTTAATGGCAGCCACAACTGGCCTTATATGCATGTCCTCCCAATTGCACAAACTGAGACTTTAACGTCATATTTGTCTGTGGGCAGGAGGCTGGCAATCAAGCTCCTCCAGGAGCTCGTGGCAAACTCATGTAAAAAGGGGAGTTTTTCACATATATAAATGGCAAAAATAAAATAAAGTATAATAAACACAAAATATTTTTACCTTTGTATCCAAAAGATTAATCAAATCAACCAAATTCAATTACTGGTATAACCCCAGCCCAAATATATCCAGGTATGCTAACTCCCTTATTGATAAACATGGGAACAATCTAAAACATTAATAAAACAAGAAAAATGGATCCTTAATAAATCTGAGAAGTTCCATATGAATTCATGGTTGGGTGTATAACTATAACCCTTGCATAACCATCGCTCCACAGCTAAATGTCTGAAAAGAAAGATTTTCTATTTGGCTGAGAATCCTTGTGGCTATGTTGCATAAACATAACTGTGTAAAGTTTATGGTTATTGGTTATAGAAAGGTGGTACATACTTTTCAGGTACTTAGCTATGTTATCAGAAGTGATGGCTAACTTTAGTGAAGTTATAATCATACTTTATTTGATTTTAGTTCAATTCAAATTTGTATTGATTTAATTTTTTTTTAAAGTAGGAGAATACTTTTGTTGTCCTCTCTAAATTGTGTGTGATGTACGTAATTTTGCAGTGCCTTAGGAGATATACCCCAGCCTTGAATTCTTATAGACCTCCAGATTTATTGAAGATCCATTCTTTCTTGATTTTTCAGTTTGATAGTGTTTTCCTGTAATCAATAAAGGGGCTGGCTTACCTGAATATATTTGAGTGTCCTGTAGGCTCAAATGTTTATTGGGGCTGCGGTTATGTTGCTAACTAAGTCTGGTTAATGTTCTGAACAAGCTCAAAATGTTTAGACAGCTGCATATTTGGAGTGCTCCATTGCAGTTTGCCGCAAAGACTGAAGCTATATGTAGGAAATAAAACAAGAATTAATTTTATGGAAAAACTGCTTAGTTTGCTGCTTCTTTTTCTTTACATTTACATTTCATGGAGTAACCATCTTATGATGTGGTGATTGGGAGACAGGGACTGCTTGCAGCTAAAGGTACCTGATGAACACCATAATGGTGGATAAGAAATTTGACTGATAGTATACATTGCTGGTAGTTATCTTTTATTATATCGCAAAAGATGATTCAACATTGACTATGAAAATTCCAAATATTACTAAATGTAATTTGCTCATCATTATGTCTATATGCTCTAAATATTTCCTATTGGTCTGCTCCAAATATTGTATTCCTCAGAACAAGACACTTACATAAAATAAAAATAAAAACTAAGAAGTAGATTTGGAGAGTCATCCAAATTTGGGCCAGACAGGTGATCACAAAACAAAAGACTTGAACGTTTGTTTGATTTATGAATCAGAGTTCTGCCCACGGCGCCAAAAAATAGAGATGACTAGAGGGCAACCACTAAATGTTGATTTTAAGAAAAAGCATAAGAAGTAAAAAAACAAAACTATATTTATATACAACATATTTAACAAATATATAAAAAATTTTACTGATCCTTTTCTTTTCTAATTCATATCAAATATTTATAATGAAGTGGTTTAGACATCTGCACTATTACTGCATTTTTTCTTCTCAATTTTGAGTGTGGTGGTTATAAAAAGAAAGGTGTGTTGCTTCCTGCAAAGGTAAACCTGTGTGAATATTAAGCCTTATTGTTACCAGGCTCTGCTTCATGTGAGTGTTCCTAGTTATTTGAGCTATACCTCACTTGTAGACATTATACCATCTGCACTTTTTTTGTCTTTTTTGTTTCACATATGCTGCTCTCCTGTATATGTACCACTGTTATTAATTTAGCTCTTCAGTTTCTATTGGTGTTTTTCACTTATATGTGCATCATTTTTTATTTTGGTGAGGGGAGTAAGATTAACCGAGCACAAACGTTTTTGGGCTGTTAGTTTGTGTCTAAGTACTTAAGTGCTTGTTTGCACATTACACCATTGTTGTTTACATTTTGAAACCCTTTAATTTGTGTTGTGATTCACAGTGCTATCTGTGGCACCAATAAAAAAAGATGATTGGTGGTTAGGGCCACTACATGTTGATTATATTCACAGATCAAATGACAAGTGACCAACAGAGGTAAAAAAGTAAGAGCAGTAAAAAAAATAAATCTATATATATTTAGTAAATACGTAAATATAGAGTTTTTTTGTTTTGTTTTTTTACTGTTCTTGCATCGTTTCGCTCGATTGCTTACTTCTTTTGCAATACACTGATTGTCAATTTTCCTTTTGGTTTGTTCATATAGTTTTATTACAAAATGATCGCATAGACGAAATTCATCAGAACCAAAACTCTACATGGAGGAAACTTGAATTGACTGAAACTATATTTTTGTTTCTGATTAATCGATTCAAACAAACTGAAATGTTGTCACCTTGCAATCATCTATTCTATATACATCCACTGGGATACATCAATTATTTTCTTGTGTACCTGTACTTTAATGGATATGAATTCTAGAGCAAGTAGTGAGGCTTGCAAAGTGCAAAGCATTTTCAGGGTTAGAAAGCTCACTTTGACCTTGGTTTCCCAAGTAGTATAATTCTCTTACTGAAAAAGCTGATCTATGTGTTTTAAGACTTATGACCCAGAGGGTAGCATTTCAGTCTGGCTAATAAGCAAAATATCTTTGTTTACTGAATTGAAAAACAGACTTTCTGTATCTGCAGAAAGCATCATACAACGCCAGTGGTCTTGACAGGTAAATACGGAAAATACCGTCAAACAGCTTTAACGTTTCATGCTAGGAAGGTTTAGACCAAGGAAAGTTTTGTGACATATAAACAGACAATGTAAAATATAAGGAGCTTGTGTGTCAGGACACATTATAATTGGAGAATGCAACACGTCTATTAGTGGACTAATAAGTAAAATGCTGTTGGACTTGGAACTTCAAGAGAGAATAATTAAGAGATAACCAGCATGTATAGCGTTTTCTCAAAAACGCTAATGTAAAAAAAAAAAGAAGTAAATAAAAGTAAAACATATAGGAGACCTTATCATTCTTGTTTTCATTGATAAGCATGCAAACGTATATGGGAAGATCAATAAAGTTCTAAAAGTGGCACAAAAAAGCAAAAGGGAAGGAGTCACCAGTGGATTGTACCTGCCATGGCAATAGTCCCATCTTTAGTAGTTTATGCAAAACAAGTGTTTTCTTTCCAGCATATGAACATGTGACAAATATTTTGTATATTAAAAAAAAGAGGCATTTTTTATTTTAGTAGATATACCAGATGAAACAAAGCACAATGCACATAAGAAAATGTACTCATCTAATAAAAAGCGTGGAATTCTGTTTGAAGATTAATTGCAAGCAGGATTTATTTTCATATTTTACATCAGACAACTTTTTTTTTTTAATGAAATTTCCCTAAATGTGATTCTGCATATTTCTTGTATACATGATAATGTAGAAACAGTGAAAACTACGGACATCATCTATAAAATCCCAAAACCCCATTATCTTGCACAGAAAAGCAGCCCCATCACTCATCCAGTGGGTATTGTGTATTTCTTCACATCCTGATCTTGATATAATCACGGCAGCCGAGTGAGGCTGAGCCTTCTGATAAACACAATACAAACATATCGTGCTTACATCTTAGAGGAAAATTTAATTTTGTCTGCAAGCAAAAGTATATTGAATTTTTTTTCTGGCATAGAAGTGTCTTCGAGAAGCTGCATCTGATAAAGATAAAAGCAACTGCTAGCTACACTGGAATCCAGAATTAGCTTAGTTTGAAAGCCTGGAACCACTGCGTGTTGTAATTTCCAGACTTGTTTTCTTATATCCTCTCTGCTGCTGGAAGAAAAATTTTAATGTTGAGGTCCTGTAAACATAGTTGTGGGATTTTAATTTTATTCTAGGCCACTGTAGGTGAAAATGTGACCATTCAGTTGTTGTTACACAGAAAACAGATGAAGCAACGGAGCTGAAAGGCCTGGTTAGCAACATGGGAGTAGCAGATCAATGAAGACTGAGATCCAGAAGAGCAACAAGTTCCAAAACCAAGTGATTTATCTAATCCAAACCTTCACTAGTACCTTTCTCTTTGAGTAGTTTATAAATCTTCCTGATCCCTTTGCTTGTCTGCTAAGTATGCACAACTGAATCAACATAGCTCCACATTAAACAAGCTGTACATTGCTAAATTAAAAATTCCACTCTGTACTATATGACCTCAATTTTGGTGGGTTCTAACTTAAAGTGAATTTATAGTCTGGAAATTATATCAGTTTTTCAGGACTATAAATTGCCTGTTATTACCGTGGTCTCTGTCCACCCATTTTGTTGTTGTTGTTGTAAACATTGTCATATTGTCAGGATTATATTGATCCAGCACGCAGAATAGCATCACACCCTAGAACTAAAGGTAAAGTCTTACCAGGCCTTAGAATGGCCAGACTTAACGCACCCGAGAATAGTCAGAAAACTAGCCGAGGTTAGGGACACAGAATGAGTCACAGTGATAAAGCAAAGCCAAAAGTCAAGGGTACCAGAAATCAGGGAAGTCAAAACGAAGCCAAAGTCAAAAACCAGAAAAACACGATCAGGAACACACTCTCGGATAACCAT
The DNA here is from genome assembly GCA_933207985.1 of Pelobates cultripes. Classification (NCBI taxonomy): domain Eukaryota; kingdom Metazoa; phylum Chordata; class Amphibia; order Anura; family Pelobatidae; genus Pelobates; species Pelobates cultripes. Next base: position 95,130,911 of record OW240920.1, on the reverse strand, counting down.
CTAAGGGAAACCACAACAGGGCAATAAGCTAAGGAATAAGTGAGTTTAAATAACCCCCTTTGCAGATCCGATTGGCTGTACCTAGCCCTTGACCCCAAAACGTGTGTGTGCATCTTTTGCGTGATGTCATCCGCATGTCGACATCATCTTTACCGTGGAATGACGTGGGGCTATATAGTTGCATTTGTCCACAGCAGCCAGCATGCACTGACATGCCGCACAAGCCAGGCATCATAGCAGAAGACTGCCGGTTGGCATTCCCCTCGATCTTCTGAAGGTAATTATCTCCGTTTTTGCCACATGGATACGAAGGATACGTGACACATATCTACAAAATGACAATGTTTTACATTGCCGGACTAAAAGTACAAAGCCAATGCAATCAAACTACTTCATAGAGTTGAGATTGTCTGGATGCCTTCATTTTCCTATTGGGCACATAGACCTTCTAATTGTTTTTCCGACCATAGAAACAGAAGTGTGTATAAGGGTGGATAAGCATGCATTTAGTCTTAAACCCTGGTATAGTCACTTGAAAGAACATTTAAAAATCACTGTTCTAAAGGGTATTTAATATTTTTAATATTATTTGCATTTTTTATCACTACTTCTATATTGCTGACATTCTAGTGACTAATCTCATTTGCATGACATTTGGAACACTTGATTCTAATAACGAACAGCTGTCTTGTCATGCTCATTTTTCCCATAAGGGGCTAGTTATGTGTGCACTTCTCGGAAGGGTCAGTTCCACCTTAAATGTTTGCCTTCCTCTGATTTCTTTCTCTAGTTCTGTATTAGTTTGTATACTTAATCTCTCCATATTGTAGTGAGAGTATGCAAAGCCTCAATATTTCATAGTATGTCTTCTTGCAGATAAACTAAATCTAGCACCATTTTCAACAGGCTTTACTATAGCCAACACCAAAGGTGCAGATTTCTTTGGGCTACATAGACCATATCAACCCATTATAGATATATTAGCTCACTCACCTAATGCATTTTATGTCTGAGTGTGTAAGAACACTTGACTCTTATCTGATTTGCAGATCTTGGTCCTGGGGCGATGTGGATGTTTCTGTTGAACGTGCTTCTGTAAAATGTGAGATGTCTGCACAAATGTGTTGAATAAAACCCTCCTGATGCAATCTAAGTCACATGCCTTGCATTAGAGTTCTAGTGAACAATACTTTATTAATGCAGTACAGACAGGGAAAATCCCAAAGAGACATAAGGGTAGCCAAGGGTCGGAACAGAAAACACAGCATAATCTATAATAAATAGAACAAGGTCTGGTAACAGAAGATCTACAACTGTGGAACAGGAATCAGTGGATAGGGAAAGAGAAGGGACTAGACTGGGACTGTGCAACATGCAATTTCAGAAAGTTAAGACCTTGAATATTTGAGTAATTTGTAATAGCAGTAGAAGGTATTTAAATGTCCTGCATCAGGGAGATAGGCTGGTCAAGTGCACGCATCAGACAAGAAGCTGGGTACACTCTGATACAAAGCCTAGCCCAATACCTGAAAAACAGCCTCATGCCATTATCCCTCCCCCTCCAAACTGTACAGTTGGCAAAATGCAGTCAAGCGTTCACCAAACCTAGGCTCGCACTGCTCCAGTGTCCAGTGACAGCTTGCTTTACACCACTCAATCCAATGCTTGGCATTGTACATGGTGCTGTGAGGCTTGAATGTAGATGCTCAGCCATGGAAACCCATTCCATGAAGCTCTTACTGCACAGTTTTTGTACTGATATTCATTCCAATGTAAATTTGGAACTCTTCAGCTATGCAGTCAGCAGAGCATCGGTGACTTTTACACACCATGCACCTCAGAACTCTGTCACTTTATGTGGTCTTCCACTGTGTGGCTGAGTACGTGCTGTTCCTAAATGCTTCCACTTTCCAATTATAGCACATACAGTCAGGGCCGGCACTAACTATAAGGTGAACTAGGCAACCGCCCTTCTAATGCTGCAGCTGCCTGAGTGCTCTATAGAGAGCCTCAGGCGGCTGCAGCAATGTCTCTCTCCTCACCTCTCCTTCCCTCTGAGTGTGCACTTCCTATCAGTCAGGCCGGGTACAGGAAACAGAAACTCCTGTACCTGACGAGGAGCTTGGCCACGCTACAGAGGGAAGGAGAGGTGAGGAAAACAAACGGGGGTATGAGGAGAACAAACGGGAGGGTGAGAAGAGAACAAATAGAGGAGGGGGTGAGGAGGAACAACAGAGGGGGGGGTGGGGAGGAGGGGAGGAGGAGAACAAATATAGGTGGGGTGAGGAGAACAAATAGAGGGGGTGGGGGGGTGAGGAGGAGAACAAATAGGTGGGGGGTGAGGAGGAGAACAAATAGAGGGGTGGAGGATGAGAACAAAGAGGGGGTGAGGATGAGAACAAAGAGGGGTGAGGAGGAGAACAAACGGGGTGAGGAGAACAAACGCAAGAGGAGAACAAACGGGGGGTGGAGAGACCAACAAGTGAGGAGACCAAACGGGGGTGAGGAGAACAAACAGGGAGGAGGGAGGGAGAAAAAATGGGGTGAGGAGGAGAACAAAAGGGGGTGGGGAGGGAGAACAAACAGGGGACGGAGGAGAACAATGGGGTGAGGAGAACACAGGAGGGGGAGGTGAGAAGGAGGGGAGGTGAGAATGGGGTGAGGAGAGAATCACTAGAGAAGGGGTGAGGAGAGACCACTAAGGGAGAGTGGGGGGAGAGCAGAGACCAATAAGCGAGGGAGGGGGTGGGTGAGGAGAGACCACTAAGGGAGGGTGGAGGAGAGCAGAGACTACTAATGAAGGGAGGGGGTGAGAAGAGCCCACTAGGGGAAGGTTGGGGGAGGTGGAAAGACCACTAATGGAAGGGGGGGGAGAGGAGAGACCACTAATGGAAAGTCGGGGGAGAAAAAGAGGAGACCACTAAGGGAGGGGAGGGGAGGAGAGTAAAGACCACTAAGGGACAGGGGAGGAGAAGAGAGACCACTAAGGGGCAGAGGAGAGCTCTAAGGGACAGAAGGGAGAGCTCTAAAGGACAGAAGGCAAGGCAGGGAGCTCTTTCACACTACGCACACACACACAATGCATCCCTACACACAGAGAAACACACAATGCATCCATTACACACACACAATGCAACCATTACACATTAAGACAATGCATCCTTTGCACACATACACAGGAACACACAATGCCTCCCTTACACACAACCAGAAACACACAATACATCCCTTATACACACACACTGCTTTCTATCCCTTACACAAAAACACACTGCTTCCACTACACACAAACACACTGCATCACCTACACAAACTGGTATCCCTATACACTACATTCCAAAAGCACACATACTAGATCCTCTACAATAACACATAACACATCCCCTACACACTCCACTCTCTGTGAATGGACTCGTAGGCAGAATATGTAGGTGGATTTATGGGTGGGCCTTATGGGCATACTCACCATCAGGGCTTGGGGCCCAGACCTTTATCTGTGTAAGGGGCCCAAAAAAATGCAGCTGCTTCCCCTTCTCCCAGAACATTGAATTTTATCTGTGCAGGCTTTTTAATGTAACTGGCATTAGTTCATATGGCAAATCATATGGGTGGGACATTGTGATGTCACATGGGGGGGTGGCAATTTTTTCTTTTGCCTAGGGAGGTGGGGATGGGGCTGAGGTGAGTACCAAGGGAGATGGAGGCTGAGGTGGGTGCCAAGGGAGATGGAAGTGGGTGCCAAAGGAAATGGAGGCTGAGGTTGGTGGAGGGGGAGGGCTGGGGGAGGTGGGGGCTGAGGTGAGTGGAGGGGGGCATGGGGCTGAGGTGAGTGCCAAGGGAGATGGGGGCTGAGGTGGGTGGAGGGGACATGGGGCTGATGTGGGTGCTGGGGAAGATGGGGACTGAGGTTGGAGGAGGGGGGAATGGGGCTGAGGTGGGTGCAAAGTGAGATAGGGGCTGAGGTGGGTGGAGGGGGCATGTGGCTGAGTTGGGTACTGGGGGAAGATGGGGCTGAGGTAGGTGCTGGGGTGAGATGGGGGCTGAGTTGGGTGCTGGGGAGATGGGGCTAAGGTGGGTGCTGGGGGGATGGAGCTGAAGTGGGTAAAGGGGCATGGGGGCTGAGGTAGGTGAAGGGGGCATGGGGGATGAGGTGGGTGAATGTGGAGAACTCTATATACAGTTAATGACAAACTGGTCTAAACGAATACATCCCTCTGATGAGCTGAAAGGAGAAAAGCAATTCAGGGGTTCAACAGTTCTCAGTAGCTGATGTCTACCAGATCATGCCTGAGATTTAACAGTTTTGTTGGAACGCTGTTCCATTTTCCAAATCTGTATGGTAATATCAGCCACAGCCTTATTTTAAGGTTACCATTTACCAGGTACCGTTTTGTTGTAGACGTGATCCACAGAGAGGCTAGTCACCCTGTTGTCTTGCTATAGCTGTGGGGAAGTTTATATCCTTTAAGCAATATAGGGAAAATTATTTAGCTAAGGGGTGCCCTCGATGGCACATTAGGGTGAGAGTATTGCTAACAATACCTGGTTGATATATATCATACCCCCTTGCTGTCACATATTATAGCCTTAATGTATTTAATACACTGAGACTATATGGATGTTATACATTGTTGCAATTTTGTTTGATAACAGGATCTGCCATCTATCAGGGCAGGTTCACCACACATGGGCTCCTGCTTCAGTATCCTCACCTACTATTTCAACTACACTTCACTGCCCGAGATTTGCAATATTTCATCACTCTATTTAGCTTTTTATACTCATACCTTTTTCTTTTACACCTATTTTTTTATACTCCCCAGCCATTCTATTTGTTTGCCAGACCTATCAGGGTAATCATACATCCAGTAACTGTATGTTACAGCTGGATATCATGGGTAGGAACTCATCCGTTTATAGTATTGTTATACCATTCCTTTCCCACCTACAGACATAAGTGTTACACGTTCTTGCCTGTTTTTATTGTTATTTGTTATTTTTGTAGATATATAATACCTATTCATATTTATATTTAGTAAAAGCTATAATAACTGGATAATTTGTTTACTATTTTTTTGTCCATTATTTTTCATTTGGTTTACTATTTCGTATACTCCTTGCCTCCCTCCATCCTTTCTGATAATTCAAGATATAGGGGTTACCCCCAATCAAGGAGTATCTTTGTTAACTGGCTTAAGTTTTTTTTGTTTACACTTTCCTTCCCTTTTTATAAGCTAATACTTATTTTCCATCTGGGCAGCACGATCTACAAAGTAACTATCAACAAAGTCTTCAATGGAAAGTAAAGTAATTATGAAATTGTATTACATGTTTAATATAGGCTATTAAGAAAAATATACTCCACTGAAAGTAACACTCAGAGAGTAGACGTATACAGCAGTATGTCATGGCCTAAGGGAACACACTAAAAAAGTATGGAGAAATAAAACAAGTGTACAGTGACAAAAAACTGTGAGAGATAAATACTGAAGGAAGGATAAAGGTATTAATGAGATGTAGGAGGAGATGAGGAAAAGTCTAACATGCTTTGAGCAGTGACGAAGCAAGGGGCAGCAGGGGGATGGGCGGTCCGCCTCGGGTGGCACTAATTTGGGGGTGGCAAGGACCCTGCTGGCATTATTGGCAGTAACCTTACTCCCACCTTCTGAGTGAGACCTGGCAGAGATCCTGTTCTGCTTGCCAGGTCTCCTGTGGTGCAGGGGAAGAGGCTGGGTCAGAGGATGGGAAGTGAGGTCCCTTCCTGTGCTCTTCTGTCCTGCAGAGTGAAAAGGAAGAGCAGTCTGACAGAGATACCAGGTATACTCTTCTTTGCACAGCACCTCATCTCTGCACCCTGACAGTCCCTCCCCAGCCCCATGACAGTCCATCTCCCTCCCTGCACAGTCCCCCCCTGATCCTTCACAGACCATTTTACTCCCCCGCACCCTGACAGCCCCTCTCCTGCACATTCACAGTTTATCTCAAACCCTGTACAGCTCCCCTCTTCCTTCACAGACCCCCTCCCTGCACAGCACCCACTCCTTTCACAGACCTCTGCACAGTCCCCTCTCCATGCAAAGTCCCTCTCTCCCTGCACAGTCCCCCTTCATTCACAGACCCTTTCCCTCACTTCACAGCGCCCCTCTCTACCTCCACTAACAGTCCCCCTCCCTCCCCTGCACTCACAGATCCCCTCTCTCCCTGCACTCAAAAACCCCCTCTCTGCCTGCACTCACAGATGTCCTCTCTTCCTGCACTCACAGACCCCCTCCTTCCCTGTACTCACAGTCCCCCTCTCTCCCTGCACTCACAGTCCCCCTCTCTCCCTGCATTCACAGATCCATTCTTGAATAAGTGCCAATACAGTTGTCGGTTTCACCAATAATTCTACATTGCCACTTTATTGTTGAAACTGATAATTGTATTGGAATGTTTTCAATGAAAAAAATTGATGGAAAAGATTTAGAATTTGGGTCAAGATAGGGGTGGCAAACTCAGGAACAGCCCCTGGTGGCAAAAGCTCTAGCTACACCACTGCCTTTGAGGGCACCTATCACTAAATGCTGAGAATTACCTAATTGCTACATTTAGGGGGGAGGGATCAACAATTGCTTTGCCAAAAAAGAAAGCACTGGTCTCACAAAATGTGCTACGGTTAGCAATATTTCACACAAAAGAGCGAGACAATAGGCAATAGCAGAGCCCATGACACACACGTCTTTTGCATCAGTTCTTTTGCATCAGTTCTCAAAAAAAATAAAAAATTTGCTTCAGGAAAAATCTATAAAGGACTACACAATTAAGAGGCATGACATTTCTTGTTTACAAAGAAAGGCTTGGAAGATTACATTTTTTAATACCACAAACAAACAACAAGGATTTCAGAGTGGATATGATCACATTATACAAGACAGTACATATAGGATCAACACAAACAAGTCCTGTGGAACCTGTTCATAAACAGACATATTTGGATGTATCCTTAAAACTGTAGTGAACAATATTTTTTTTTTTTAAATTTAAGCCAAAAAAAAAAAAATTCAAATCGTTGGCTTGCCTGTGATATCAAATTAAGGTTTGTTTGTTTTTTTACTAAAAAATGGAGAAGTACATATTTGCAAACTAGGATCCATACAGTGATGTAATAGTTAAAAGCACACTAAAAGCATTAAAACAGCTTTAGCTTAATGTCCCTGCAGGCTTATTGCTCAATTTGCTGCCATTTAGAAGTTAAATCACACCTTCCTTGCCTGTGACTTACACAGCGTACCTAAACACTTCCTGTAAAGAGAGATCTGATTTTTAAACTTCCTTTATTGTAAAGTGTGTTTAATTTAGTATTTCCTATATCCAGCTTTGTTAACATCCTGCTGTGACTGCAGAAACCTATTGTGTGTTTAAAGTTCACTTAATGTGCTATAAGATCTGTTTGCAAATGAAACATTTTTTTCATGGATGCTGTGTGAGTCACAGCAAGGGGCACTGTGGCTAAGGCTGTATAAACAGAAACAAATGTGATTTAATGCCTAAATGGGAGATATTGGAGCAGTAAGACTACAGGAGCATTATATATACACCAAAACTGCTTTATTAAGCTAACGTTGTTTTGGTGCCTAGAGTATCCCTTCAAGATAAACATTTTAATTAATTTTATCTTAAACCTGAACAAGTTTGGTTAAAATATCTTTTGACTTCAAGATTAAAAAAAAATTAAAAATCGCTTCAGTGTGTTTTATTTTCCCAAAATTGTTTTGTCTTTTTTGATGAACTGCAGCAATACATGTATGAAAGGTTGAACTTGAATGGCTTTTGTCATACATTAGTATGAGTTTAGGTTCATGAAAATTTTAAGTGATATTTACAGTAAAAACTACAGTATATACCCTTATGGCATAGAAAGGGTGTATATGTCTGCTGGTCTCTACAAATGTGTTTCATATAGAGGGGCAAAGAAGGGCGAAGAGAGGATTTTTGTGTGAGATACAATAGCTCTTCTGAATTTATTGAATGCCGAAAAACACTACATACATTATTTCCTTGCAAGATAGTCCGATAAGTACAAGACACCTGCAATGGGAGGAGGGTGGATTATGTTTCATTTTAACAATTGTAAATCCAAAGTGTTGACAGTCACCGTGAGCACCTGCATTTATGTAGCCATCAAAACCGTATTTTGTTCTCACATTCTTTCCCTGCACCAATCCTTGAAAAACAGAGCTTCATGCATGGAACTTCTTGCTCCATTAGATGTATAAATAAATAAATGCAAATTCCTTTCCTAGTATAGCATTATTTAATACAAATTAAATGTATTAATTCATTATTAATTTCCAATTTTTGGGGGTGATCATAGAATGTCTAATGCACATAGGAATTACAGATATATTTTAGAAATTTTATAAAAAGTAAAAGGATATATATAGCACCATCACGCCTTGTGAGACCTCAACCTATTCCACAATGTCCAGAAGCATGGGAAGAATCCACAATCATAACTTTTTATTGTTATTATTATTAGTTATAAATTGCCAACAAATTCCACAGAGCTATACCATGGGTTAAAATTGAAACAAAACACTCTATATAACAAAGTGTGCACCAATAGTGGATATATAATGTCAAGTTAATAAATGTTATTATTACCCTTAAAAAGGACTGCAACGGACGAAACGTAGGGCCATGAGACCTACATAAGTGCTGAACACTGGTACTGCAAGATCATTTTTTTTTAACTTTTGTTTAAAATATACATAGAGTAGTACTGTTAAAAGTCTACAAAAGTTTATTTCACTGATTGCACTTACATTCAGGTCGCAATCTGCAGGCATATATCCACTGACAAGTGGAACACGATGGTCAATCAGTCTATGCAGAAGATGGAACAACAGCTGATTGGCAAACACTGATATGTGATAGCAGTACAATCTAAAATCAAAACTATAAAAAGAAAGAAAAAACTATAAAAGAATAAAAAAAAGTTCAAATCCAAGTCTCTATAAAGTTTTGAGCACTTTATAGAGACTTGGATTTGAACAGTTTTTTATGCTTTTATGTCTTGTACACTTTTAACAGTACTACTCTATGTATATTTTCTTTCATATCTCTGAGACTTCTAGACATAAGAAGAATTTTGCTGCTGTATTCAGATACCCCTAAGGGGAGATAGGCGCAGATCATCTTTACCTCTTACCTTTTGAGGTTGCGCCCTGTTATACAGGTTGTATCTTTATATCCTCTTTACCATATGTGCTACCCCCCTTTTTTTAGCTTATGTTGCTTTTTTTTAAATTCTTTATTTTATTTGTGCATAGCTTGAACAATCATGTTTGTACCGCCACAATAGCAGGTGCAAGCAGGTTTGAAAACATACATTAACATAGGTATGGCATTGTAATACATAGCACAGTTTTTTTAATATATTCAAGATAGGAGACATGTTAAAGGTTAAACCATGGATCGTAGTTACACAAAAGAAATCTGCTTGTCTCAGAGTTTAGTAATGTGTTATACTGATTTATCTCACAGCCTAGGGACTAACATGCTAGCTGAAAACTACTAAGGCTTGCTTGGTACATATGGTAACATCGCTGCTCTGTCTAAACTTAGAATTGGCATGCAGTGTCACGAGCTACCAGAATGTATACATGCAGTATAATCCTATTTACATTTTAATCTATGAATGACACACTCTTTTGCAGGCTAGTCTCGCTTAGCTGTTAGGTTACTTATATTGGATCTGCGCTTCACTGCCTTATAGCAGGCTTGAAAGATGAAACAAAGGCAAAAACTTAAAGCATAGTTATAGTAAATTAGGTGAGGAAGACAACTATGCTAGGCAATATGGCACGGTTGGCGTTTGCTTAAAATATAAAAAGAAAAATTATGCCACTGTGCTTAACAAAGAACCCTGGGTTCCGAACAGAGACTCCTCTCCCCGAGAAGAGGGGAACTTGATTTTGATGGTTGTTGGTCAGGTGGCAGAGAGTAGGCAGCCCCAGTCCTCATGCAGAGAACAGCCAACTCCCATCACTGGCAGGTCGCAGTTCTGTATTTTCCAGCTCTGTTCGAATAAAGATGCTTTGGTGTGGCTTGTCAGGTAGTGTCAGACGGTTGCGGGTGGGAGCTGGGTATGTGTGAGGTCTTCACACTGATCCTCGGCTGTCGTGATAGTCTGAATACCCCTGTCTCCGCTTGTCGGTCAGATGGTCTCTGCTCAAGGTCCTCGGTGTCGATTGGAGCACCCCAGGTCGGGATACAGGATAGGTAGGTTGCTTTACCGATTTCTCCCTGTGTTGCCCGTAGTGAGCGCAAAGAGCCCCAAGGAGGGGCCGCCCTCTCCACAGCGTGCCTTTCAGGCTCAGCCGCCATCTTAGGTTGCAAACAAAGTCCCCGTTCGAGGTAGTTCCCCAGGGTAGGCCGGGATAACCCCCACCGGCCCAGAGGGGGGGAAGCAGGGCCATCACCCCATTGTGTTAGGGGACCTCCGTGATGCAGCCAGGTAGGATAGCAGGGCAGCGGCCGTCCGCCCCTCTCACCACCCGGATAGGTTGGCTAGGCCTCGGTCTCGAAACTCCGTTTTCGCGCCAAACACGGGTCCAGAAGCGGGTTGCCGATTGATCTCCGGTCCTAGCACCTCATAGTGCAGTTGCCTGCCGTGACTCAGTGCCAGAAAGTGCGTTTTGGGGCCATATTGACCGAAAATAGCGGGAGCTCTAGTGCCATGCGTCCACTCTGCTCGGCGGTCCGGCCCCGCCCCCCGCTTATGTTGCTTTTTTAAGTTACATTAGCTAATTGGTTTTTAGTGATGACCCGAACGGTTCGCTGGCGAATAGTTCCTGGCGAACATCGCTTTTTCGCGTTCGCCACGGATGGCGAACATATGCACTGTTCGGTCCGCCCCCTATTCATCATCATTGAGTAAACTTTGACCCTGAATCTCACAGTCAGCAGACACATTCCAGCCAATCAGCAGCATACCCTCCCTCCCGGCCCCTCCCACCTCCTGGACAGCATCCATTTTACATTCATTGTGAAGCTGCATTCTTAGTGAGAGGAGGGACAGTGTAGCTGCTGCTGATTTGATAAGGAAATTGATAGCTAGGCTAGTATATTCAGTGTCCGCTACAGTCCTGATGGACTCATCTGATCTCTGCTGTAAGGACAGCACCCCAAAAAGCCCTTTTTAGGGCTAGAACATCAGTCTGCTTTTTTTTTTCTGTGTAATGTAATTGCAGTTGCCTGCCTGCCAGCCTGTGTGTCAGACTCACAGCATATACTGTGCCCACTTGCCCAGTGCCACCACTCAATCACTGGTGTCACAATAGCTTGCATTTAAAAAAAACAAAACTTTTTTTACTGTAATATAATAGCAGTCAGTTTCCTTCACGAGTGTGCGTTTCAGGGCCTGCCCAGAGCCACCACTCACTCACTGGTGTCCCAATAGCTTGCATTTAAAAAAAACAAAACTTTTTGGACTGTAATATAATAGCAGTCAGTTTCCTTCACGAGTGTGCGTCTCAGGGCCTGCCCAGTGCCACCACTCACTCACTGGTGTCCCAATAGCTTGCATTTAAAAAAACAAAACTTTTTGGACTGTAATATAATAGCATTCAGTTTCCTTCACACATGTGCGTTTCAGGGCCTGCCAGGGCACAGTGTCACACCAGTGCAACTCATATCTGGTGTAACAGTAGTGTACATTTAAAAAAAAAAAAAAATGTTTTTTGACTGTAATAGATTGAATAGCAGTTAGTTGTCTGCAAGCGTGTGTGTCAGGCCTACAGCGTCTACTCTGCCAACTTCTGCCACTGCACAGTGCCACTCATATCTGTTGTCACAGTAGCTTGCATGCATAGTACCACTAATCGAAAAAAAAATGACAGGCAGAGGCAGGCCACTCCGCAGGGGCCGTCGTGGTTGTGGTGCTGTGATTCCCTTTGGCCCTAGAATAATGCCCAGTGTTCAGAGGCCACGTACCCTGAACTCGAAAAGTTCTGAGGACATAGTTGACTGGCTAACACAGGACACCCAATCTTCTACAGCTTCCGCCCGGAACCTTGGCGCACCATCCTCCTCCAACTTAGCTTCGGGCACCTCTCAAATTACCACTCACCCGCCTGCTGCCGCCACCAACACTAGCATCACAGCAACTTCACTTGGTATGTCAGAGGAGTTATTTACACATCAGTTGGAAGAAATGAGTGATGCGCAACCATTATTGCCAGAGGATGTAGATAACAGGGATATGTCTCAGTCAGGCAGCATTACATACATGGACATACGGTGTGATGATGATGATGTTGTACCCGCTGCTGCTTCCTTTGCTGAGTTGTCAGATACAAGTGAAGCGGTTGATGATGACGATGCGTCCGTGGATGTCACGTGGGTGCCTGCTAGAAGAGAAGAAGAACAGGGGAAAGTTCAGATGGGGAGACAGAGAGGAGGAGGAGGAGACGAGTTGGAAGCAGGGGGAGGTCGTCGCAAGGAGCTAGTGGCACAGTCAGACAGCATGCATCGGCACCCAGGGTCAGCCAGACAGCACGCCAATCAACGCATGCTGTTGCCACCACCAGAATGCCGTCATTGCAGAGCTCAGCAGTGTGGCATTTTTTGTGTGTGTCTGCCTCTGACAACAGCGATGCCATTTGCAACCTGTGCCAAAAGAAACTGAGTCGTGGGAAGTCCAACACCCACCTAGGTACAACTGCTTTGCGTAGGCACATGATCGCACATCACAAACGCCTATGGGATCAACAAGCAGCACACAAAGCCGCCATCCTCCTCCTGGTCCAGCATCTTCAGCCACGTTAACCACTGCTGTCCTCCTTGCCCCCTCTCAACCATCCGCCCCTCCGTCTCTCGCCTTGAGCAGTTCCTGCTCATCTGCCCACAGTCAGGTGTCTGTCAAGGACATGTTTGAGAGTAAGAAGCCAATGTCAGAAAGTCACCCCTTGCCCGGCGTCTGACAGCTGGCTTGTCTGTACTATTAGCCCGCCAGCTTTTACCATACAAGCTGGTGGAGTCTGAGGCGTTCAAAAAATTTGTAGCTATTGGGACACCGCAGTGGAAGGTATCCGGCCGAAATTTCTTTGCACAAAATGCAATCCCTAACCTGTACTCGATTGTGCAAAAGGAAGTAATGGCATGTCTGGCACACAGTGTTGGGGCAAGGGTCCATCTGACCACTGATACCTGGTCTGCAAAGCATGGTCAGGGCAGGTATATCACCTACACTGCGCATTGGGTAAACCTGCTGACTGCTGCCAAGCATGGAATGCATGGCTCTGCAGAGGAGTTGGTGACACCGCCACGACTTGCAGGCAGGCCTGCTGCCACCTCTACTCCTCCTACTCCATCCTCTTCCATAACCTCCTCGGCTGAGTCCTCTTCTGCTGCTGCGTCTTGCTCCACATCAACGGCACACCCCCAGCTCCCCAG
>OW240920.1:95106767-95117374 GCA_933207985.1 Pelobates cultripes | reverse complement strand
TGAGGAGGAGGAACGGGAAATGAGTAGCTCGGCATCCAACCTTGTGTAAATGGGGTCTTTCATGCTGTTGTGCCTGTTGAGGGACCCTCGTATAAAAAGGCTGAAGGAGAACGACCTGTACTGGGTGTCCACGCTACTAGACCCCCGGTATAAGCAGAAAGTGGCGGAAATGTTACTGAATTACAACAAGTATGAAAGGATGCAGCATTTGCAAAATAAATTGAAAAGTATGCTTTACACAGCGTATAAGGGTGATATCACAGCACAATGGGAATCTAACAGGGGGAGAGGTGGAAGTCATCCTCCTCCTCCCATGACCACGCCGGCAAGGACAGGACGCTTTAGAGACGTGTTGTTGATGGAGGACATGCGGACCTTTTTAAGTCCTACGCATCGCCACAGCCCTTCGGGATCCACCCTCAGAGAGCGACTCGACCGACAAGTAGCAGACTACCTCGCCTTAACTGCAGATATCGACACTCTGAGGAGCGATGAACCCCTTGACTACTGGGTGTGCAGGCTTGACCTGTGGCCTGAGCTATCCCAATTTGCGATAGAACTTCTGGCCTGCCCCGCTTCAAGTGTCCTGTCAGAAAGAACCTTCAGTCAGTATGAGGTATTGTCACTGAGAAGAGAAGTCGCCTATGTCAAAAAAGTCTAGATTACCTCACCTTTATTAAGATGAATGAGGGATGGATCCCAAAGAGACTGACAGTGGGCAATACATTCGACTAAAAAGGCCTGATGAGGGGGACGTAACAGGGTGTCGCGGCTGCCGGCCCGCCGCGTGATATTTAAATCCCTAGCTCACCCCAGAACCTTGCCCTGTCTTGGTTTCCTGTTCCTGGTTTCCTGAGAGTGCTTTATCATTGTGAATCTGGTTTCCTGGTATCCTGATCTTGGCTTTTCCCTGGTTATTCTGAATTCTGGTTTCCCTGACTTGGCTTGTGTAAACAGTATTGTGTATTTTCTGGCTTCCTTGACCTCGGCTTTCCCTTGGACCATTCTCTGTCTTTAGCATATTAGTCCGGCCATTCTAAGGTCTGGTTTACGCTCTGTCCTTTTATTTTCCTTTTCTTGCCTATGTATATGTTTACATAGTTTCTGCGTGCTGGACCACACTAGTAGTCGTGACATTGGGATTAAACTGATAAGAATAGTACTACTTAAAACACCACTCCTATCTGGTGGCACATTAGATTGCACGCGCAGTGCCCCAAATTTGAAGAAGGAGGACCGACCAAGCATCTTTTTCCATCTCCCGGTTCCTAAAATAGATGCCACATACACGTCCCCTGATAGGGGACGTAACAAGGATTAAACTGATAAGAATAGTACTACTTAACACACCACTCCTATCTAGTGGCACATTAGATTGCACGCACAGTGCCCCAAATTTGAAGAAGGAGGACCGACCAAGCATCTTTTCCCATCTCCCGGTTCCTAAAATCAATGCCATATACACGTCCCCTGATAGGGGACGTAACAGGGATTAAACTGATAGGAATAGTACTACTTAACACACCTTATAATAATGCAGAGAGAGGCAACGCAGAGAGAGGAGTCTGAAGAAGAGGAGTCAGAGGAGGAAGGTGGCTTTGAGGAGGTGGAAGACCAAACACAGCAGGCGTCCCAGGGGGCTTGTTGTCACCTTTTGGGGACCCTTGGTGTTGTACGTGGCTTGGTGGAGGAAGAGACCTTCAATGACATCAGTGAGGACAAGGAACGAGACATGGCTAGCTTGGTATCCAACCTTGTGCAAATGGGGAGTTTGCGGTTGTGCAAATGGACTGTTTGAGGTTGTTTGCGGTGCGTTAAACGGGGAGTTTGGTCTGTCACTGTGAAGCGGGCGTAACCCTTACACTACCTGATCGATACAACATCATACCTGATGTTTTAAAGCACGTTATTCCAAACAATTTAGGAATGTTAGGTGATTTATGCCCTTTATGGATTAAAACCAGACTCTGCATCAACTATGTAATTTTCCATGGGAGTTTTACCATGGATCCCCCTCCGGCATGCCACAGTCCAGGTGTTAGTCCCCTTGAAACAACTTTTCCATCACTATTGTGGCCAGAAAGAGTCTCTGTGGGTTTTAAAATTTGCCTGCCTATTGAAGTCTATGGCGGTCCGCCCGGTTCGCCGGTTCGCGAACATTTGTGGAAGTTCGTGTTCGCCGTTCGCGAACCGAAAATTTTATGTTTACGACATCACTATTGGTTTTGTATTGTTATTTGTCTGAGTGAGTGAGGTACACTCTTGATGATAGCACTCCTTACCACTTTGCAGATTACATTATAGTACTATTTCTATTTATACCTTTGTTAATAGCTCCTGACTGATTCCTCTTCTGCAACTGTCACTAGTCTGATACTATCCTTACCTTTTTGTGTCATTTTACCCCACTCCCTCTAGCACGTAAGCTCATTAAGCAGGGCCCTCAACCCCTCTGTTCCTGTGTGTCCAACTTGTCTGGTTACAACTACATGTCTGTTCGTCCACCCATTGTAAAGCGCTGCAGAATTTGATGGCATTATATAAATGGCACAATAATAATAATAATAATAATAATAATAATCATGACTAACAAAGCTGCTTATTTGCCTCCACCCCCCAAAAAAAACAAAAAACACAAAACAGCATCTTCTCCATTCCATTCCCCTTTTTTTTATCAAAGTAGGAACAGCACTCAGAATCAAGAACCGAACATGTTTGAGCGTACGCTAGTCTGCCACTCCACTCCATTGGAAATTGGAATTTTAGCTGAAACCTCTGATTGGCATGAATTTGGCTGAATTTTACTTCAGTCCAAGTCTAAAATTTGTAATTTTTCAGCCTTTTTAAAAACAATAATATTTAAACTTTTTTGATTTTCTATTCCGTCGCATTTATTGCATTTGCAAAAAAAATTATATTACTGCTTCTATGTTTTTTTTCCAAGTATGCATGAACATCAATCTATAATAAGTATTGCTGCTTTATCCTATCATTTTGCCATTCAATATACAAATAAAATGTAAGGAGTTTAAATGATGAGTTCCATTTAAATATAGAAAGTCAGCCATTCATTTTTGATTCATTTTTTATATTGAGCCCCTGATTTCAAAACCCCAAAAGCAATTTAAGCTATAAAAATATAATTGTATAATTATGATAACAATAATATGTGCAGAATTCCTAACTGTTGTAATGACTTAGCAGAGATATTTACTAAAAAAGTTAGGTCTGTTGTTTTTGGGTTGGCAAGATGGTATTCTTGTTCACTCTTTATCAATTTCACCAACCAAGCCCATTTATACTAGTACGGTATACATTTTATTATGCAGTGAGCACTCTGCCAAATAATGGCTGGCTTTCGCATCTTACCTCGGCTCCCTCACTGCTCCATCGGCACCTCCGAACCGCAGCCATTCAAATGTATGCATACACAAACATTGAAAGTGGGTTACAACCTTCGATACACGTCACGTCTCCTGGGCAACAAATACACCAGAGAGACGTGCCTGCTCAAACCAAGCCACAATACAGCCCTGTGGGTACGGCTATAAACAAATTATCCTCCCCTGAAAGCCGTAACAAAGGTGTGTCAGATACACCTCTGATAGGCACCCTATTTAAACAGTGAACAGTTGAGCAATCATTGGTAAGTTGTCCTGTGCTGTTTATTAGTAAACTCTCAGCTATATTTTCCTGCTTATCTGGATTTCCTGACCCTTACTTGTCTCACCACTTCTGAACTTTGCTGCCTGGATCTTGACCCCTTGTACTGCCTTGTATTGCCCCCTTGTACTGATTTGTATTGCCTTACCCCTATCTGAGTTGTTTGCCTTGTACTTTGTTCTCATTTTAACCTATAAGTACTGCATTTTGGGTTTCATACATCATGTAGCTGGCAATCCCCTCAACCTCATCTTTTCTTATGCATGTACAGTATCTAGTATCTGCAACACTCCATTTCCTCTCTATGATCATCACCTCTTATCTTTTGCTCTCAAGTTCCCCTCACCCAACAACCTCAGCCTAACCCACCTCAACTCAGGAGGGACCTTAATTCTATTAACCTTCAGCAGCTGTCAACTGACATTGATTCACAACTGCTATCCATCCCTTCCCTCTCCTGTCCCTCACTGGCCATCTCCACATATAACTACCCTCACCTCTGCCTTGAACGCTGCAGCCCCACTCCAAACAAGGAGGACAAGCCCCCAACTGTGGCATACTAAATCAACATGCTACCTGCAAAGATGCACCCATTGTGCTGAATGCTGTTGGAGGAAGTCTCGCACCCAGTCAGACTTTCTCCATTATTGATTCATATTGTGTTCATACAGCGCAGCCCTTGCCCTTGCCAAACAGTCATACTTTTCCTCTCTCATTCGTTCATGCTCCCGCAATCCCAGGCATCTCTTTGACACCTTTAATTCTCTTCTTCGCACTGCTGTTGCCACCCCCCAAACTAACCTTACTGCCAATAGCTTTGAATGTTATTTTACCGACAAGATTGAACAGCTAAGGAAAGAATTCTCCCCTCCTTGCCGTTCTTTTTCTCAACCACACAAAGATCATGCCTTTCCTACCCTTCAGACTTTCTCCCCGACTACTGAACAAGAGGTGGCTGCACTTCTCCTTTCCTCTCGCCCCACCACTTTCCTGCTCGATCCTGATGACACCCAGATATCTCTCTCCTTCGTGGACCTCTGTCCTACCGTCCTGCAACATGTCACTGCTTGCCTCTCTTCCATCACTGACTGAATCTCCTCCTGCTTTCTGAAACTCAATCTCTCTAAAACTGAGCTCCTTGTCTTTCCTACTCCTAATACTTATCCTCCTCTTTCACTCTCACTTCAAGTTAGTGGTATTCACATGAGTCCAACCTTGCAAGCGCGCTGTGTTAGCATCATACTTGATTCTGGCCTCACCTTTGATCCTTACATGTAGTATCTTGCCAAATCCTGTAGATTCCATCTTTAAAGCATAGCCCGCATCCGCCACTGTGTTACGCAAGATGCTACCAAGGAGCTTGTCCATGCTCTAGTAATTTCCCACATGGATTATTGTAACCCTCTCCTGATTGGTCTTCCCAAAAGCCGCATTGTACCACTACAGTCTCACACCTCACCCCTCTGTCAGTCCTTACATTGGATTCCTGTATCCTATAGGAGTCAATTCAAAGTACTAATTCACACCTATAAAGCACTGAACAATTCTAGCCCCTCTTATATCTCCTCACAGATCCATAGGTATGTCCCTTCTCGGTCTTTCCGCTCTGCCCGTGACCATCTTCTGTCCGTTGTTTGCACCTGTACGGCCAACTCGCGCTTGCAGAACATTTTGCGGGTGGCTCCCTTCCTATGGAATAGTCTCCCTACCGCCATAAGACTCTCCCCTAGTCTTCAATCATTTAAGTAGTGCCTTTAGGAAAGCTTATGGCCTCCCAGAGTAACCTCTACCTTACATACCTTTCTCTTGCTCTCTCCTAAAGGGCAGTACTCTACTCTCTCCTCCAGCTCTGCTTCACTCCCACCTTATTTGATTTCTATTTCCTGTCCTATTGTATTTTACACCCCACCTCCTGCAGAATGTAAACTTGTTTGAGCAGGGTCCTCTTCAACTTATCGTTCCTGTAAGTTTTCTTGTAATTGTCCTATTTATAGTTAAATCCCCCCTCTCATAATATTGTAAAGCGTTAAGGAATCTGTTGGCGCTATGTAAATGGTGATAATAATAATTATAATAAAAGCCTGGCACTGGCAGAACTTGGCAGTGGGATATAGCTTCTGCTGTCAAGACAGTCCCAAATAATTCAAGATGCTTGGCAAGTATGTGAAGTCTGTGTTTAATATGTTATTCCCCATGTATAATACCGAAAAACATATTTCTCTGCATATAAATACTGACACACAGTTCTTTTGTCTATGATGCAGATATCCCTATTCTGTGTATAATGCCAATACAAATACTGCTCTGTGTATTGTGCAGACATTCACTGCTTTGTGTATATACCGACATTTCATCTCTTTTTCACTCATCTTTGTTCCTATTGATTTCAGAGATTAAACTTTGTAATCTATCTGACACATTTTTACTAAGTCTCCATAATCGTTCTCTAACAAGAACGGCATTGTCCTATTTCTGCTATCAAATGCCACGTGCCAATCGCCCAAAATATGTTGATTATCTTCTGGTCCAAGCAGTATTTACATGACTTCCATGTAGTCCAACATACAGATTTATCTGAATATTGGATAACTCAGTAGAGAGTGTACTTTACAATTTTTGGGAAATGTTGCAGCAAATGCACAAACTGGCTGCAACCCAATGATTGCGATAGCTATCAGCTCTGTTCTCCAGCACCTAAGGATTTACAAGAAACATAGTTTCAGATGTTATGTTCGGAAGAATATGAGTTATTACAAAACATGGAAGTTCTGTGACTCATCTAGCAAAATTAGCAAAGAGTTATAACACATTTATTTGGGTATTTTTGTTATCCCGAGTATGGCCTTCTTGTCAAAATTAAACAGATATTAATGTCATCTCAACTGTACAAGGTTTTTGTGCAGTTATGGCCTCTCACTGTGTGCTGCCTTGGGTGCTGAATTATAGACCTGTCCCCTTAGCCCTTTAATTTAAGTGTGGTCTAGATGCCTTTATTGCCTCTTTAAGAAGAGTAGGGTTAGAAATGACAAAGCTATGATGGTGATCCTTGCTATGATCCCTAAAAAATGTATATTGTGTATATCATATCTTATGCATTGTATCTCTTTTTTGTCCCTTGTGTGATTGTTAGTTGTAAGTTTAAAACTTCAGTAAAAAGTATATTACTTGGAGAAACCTTTAGGTGGTCGAAGGTAGTCTAAGTAGAGTTTATATCAGCCGTGGTCGAATGCAAAGACAGCCAATACCAGATTGAAATCCATTGCCATAAACTTGTGTCCATGATATAATGTGAGGTGCCTTGAGGCGCATCAGTTTTCCACAGCACAATCATTGAAAACCACTAATCTAGAGTATTCACCAAATTATCAGAATGTAGTTAAAAAAATAATTTTGTGTCTGTCTATTTATTCAAAAATATGTATTTTTGACAAGACAATATTATATGTTGTAGATAAAACCCTGGTGAGATAAAAGGTTGTCTGGATAAAATCTAAGGTCCAACATGTTGAGTATTGGTCCACTAATATTTAGAAAAGATAGAGTCAAATTACCAAGATTTAGAGTGGCTGAGTTTTACACAAACACCTTTTGTAAAAGTAAGAGGAAACACAGTCAGAGGCAAGCCTAGACCAAGGTAAACCAGAAGTATGCAGTGCTAGAAATCTATGCCAGGTCAGGCATACAGAGAGGAGCAAAAATGAGTACAAGCCAAGGTCAATAACAGAGAACATATCACATATAAAACAAAAAAAAATGTACTATCTCTTCAAGAACCACTAATGGGCAGGATAGGGTTTATATAGGTGGGCTCAACGATGGCACTTCCCATCTCCAAAACATGCAAGTGCATAGGAAATAAGTGCCTGCTTTTATCTGGTAACCTTCAGAATTACGCACAGGGCAGGATTATGTACAACAATGAATATACTGACCTGGCAGAGTCCTGCATCAAAATTTATGCTGCTAGGATGACATCACAGAGAAATGAGAAATTCTGGTCAAGGCCTACCCAGGAATCTTTATGAACAAGGCCATCTTTAACGCAGGGCAAATGGGGCAGCTGCCCTAGACCCTGTTACTCCTGGAGGGCCCGAAGCAGCTGCATCGTGGGCCCTGCTGGCCTTAACCATTTCTCCCCCGTGGCAGGTAACCCGCACACTAAGGAGGCTCACCTGGTGGGCTTCTTTCAGCAGGGGCCCAGTCCTTTAACAGCACGACCGTGTCCCTTGGTTTTCGGCAGCCGGCTGGGAGGGACTGATGGATGCTCGTCACTTCCTCTCATAAAGAGAAGAGTAGGCAGAGTGGATGGGGGCTGGCCGAGAGAACCAAACCCAACTCCCAACACCTTCAGTTACCAGCAGGAAAGCCAGTCTCCAAGGTAGGAAACTGGAGGGTAGGTTTAAAAGTGTAAATTGTGTGTGTATGTGTATGTACGTCTATGTGTGTGTGTGTCAGTATGTCTGTCAGTGTGTGTGTCAGTATATCTGTGTGTGTCAGTATGTCAGTCAGTGTGTGTGTCAATATGTCTGTCAGTGTATGTGTGTGTGTCGGTATGTCTGTTAGTGTTTGTGTGTGTCAGTGTGTCTGTCAGTGTGTGTCAATATGTATGTCAGGGTGTGTGTGTGTCAGTATGTCTTTCAGTGTGTGTGTCAGTATGTCTGTCAGTGTGTTTGTCAGTATGTCTGTGTGTGTCAGTTTGTCTGTCAGTGTGTGTGTGTCAGTATGTCTGTCAGTGTGTGTCAATATGTCTGTCAGTGTATGTGTGTGTGTCAGTATGTCTGTCAGTGTGTGTCAATGTGTATGTCAGGGTGTGTGTGTATCAGTATGTCTGTCAGTGTGTGTGTCAGTATGTCTGTCAGTGTGCAACAGTATGTCTGTGTGCATGTGTGTGTCAGTTTGTCTGTCTCTATATGTGCCAGTATATATGTTAGTGTTAGAGTGTATATATGTGTGTGTATCTGTATGAAGAATGTGTGTTTGTATCTGTATGTTATCTTTGTGTGTTTCGGTGTATCTATGTGTGTGTCTGTGTATTTGTATGTGTGTCAGGTTGTGTATCTGTGTGTCAGTGTGTGTATGTGTCTGTATATCTACATGTGTGCCAGTGTGTATCTCTGTGTTTGCATGTGTTTCAGTGTGTATATATCGCTGTGTGTGTATATGTGCATACATTTCAGCTTTAAGGCACTAACACTACACACAAATACACCCCTGCATTCAAACTTCAACATTACGTACAAACAGACATCTGTGTTACACACCAAAATTATGCCAAAACCACGTACAAACATATTCCATACAAAAACCTGTTTACATTCAAACACACAAAAACTGCTTAGTGCTAAATACAAACCTGCAAACATGGGTAAATGGTAGAGCCCCAGCTGTCAATGCATTTCTGAAGTTGCACGACAGATGGGCATCTACCTTTTATTCACCCGTACGATAGGGAGGCCCAAGAAAGTTCTTGGACCTTTCTACTTTAGGTCACCCACTGTGTTGGGGTGGAGGTCATGATTGCACGCCTGGGTATGTGGGACAGGGTCCAGGGGGCCAAAGCAAATGCTATGCCCAGGGTCCAGTCAATATTAAAGACGGCCCTGTTTATGAACTCTACAGGTCATCACAAAAAATGTTGCAATAGGTAGGCATTATTGTAATAAATTAATATGCAAACTAAGAAAAAATTTAATCTTTAGCTTGCAGTATAAATACGGCCATATAATCGTTAGGAACCCTCTACAATTCTTATTTGAAAATTATGTTTGCATATGATTTAATTAGGATAGTTTTGAGATCACTTATCAAGTGATCAGATCATGTTATTAAAAATAAATATGCAGGGGGCGGGGCCTAACCATCATGGCGACAAGACGTGTGTCTCAAGAGCTCTCGCTCGATTATGGCGATATAAGTGACCTGAGACGGTGTCCAGCGAAACAAACACCGATACCACATACCCATAAGCTCCCTGCAACAGAGGGCAAGTGGTGGAAGGGTAAGAGACCCGCGCATGACCCGCCGATGCTGCGACTGACAGTGCGGCCTAGCACACACAGGGCGGGGGAGATGGCCGCTCTCCCGTCCCAGAGACGCACCGGCAAACAGGCACTACGAGCAAGCCCCGCTGCCCCACCTCTGGACCGGTGGGGGAGATCCCGGTCCACCAAGCAGAGACAACCCAAGGCAGACCGAAGCAACACAGGCCGCCTCATTGGCAAAGCGAGAGCACAGAGCTCCATCCAAGATGGCAGAAATTACGGGCACTGAGAGTCCCACTGTCTATTAATCTTGTGAAGATTAATAGACAGGTTTTGGAAGCAGCTGGAGCGCAGGCTACTTCAACCTACCCCACTTCACGGTGCTGACCTTACTTGGCAGAGACAACAACCAAATAGTCAGCGAGCAGCCCAACGCCAGGACGCCCGATCGACACCACAGATGGCACAGAAGCCCCAACTATCGCCGGGTCACCATCGCACATGGCGCAGGCAAATCATTGACAGATAGCAACACAGGGGGATCCCCATGTGGCAACGTGGAGCCCAAGACATAAATTCCGGCGCACACTACAGCACCCCGTTCCTAACCTGCTGGGAGAAAGGACACTGCTGCAACGCGGAGGATACCCTGAGAGGAACCCAGCACGTAACCCCCTGGGCACCAGCATGGCCCAGATTATGAGATCAAGCGGCAAACTCCAAGCGGTGCCCACTAATGAACACTCTCGCTGGCTATCGGGACACTACCTGTCCGGTATAGGCTGAACTGACTCCGCAACCTGTCAGCCACATGGACTAGGGCTATATATGCTCTCCAGCTCCTTTTGAACAGTGGTATTCTTTCATATGTTTGTTTTCTTTCCTTATGCTTTTCTTTAAGATCCATATTGTCTATCTTACTATTCAGGCACCACCATTTAGCTTTTGGCCCACTTAGACATG
>OW240920.1:95039242-95097686 GCA_933207985.1 Pelobates cultripes | reverse complement strand
CCAGTCTCTGGAGCAATACCTCCGTTGTTTTGTGTCTCACCATCAGGACAATTGGTCTGACCTGCTTCCTTGGGCTGAATTTGCTCGGAATAACGCCACTCATGATTCTTCCGGCAAGAGCCCTTTTTACGCTGTCTATGGCCAGCATCCCGTTGTTCTTCCGGCTGCATTCTCCTCACAGGGCATGCCAGTTCTGGATGAGCATTTGGCTGGTTTGTGTAATACTTGGGAGCAGGTTCAGCGTTCTTTGGTGGACTCTGCTACTCGCCAGAAGGCTCAGGCTGACAAGCATCGCAGAGCAGCTCCGTCCTATGCTGTGGGGGACAGGGTTTTGCTTTCCACGCGGAATATTCGTCTCCGGGTGCCTTCTATGAAATTGGCTCCCCGCTTCATTGGACCTTATCGTATTATACATAAGGTTAATTCTGTTTCTTATGCCTTAGGCCTGCCTAAGAATCTACGTATTCCTAATGTTTTTCACACCTCATTGTTGAAACCTTTCGTACGCAACCGCTATACCCGGCATACTCCTCCTCCCCCTCCTATCTCGGTGGAGGGTCATGAGGAGTTTGAAGTGTCTGCTGTTCTTGACTCTCGCTTCCTTAGGGGTCGACTTCAGTACTTGGTACATTGGAAGGGTTATGGGCCTGAGGAGCACAGTTGGATTTCGGCTGATGCTGTCCATGCTCCCCGTCTTGTGCGCTCTTTCCATTCTCGTTTTCCTGCCAGGCCTGGTCCTACCCGCCCGGGGGACGTGTCCTCAGGGGGGGGTACTGTAGCGTTACTTACCTTAACCGGGGGCCGGTCGCGGTCCTCTCTTCAAGCCGCGCGCGGTCCTGCAGCTGCACGAGCCGCGCGCGGCTCATCTGACTGCTTCAGATGGAAGGCGGGCAGTGACCGCGTGAAGCGGTCACGTGTCCCGCCTGAAACTAAGAGCGCGCCGCGAGTCTCGGGCGCGCGCTTAAAGAGACAGTGGGAGCCTAATTGCCAAAAGGCTCCCATTGGCTCCTG
Source organism: Pelobates cultripes (assembly GCA_933207985.1). Lineage (NCBI taxonomy): Eukaryota > Metazoa > Chordata > Amphibia > Anura > Pelobatidae > Pelobates > Pelobates cultripes. The sequence continues at coordinate 95,096,675 of OW240920.1, read as the reverse complement.
TCATACCACACTCCCTGTACAATTACCTATAGGGGGTGTGGAAGTGACAGGAGCCAATCACTTTTGTTTTAAAGCTATTTAAACTTCCCTTTTTCCCTTAGCTCGTTGCCCTATCGTGGTTTCTGTTTCAGTTCCCTTTAGCGCTTGTGGTGTTCAGTTGTGTTTTCTCGTATTGACTTTGGCTTCGTATTCTGACTTCGTTTTCGCTTTATCCTTATCTGTACTGTTTGCCGGCTTGCTGTTTTCCGCGTACCAGACCCCGGCTTGTCCTAGTTTACGCTGTCTCTCTGTGCCCTTGACCTCGGTTTGTTCCTGGCTCTGTCTCCTCTCATATACGTCGAGTCCGGCCATTCTAAGGTCCGGTAGACGTATCTCTCCTCTGTATTTGCCTCTGTTTAGCTGGATCCTGCGTGTAGGGGTATATTCTCGTTACAGATAGGTACATTTTGAGCCTTGCCTGATTGGTAACTTGCAAGGCTCTAATCAGATCACTGATTACTGCGCAGTGCTCTCACTGGGTAAAGATGGATTATTTTTTTTAGGCATATTTTTTTGGGGCACTCTGGTTTTTTATTTAATTTTTAAGTTCGACAGGTATTATGGATTTTTATTTGCCCTTTTTTGGGGCTGAAAAATTAAGGTTTTAGAAAAAAGAAGACATCTAATGGTAAGTTATTTTGATTTATTTACAGGTATTTAGTTATTGTCTCCCCCCTCACTATTTTTAGGCTGAGGTTGGTAGGTAGGGCTTTATCTAAAAAAATAAAATTGGGTGGGGGGGGGGGACTAGGGGCTTGGGGACCCCATGGGAGGGGGGCGGGGGGAGGACAATAAGTCCTCCCCCTATTGTCTTTTAGGGCCCCCACCTGCCACTCATGGGTAGGGGCCGGGGAGGAGGACAATATGTCCCCCCCTATTGTCTTTTAGGGCCCGCACCCGCCGCTCATGGGTGGGAGCTGGGGGGACCCTATGTCCCCCGTTTAGTTGCATAGCCCCCACTGCCAGGACACGATGTCCCAGACGCTAGTTGATAGATGCCCCACCGTGGGACCATTTGTCTTTACAACAGTGAGCAGCCACAGGCAGGTTTAGTAGACATGCCCCTACTCGTGGCACAGCTAATATGGTGGTAATATTGACCCCAATAGAGTGAGGGAGGACATGGGGGACTTAGGAAGTGGCGGAGAGGACAGCTCCCTGTCACTTTGACATATTACAAGGAGGGAGCTGCGCACCGGTAGCTCCCTCCTTGTAATAAACTGAAGGAACAAATTAACACGGATGGTGTTTGTTTGTCTGAAATTTCTATTCATTCCTTCATCTTTCTGACGAATGAATGAATATACAAAATTTCCCGTCCGATTTTCAGACAATAGCGAATACCGAAGTGTTTAACTGGGCATGCGTGGGAATGTCACAGTGCTCTCTAGTGTGGGCAGATGACGTGTTCCACAGGGACTTCATCTGCCCACACAAAGATGGCGGTGCCCAGGACCTAGGTCCGGGCATGAAATGAAGATTAAACAAATAGGTAATATGGGGGGCTTAGGGGCATTTGGGTATGACTAGGGGAGCAATTAGATGTAGTGGAGTTGGGAGGGGGGGTTAAAAAAAAAACCTGAATTCGGCCATGACAGTGACAGTTAAAGGGACATGCATCATTTTGAAACAAACGTCTCATTCAAAACCTTTCACTTTGATTAGACATTTGCCTTTCTCTGCAAGCTGGAAAAAAAAGGTAAATATGTGTTTTTTTCATAGTTACCTGTTTCTTCTTTCATGTGCATTCCACGCACACTCCAGGGGTACACTGATCTAACCAATCAGTGTCCTATCTCTAGGACAGCTGGGAAGGTGCATCGGGCATGTCAGACAGATTTACACAGTTGTCAGAATTTATCATCCCTGCTGGAGTACATTCCTATGAGACACAACAAGCTCCTAAACGAGGCTGATGGAATTACAATACAATTATGACGTAATAGGAGAGCAAGGCAACTACTCACTACATTTTAGTTCACAATAGCTTTATATTGAAAGGCAATGTTTTAATGGACAAATACTAAATATTTAAAAATGCCACTTGAACTAATGGTCTCCCAAAAAATAATAATCCATTTTTCGGAGCAAGAGGTTCCCTTTTATCAATCTGTTTATTATTTTTTCCTATTTTTCCGACAGAGAAGCATTGGATTGGAGAAACACATGCGCGTCCAAATGCTGTGCTCCTCCAATCTAATGCAGTCATGAGCAGCATTTGATTGCAGGATCATGTTTAACTCAGTTCTGAATAAAGAGAAGCATCTCTAGTGGCTGTCAGGAAGGTGTATTTAATCCTTTAATACTTTAATACACATATTGCTTTTTCTACAAAATGCCAATGTTTCACATTGAAGGTTTAAAAGGACAGGACCACTGCTACCAGCCCATATCAGTGACAAAATTGTACTGGGAGACTTAAGACTTTAGAGGTTATATATCTTATACAAATCCATGCATCTCAATAACACCACAGATTTCTATGATAAGTTTTAGACTGGAGATCTATCTTTAATCAGCGCCGTCTTTAACACAGGGCAGCTGCCCTGGGCCCAGTTACTCTTGTGGGGCCCAAGGCAGCTGCCCCGTGGGTATTGTAAGCAGGGGCCTGGTCACACGCTGTAGCCCTTTAACAGCGCAACCGGGCCCTTTGCTTTTTGGCAGCACTGGGAGGAAGTGACAGCTGCGAGTCACTTCCTGTCACTAAAGAGAGAAGCAGCGTGGGAGACGAAGGAGGGAGCCTGTGCCAGGAGAGGCAGATCCCAACAGCCTCAGCCTTTAGTCTGGACAACTTCCAAAATTGGAAACTTGTGGGTGGGTTTAAAAGTGTAAATTTATGTCAGTATGTCTATCTGTGTATGTGTCTGTGTCAGTATGTCTGTCTGTGTATGTGTATGTGTCTGTGTCAGTATGTCTGTCAGTATACAGGGAGTGCAGAATTATTAGGCAAATGAGTATTTTGACCACATCATCCTCTTTATGCATGTTGCCTTACTCCAAGCTGTATAGGCTCGAAAGCCTACTACCAATTAAGCATATTAGGTGATGTGCATCCCAATTAAGCATATTAGGTGATGCGCATCTCTGTAATGAGAAGGGGTGTGGTCTAATGACATCAACACCCTATATCAGGTGTGCATAATTATTAGGCAACTTCCTTTCCTTTGGCAAAATGGGTCAAAAGAAGGACTTGACAGGCTCAGAAAAGTCAAAATAGTGAGATATCTTGCAGAGGGATGCAGCACTCTTAAAATTGCAAAGCTTCTGAAGCGTGATCATCGAACAATCAAGTGTTTCATTCAAAATAGTCAACAGGGTCGCAAGAAGCGGGTGGAAAAACCAAGGCGCAAAATAACTGCCCATGAACTGAGAAAAGTCAAGCGTGCAGCTGCCACGATGCCACTTGCCACCAGTTTGGCCATATATATTTCAGAGCTGCAACATCACTGGAGTGCCCAAAAGCACAAGGTGTGCAATACTCAGAGACATGGCCAAGGTAAGAAAGGCTGAAAGACGACCACCACTGAACAAGACACACAAGCTGAAACGTCAAGACTGGGCCAAGAAATATCTCAAGACTGATTTTTCTAAGGTTTTATGGACTGATGAAATGAGAGTGAGTCTTGATGGGCCAGATGGATGGGCCCGTGGCTGGATTGGTAAAGGGCAGAGAGCTCCAGTCCGACTCAGACGCCAGCAAGGTGGAGGTGGAGTACTGGTTTGGGCTGGTATCATCAAAGATGAGCTTGTGGGGCCTTTTCGGGTTGAGGATGGAGTCAAGCTCAACTCCCAGTCCTACTGCCAGTTCCTGGAAGACACCTTCTTCAAGCAGTGGTACAGGAAGAAGTCTGCATCCTTCAAGAAAAACATGATTTTCATGCAGGACAATGCTCCATCACACGCGTCCAAGTACTCCACAGCGTGGCTGGCAAGAAAGGGTATAAAAGAAGGAAATCTAATGACATGGCCTCCTTGTTCAACTGATCTGAACCCCATTGAGAACCTGTGGTCCATCATCAAATGTGAGATTTACAAGGAGGGAAAACAGTACACCTCTCTGAACAGTGTCTGGGAGGCTGTGGTTGCTACTGCACGCAATGTTGATGGTGAACAGATCAAAACACTGACAGAATCCATGGATGGCAGGCTTTTTGAGTGTCCTTGCAAAGAAAGGTGGCTATATTGGTCACTGATTTGTTTTTGTTTTGTTTTTGAATGTCAGAAATGTATATTTGTGAATGTTGAGATGTTATATTGGTTTCACTGGTAATAATAAATAATTGAAATGGGTATATATTTGTTTTTTGTTAAGTTGCCTAATAATTATGCACAGTAATAGTCACCTGCACACACAGATATCCCCCAACATAGCTAAAACTAAAAACAAACTAAAAACTACTTCCAAAAATATTCAGCTTTGATATTAATGAGTTTTTTGGGTTCATTGAGAACATGGTTGTTGTTCAGTAATAAAATTAATCCTCAAAAATACAACTTGCCTAATAATTCTGCACTCCCTGTATGTTTATGTCTGTGTATGTCTGTGTTTGTGTCAGTATGTCTGTCTATGTGTCTGTGTTTGTGTCAGTATGTCTGTCAGTGTATGTTTATGTCATTATGTCTCTCAGTGTATGTTTATGTCTGTGTATTTGTCTGTGTTTGTGTCAGTATGTCTGTCTGTGTTTTTGTCAGTATGTCTGTCTGTGTATGTGTCTGTGTTTGTGTCAGTATGCCTGTCAGTGTATGTTTATGTCAGTATGTCTGTCAGTGTATGTGTCTGTGCTTGTGTCAGTATGTCTGTCAGTGTATGTATCTGCGTGTGTGTCAGTATGTCTGTCAGTGTATGTCTCTGTGTATGTGTGTTAGTATGTCTGGCAGGGGGCAGGATCCAGGGGCCCAAGCAAATGGTTGCCCAGGGTCTGGTTAATTTTAAAGAAGGCCCTGTCTTTAATGCTACTGGAGAATCATTTAATTGGGCAATACCAAGCACTAACAAAGAAGTAAGTCCTGGAAAAAAGTAAATTGATTCATTAGCAGCAGAAGCCAGTTTGTTTGTTTTTCCCCTTGCAAATTGTAGTAAATACATTTTTTTAACTTGGCCAGAATTAAAAACAAAAACCAAATAAACAAAAACATTCTGGGTATTAAAATGCCCTTTATCGTTTGAATTTCTGGAGTGTGAATATCAAGTAGAGACATTTGTTTTTCAAATTACAGAATGTAATTGCATTTTTGAAGGCATTACACTATGTTGAAAGAAAGACAATGTATTTCATCCATGCACCATGACAATTATGAATTTTGAATTGCCAGTATTTTAAGAGATAAAGACCAAAAATCAAAGCTTTGGTAAGAATAAAGAATTATATATTGGGCTTTGTTCATTATATTCTGATTTAAAATAACATGAAATTCAAAAATAAAAATGTATACTTAAAAAAAAAAACGGTAGCTAAATTGCTACATTCTTCCAAATTAGCTGTTTTTGATTAAATTATTAAGTGTTTTCAGTGCACTGTAGTTCAATGTCAGTGAATAAACTCCATTAGTCATCAATGTTCTAGCCAACAATGGTTGCTTCGTATCACTATTAATGGTGTCTAGTCAAGCCAAAACATTTACCTTTATTAAAATACTGGCACATTTTATGTCTAGACTTGATCTTCTGTCATTTGAAACATTTACATGTCATTGACAATGTCTGGAATTGATAAGACCTATCAATTTACTCACACAATTTAATTAGGACAGTAAGTTGGATCTGTTACACTTTTCATTTTTATTTCATTACCATTATCTGTCAGAGCTGCCAATATGTTGTATTTTATTCATTGAATCATTTAATGGCGTTGGAGATATTCAAATTATTTGTTGGCCTAATTATTATTAGACCTTTTTAATTCTGATGATCACTGGCATTGACTTGTGGTTTGTGTTGCAATTGCTTCATATTTATTTATTTACTTACTTTAGGTCCTCGTCCTTCTTCACACAACAAGTACATCTGCATTTGAGATGACATTCAACATACATAAAAGCTGAACTGTCTCATTTGAGATTTCTGCACAACCAAAGTCATGCTTTTTATTTATCATAATTTTTACTACTTTTAATACCGGGTCTCTATAACTCATGCACTGCCCTCTTATATATTAAACTACATTGAGACATATACGGCACTACTGAAGAAATGGCCAAGCAGCGCATGCATATCTCAGTAGATGCTCAAGTATACATGAGTCTGCCTGTGGCATCAAAGGGGAGCAAAGTTGCTCAGAAAGTGTCATTGTAGAAAAAGTATGTGTTTTTTAAATTATCATGTACTGTGAGTAGGTAATGAAAAACTGTCACCTCTAGAGAAGTGGTAGTTCAACATTAAATACATGTAAACAAATGTACAAGTTGTAATCATGCAAATAAATTCAAGATGAATCATTTATTTTTATACATTTAAGGGAAATATCAGAAATTTTACCTGATGAAATGAATTTAAAATGTATAAATCATGCTGCAAAACTTAGGGCTTTAGTAATGCTATTCATGATTGACAAATACAATTATGACTGTGTTCTAAAGAACATGACCCATATTGAGGATTAGAGTCTCTTTTCTTTGTGCAGTTAGAATATGTCTTTTTTTTCTTGGTGGTTATGGTGCCAGAAGTGCCCTAGTGCCCTACCAGTATAAGTGGTCAAACCATTTAAGAATAGTTTGTTAACTTACCTGGGGTCTACTGCACACTGGTTACCTCCACTGTTAGATCCTCTGAGCTAAGCCCTATTATTGATCATCTTTCTGCACCGCCAAGTTTAGCCCAGTGTACAGAGCTTCCAGGCTGCAGAGGAGTAGGCAAGTGGTGTCTGGCAGGCCCTCGATAAATTCTCAAACCATTCTTAAATGGTTTGATTACTTACATTAAAAGGGCACTAGGGCACTCCTGGCACTCTAACTGCTCCATTCAGGTGTGCATCTCCTTCCAGCCATTGAGAATGAGCAAAACGCCCAACATGCATTGCATGAACACTTCTGTTTGTGAAATCTCTCTCGATGGCTAAAATGAAGCACGCGTACGGCTACACGGCTGCACGGCTGCACTCCTGATCAGGATGGATGGGGGCAGTGGCGTACACACAATGGGGTGTGCAAAAATGATCTGTGCCCCCCCCCTCCCTATTTCCCCCCGACAGACACACACACATACATAAGACACACACACACACATACACACGGACACATACATACAAACAGACAGGCACACATTTATACATACAGACAGACACACACAGACATACATACAGACCGACACACAGACAGGCACACAGACACATACATACACACAGACAGGCACACATACAGACACACACACACACATGCAGACAGGCACACATACATACAGACAGGCACGCATACAGACACACACACATACAGACAGACAGACACACACACACACACACACACACATACACATACACAAGACACGCATACATACCAAGACACATACACAAAAAAACAGACAGGCACACATACACACAGGCAGACAAATACAGACAGACAGAAATACACACATACAAACATACAGACAGACAGACACACACACACAAGACGCACATACATACATACAAACATACAAGCACACACACATACAGGCAGACACACACACAAGACGTACATACATACAAAGACACATAAATAAAAAACCAGACAGGCACACATACACACAGGCCGACACATACAGACAGACACACACATACAAACATACAGACACATACACACAAGACGCACACACATACATACAAACAGACAAGCACACACACATACAGGCAGACACACACACAGACAGACACACATACATACATACATACATACACAGACAGGCACACACACACATACATACAAATAGACAGACACACACACAGACAGACACACATACATGCAGACAGGCACACACATACACACACACAAAATGTTTAAGTCACCCTCCTGTTTCCTACCTTTTTGGTTCAGGAGGGTGACTTTCCCTGGGGCTCAATGGTGGCTCAGGTGGATGGGAGTCAGAGTTCCCACTCTGACTCCCTGTTCTTCCTCCCGCGGCTCTCAGTGTTAACTGGGAGGAGTGATGTGCAGTCACTTCCTCCCAGCTTGTGATGTCATCACAGGGTGCCCGGTCGCGCTGTTAAAGCACCCAGCGCTGACCGGGCCACCTGACAATCCACATACATTGGATAGCCCTGACAGCATGGGGCACCCGATGGACTCCTTGGACGGCGGCCCCGGCAGTTTGCCGTGCGGGCCGGGGCTGCAGAAGATGATGGTGGCGAATACCCGGACACAGGGGTCCGCAGGGCGGACGGGCCCCCTGGAGTGGTGGGCCCGGTCGCAGCTGCGACCCCTGCAACCGCGGTATGTACGCCGCTTGATGGGGGCGTGATGATGTATGGGAAGAGGAGGGGAGCTGATGCACTTGATGTAAAAACAGGGACAGTAAGAAGTTTGGTGTTTAAAGTGTTTGCTATTAAACTGAGCTCTGTTATTTTCCTTATGCAAGCTAAGTTATGTTCTGTTTATTGGGTTTACTTAACATAGAATAAAATAAGGAAGGAAAAGAAAAAGAAGTAAAGGAAGGAGAAGGAGAGAATAAAGAGAAAGAAAAAAAAAACCTTATATACATAGATATCCCCTTTTTCTGTTTTATTTTTTGTTGTTGGCTAATAATAAAGTGGGCTACCTTCCTGCTGGAGATTGCAACAAGGAAGGAGAAAAAGGAAGAGGAGAAACAAGGAGAAGTAAGAAAAAAAAATGGAAAAGGGGAACTTTTTATGGTGATACATAATAAAAATGGTGACCTAATGCAGCATTGTTGTTGGTATTTGTTGTTGGTATTTGTAATAAAACGGAAAATAGAAAAAGTGGTTTTAAATTCATTACATTTAAATTATATATGTATACACATGCATAAAGTAGAAATAAAAAGATACATTTAACCCCTTAAGGACACATGACATGTGTGACATGTCAAGATTCCCTTTTATTTCAGAAGTTTGGTCCTTAAGGGGTTAAATACATAAAAAAAAAACAAAAAACTACTTTCTAAAAAAAAATGGCATTTGCGCTAAAAAAATTCAATTAATGCGGCACCGTTGGGCAGTAAGGAAATTTTACCATCAAAAAAGATACATAAGTGGGCAGTAGGTATTAAAAGGTTGACTACCCCCTGGTATAGACGGTGTGTTTAATTATTAGATATAATAATGCAACAAATTAAATATGGAACAGGTTATGCAGCATAACCAAGAAAATAGCTTTGAACTGTCTCATAATGACTGACAGATACACAACTAAATTTCAATGATAATTATCACAGCTTTGTTACATTGTATTATAGGCCATTTGTGGCAAAAAATTTTAATCCAACCCAAGATCAAAAAAACAGAGATTTGGGGGCGGGGCCTGACCTCTGAGAGGAGAGGAAGCTAAACTATACAGCTCCTGCTCTGCAGCACGGAAAAAGTACAAAACAGCCGTCAAAACGAGAATTAATCGGCTCAAAAAGGCCACCAGGAGGAAGGTGACAAAGAGGGGCACACAATGATGCCTCACAAGCGACACTTCCAGCGAAACTCGCCTCCTCGTCCTGCGGGGCCTACAAGCGTGGTCAGCATGAGGGAGACGGCTGCTCCCCCGCTGACACCCATGGCTGATAAACGGAGACAAAACCCCTGTTCCCCCCCCCTCTGGACTGGTGGGGGTGATCCCGGTCCCCCCCTGAGCAGATGCCCTGGTTTAATGGGAACCCGGGGAGTCATCTCAAGACAGAGTACGCAGCACAACAACTGGCCTAAAATGGCGGATGCCATGCGCTCCACCAGCCTCACAGATACAGCACCCACCACCATGACTCGGCTGGAGAAAATTTTCAAAGATTTCTGGCAGAAGTTTGAAAGCAGACTACCTCAGGCCACCCCACAGCGGCTAAGTGCTCACGCAATGCAAGCCACAATACCGATGGGTACATACCCACTCAGAGTGCAGTCTGTGCAACCCGGCTGGGAACCCAGGAAAACTGCATACACGGCGGTGAAGCAGGCTCCGAAATGGTGGAACTGTGCGCGGCGCCCCCCATCTGGGAGCCAGCACAAAGCAGCACGGAAGAAGGAGCCACAGAGGGGGACAAAGCTTCAAACGCGCGTGGGACCCGCCACACCAAGCAGATCGCCGGCTGCGGGACAATGGTGCAGTGAAGCCTCCCAAGCTGCAGGTGTAACCCATCACCCGACAATGGCACAACGAAGCAGGAGACCCAAGGTGAAGCGGAGGGTAGGTGACCCAATAAAGCGCAATATGAACACTATGCACCACAAACCAAGTAAGTCACTGCTGCCGCAAGCAAAGCTCAGACAGACGTCGAACACCTTTCCGGAATTCCACTTTAACCTTACCTGCTCCCACTCCAGCGGGATGATGGGCCTGACACCGGGACTCTCATGGCAGAACTTAGTTTGGCTCCAGCGGGGAATTGGCTGACCCTGCAGATGGGCAGATGACTCGCCCACCCCTGGCAGGTTGTTCCAAGGGCTCCAGCAACAGACTTAGACATTTATACAAGTGCCTATTTTTATTTTAATTATTGTTGCATTTAAGACCTCAGCTGCCTATTCTATACAAGCGTTGACCTTGCATGAGGGGGAGACAGAGTCTGGTACCAGGCGACCTCACTACACTTGGACTCTGAGCGGCATAGGCTAAATGCCATAAGTAGTCTCACACCGGTACCGGCCAGGGTATCGGCCAGTTGTATTTTACCAGCATGCTACAACGTTGATTGCTTTATTTTTTATTTTATTTTATTTTATTTTTAATGCCTCTGTTGAAACTACTAACCCAACTTAAGTACCCTCAGGCAAATATAATACTATCCTGTCTATATACGTAAATGTGCAGTATAAGTTTGTCATATTCTTCACCATGCCAACATCGTATATAGCATGTTTACTTTATCGCATTGCCTGGGTGATAAGCACAGTATACAAATTTGTTACTCACTTTCATGCCCTGACTACACCCAGCATGTACCATTAATCTGTTGCATATTATTTAAAAATTGTGCAGTTACTCCACATACCATGTCAAAGTTACACAATGTTTGATGTTTGAATCACTTGCCAATACTGTTGTGGTGTCGCAAATCTGTATGTAAACGCATGCACTGCAAAAATAAAGAATAAAAAACAAACAAAAAAAAAACAGAGATTTGTCAAAAGGGTTTTTTAGATAAACTGTGAACTCTAAAACCACATGTTTTTTGTAGGCCAATATTGTAGGGGTTTATTTATTAAGCCACAAATTGCAGAGAAATGGCAAATGGATTGCGGATTAAAGACCAAAATAGTCAAGTTGGAACAATAATTGTAGAATTATTTTGCAGTTCAACTATTTTGGTTTAACTTTGAAATATCCTGTCAATGTTTTAATATTCACAGTTTATTGAAAAATGAAACATAATTTGGAAGAAAAAATATTCTGATGTATTTCAAAATCTAATTTTCTACTCACTTCAATTTGCTGTTTAAGGGATAGAGCCTTCAGAGTTTGTATTGATGTGAAAAGGGGAGAATCTGCGGTGTATCTGTAATTCTTTATGAGACAATTTAAAGCTTTATTACTAGTTATATGCATTAATCTGCTTTTGTATAACTGTGTAGTAAGTTATCACATTACCATGTCTTATTATTTACACACTGACAATATTATTAAACTTTCCATCCAGTAAGCATATAATGTGTATTACTCACCTATTAATGTCACATAGAGATTGCTTTATATCATGTTTTGTTACTGTATTGTGTACCTTTTTATGTGGACTCTACATGTTATCTGACTTTTCATCTCAGTGGGGTTCTCATCACGTTTTTATGGTGTGTCTCTTTAGGATTTATGTTTATGAGTTCAGTGTATCGAAGGAACGCTCCAGCATTATAAACCAATTCCTTTTATTTATAATGTTAAAGTGTTTGTGAATGTGCTGTATCTCCTTGGCTCCCACCATTTCTGGTTACCTCTTCCAGCAGTGAGAAGCTTTCAGTACTAATGAACTCCCAATCAACTGAAAGTTTGTCATAGAGAAGCATTGGGAAGCAGAACTTATGCACAGTAATTGTCTAGCTATTCTTTCAATGCTTCTCATACAAATAGAAACATAAAATGTGATGACAGATAAGAAACATTCGGCCCATCTAGTCTGCCAAATTTTCATTAGTCTCTTATATCTAGGATAGCCTTATGCCTATCCCACACATGCGAAAAGGACGACTATAGGCACCTAGACCACTTCAGCTTAATGAAATGGTCTGGGTGCCTGGTCCAGCCAGGTTTAACCCTTCTTGCTGTAAACATAGCAGTTTCAGAGTATATCCCACTATAGTGGTCCTTTAAACTCGCTCACTGAGTTTACCTCTATCACTTCCCTTTAACCCCTTAAGGACCAAACTTCTGGAATAAAAGGGAATCATGACATGTCACACATGTCATGTGTCCTGAAGGGGTTAAGGTCAAATTGAATCCAATGTGTCTCTACGAGAAACACTGTCTTTTGCTTTGTGTTGAGTACTTCCCAGCTGTCTTACTGACAACTGGAAGGGTGCAACTTAGTGCCTTTATAAAAGTGCTGTTTTCTTTCTGACTCAAAAAAGTGTGAAAGAGTATCACTTCATTAAACCCTGAAGCACTTCAGCAATCATTCAATATTTTTTGTGTATTTCAGAACAATACATGTATTTATTATTTTTATTCTTGCCTTGAGTTAAAATATTTATTATTTGTTTATAGAAATATGTTTATGTTTGCTATTTTACTTGTTCTTTAATTCTGAAATATGCAACCCCTTAGTCTATAGCTTTTTTATGTTCTATAGCTTTGCTACCCTTTATGCTTATACATAAATAAATACTCATGTATGTGTGTGTGTGTGTCTGTGTGTATGACTTGATATATTTGTGATTTCAAGGGACTAAAATAGCTACCGTCCATTTCTGTAAGCCAGGTACGTGTGTATCATGATGTTGCACAAGGAAAGAAAAAGGTGTGTGTATGTGTGAGCATTTGTTTGTGCATTTGTATTTACATATGTATGTGTATGCATGTGCATTGCATTTGATAGCAACTGGAAGTGTAGGGAACTACAGCATTTGAGTTATTGTATAATACATTTCTGTAAAAATCTAAACATATATTTTTTTAATATTGTAATACTAAAGATACATGGTTCAGAATGGTGTATTAGGAACCCAACAATTACATAGTTTACCATTATGTATATTTCTCTATCTTTCTCTCCCTATCTGTGTGTCGCTATGTCTGTCTATCAAAATCATGGTAAATTGTCTTCAATCTTAATTTAATATGTTGGTCAATGGATTTACTACCTCTGGACAGATGGTAGGAGAACCAACTATTCATTTTGTTAAAGGGTTTCTGCAACCCTCTTTGTGTGAAATGGAATAATGTCCTATTGGCATTATTCTATCAGTCCCCCCAAAATAAACACTCAAAGAGCGTTTTTAAATTAAGTCAATCCAGCAGCAGGCACAGGAGCCATGCCAAGGTCCAATCAATGTCAAAGACTTCTCATAGAGAAGTTTTTGATTGGGGATTGAACTGGCTGAGAGTGCATGTGCACGCTCTGAGCCCACAAAGGGATGGGGAAAGGGAGGGAGGGAATGGAGGACAAGGGAGGTTAGGGGGATTAAAGGAAAATGTGGAGGTAATAGGAATGAATGAAGGGAGGGGACGACAGAGCTTCTCTCTGCAAGAGAGAATCAGTTATGTCTGTAGGCAGTGTGCAGTGCACACTAGTCACTAACATATAATATGCACAAACATGCAGGTGTCAGAACCGAGTGATGTCACATCACTCTGTTCCTATGCTCCCTACCCAGCTCAAGAAGTGCTGGCTAGGTAGTTTCCATAGCATGTTCTGTGGTTGTTATGGGAGTAGAGAAGAGGAATCTCCTGTTGGAGATCTTTTCTGCTCTATTGTCAGCGAATGGATCAGCAAGCAGAGGCATTGACTGACAGGAGGTAAAAATGCTTTTTAATAGGTTTCTCTCCTAATCAGGGGCGGACTAAGAGCCTTTGGAGCCCCGGGGCAAAATTAGAAGGCCAAATATATGTGCATTAAATAAATGTTAAAGGGACTCTCCAGTGCCAGGAAAACAAACCGTTTTCCTGGCACTGCAGGTTCCCTTTCCTTCCCACCTCCCATCCCAGGTTGCTGAGGGGGTTAAACCCTTACCATACCTTAACTTACCTGTATCCAGTGCCGATGTCCCTTGGCGCTGGGTCAGGCTTCGCCAACTCTCCTCCCCCACCGCCGGCAGCCGGCGGGGGAGACCTAATGCGCATGCGTGGCAATTGCTGCCCGTGCACGGCAACGGCCGCGTGCGTGCTTTACACTGCACCATAGGAAAGCATTAGCCATTTTCCCCTTGCTCCCTGTGGCCTCCCCCATCTTCTCCTTATTTCCTACCTATCTCTGCTGTTCCTTCACCTAGCTGATGTCACTTCCTAGCCCCACTTCTACTCATCACACAGAGTGTGTATAGGGCACATAGTGTGGGTTGGATAGGGATGTAGTGTAGGTAGGGCACATAGTGTGGGGTGGGATAGGGATGTGGTGTGGGTAGGGCACATAGTGTGGGGTCAGATAGAGATGTAGTGTGTAGGGCAGGATAGGGATGTAGTGTGTGAAGGGCAGGATAGGGATGGAGTATGTGTAGGACACATAGTGTGGGGTGGGATAGGGATGTAGTATAGGTAGGACACAGTCTAGGGTGGGGTGGCAGAGTGAAGGGGTGACAGGTAGCAGAGGAAGGGAGGGGGTGACAGGTGACAGAGTGTGGGAGGGAGTGACAGGTGACAGAGTATATGAGGGAGGTAGTGGCAGAGTGAGGGGGTGACAGGTAGCAGAGGAAGGGAGGGGGTGACAGGTGACAGAGTGTGGGAGGGAGTGACAGGTGACAGAGTATATGAGGGAGGTAGTGGCAGAGTGAGGGGGTGACAGAGTGAGGGGGGGAAGGTGGTGAGGGAGGGGGTGACAGAGTAATGGAGGGACGGGGTGACAGAGTGAGTGAGGGAGGGGGTGACAGGTAACAGAGTGAGGGCGTGGGTGACAGGTGGAAGAGTGAGGGAGGTGGTGACAAGTGCAGAGTGAGGGGGTGACAGAGTAAGGGAGGGAGGGGGGTGACAGAGTGAAGAAGGAAGGGGGGACAGTGAGGGAGGAAGGGAGTGACAGGTGGCAGAGAGGGGGTGCCAGGTCACAGAGTGAGGGAGGTGTTACAGGTGACAGTGTGGGAAGGAGGGGGGAGACAGGTGGCAGAGAGGGGGTGAAAGGTAACAGAGTGAGGGAGGGGATGACAGTGTGGGACAGAGGGGTGACAGGTGGCAGAGTGAGGGGGTGACACAGTGGGGGGTGACTGGTGACAGAGTGAGGGAGGGGTAACTGGTCGGAGAGTGAGAGGGGGGTGACAGAGTGAGAGAGGGGGTTACTAGTGACAGAGTGAGGTAGAGGGTTACTGACGACAGAGCAAGCGAGGGGTGACTGATGACAGAGGGAGGGATGGGGTGACTGACGAAAGTGTGAGGGAGGGGGTGACTGGTTACAGAGTAAGAGAGGGGTGACTGGCGACAGAGTGGGGGAGGGGGTGACAGAGTGAGGGAGGGGGTGACTAGTGACAGAGTGAGGGAGGGGGTGACTGACGACAGAGTGAGGAAGGGGGTGACTGATGACAGAGAGAGGGAGGGGGTGACAGAGAGAGAGAGGGGGTAACAGAGTGAGGGAGGGGGTGACAGAGTGAGATAGGGGATGACAGAGTGAGTGAGGTGATGACAGAGTGAGGGAGGGAATGACAAATTGAGGTAGTAGGTGTGTCACGTATCCTTCATATCCATATGGCAAAAACAGAGATAATTATCTTCCGAAGATCGAGGGGCGTGACGCTCATTGGTCTTCTGCCATAATGGCTGTCTTGTGCGGCACACCGGCCGCTGCGGACCCACGCAGTATTATAGCCCCACGTCCATCCACGGTAAAGACAATGTTGAAGTGCGGGTGACGTCACGCAAAAGATGCACACACACGTTTTGGGGTCAAGGGCTAGGTACAGCCATTCAGAACTGCAAGAGGGTTATTTAAACTCACTTATTCCTTAGCTCATTGCCCTGTCGTGGTGTGTTCCTGATCATGTTTTTCTGTTTTTTGACTTTGGCCTCATTTTGACTTCCCTAATTTCTGGTACCCTTGACTTTTGGCTTTTCCTTATCGCTGTGTCTCGTTCTGTGTCCCTGACCTTGGCTAGTTTTCTGACTATTCTCGGGTACGTTAAGTCCGGTCATTCTAAGGCCCGGTAAGACGTTACCCTTAGTTCTAGAGTGTGATATTATTCTGCATGCTGGATCAATGTAATCCTGACAGGGTGACAGAGTGAGGGAGGGGATGACAGAGTGAGGGAGGGGGTGACAGAGTGAGGGAGGGGATGACTGGTGACAGAGTGAGGGAGGGGATGACAGAGTTAGGGAGGGGGTGACAGAGTGCAGGATGGGGTGACAGAGTGAGGGAGGGAGTGACAGAGTGAGGGAGGGGGTGACTGGTGACAGAGTGAGGGAGGGGATGACAGAGTGAGGGAGAGGTGACAGAGTGCAGGAGGGGGTGACAGAGGGAGGGGGTGACTGGTGACAGAGTGAGGAAGTGACTCCTCATCTTCCCCTTGCTCCCTGTGGCCTCTCCCCATCTTCTCCTTATATCCTACCACTCTCTGCTCCCTCTGGTCTCTCCCAGGCTGCTGCTCCTTCACGTAGCTGGCTGTGAGAGGGCTCTGTGTGTGAAGAGAGTGCAGGAAGTGATGTCACTTCCTAGCCCCACCTCTACTCACAACACAGAGTGCCTATTGGGACGGGAAGAAGGAGACCTGGCAGAGAGCAGGTAATGCTGCCAGGTCTCATTTAATCGGAGGAAGGAGGGGGGTAATGTGCAGAGGTTGCTGGGGCCCTGCGTTCCATCAAGGGCCCCACAATCTGTTGAGGAAAGAGATTTTTAAGAAATTTGCCATTCCAGTTGGAGAGATCTTTCATTTTGACCCGAGTGGTCAGTCTGCCCCTGCTCCTAATCCATACATTTGCTAGCATAGCTGCTAAAAAGATAAAATGTTATGTTCAATCTAATGAGGATAAGTTGTTTGGGGAATGAAAGGTGCCCTTTAAAGGGACTATCAACTACTTTAAGGCATAGTACGACTGGAGCAACCTGTTCTTCTCTAGGCCTGCTTTATTGTTTTAGATGATATCCATTTTAAAAAAATCATTAAAGGCTCACATATTTATTGCAATATTCCCTAAATAAAAACAGAACCCAATCACCCATAATTACAACTCAATCATGTAGAGTTAAATCGCAAAAAGAGACATCTTTAAAACCACAATAAACTCTCCAATTTATTATCCACAAGCAGTTCAGACTTTCTCACAACTAACTTACTATCCTTCAAACTACAGAACGTTCACGATTCAGCGACCTCTTTAAAGTTATAATTTTATCTCTCTTTTAATTTTATTTCAGACGAGAAAGAATCTGTCCTTTCATGGAAAGCACACAGTGTGACTCTTTAATTGGCTGCTTGGGTAACAGTAATTTTAGGGGGTAATCTTTAATAATTTGTAGTTTCTGAGGCATCCAGGAGAAACAAAGTCTTTTGTCTCATACTCAGTCCTGGCAAATACCAGTGAAGCTATCATTTTACAGGCTCTCAAACCTTTTTAGATTTGAGAATGCAGACTATGCTTTGGGATGATACGGATGGCAATTTGCGTTAATTTATCACAGAACTATTTTGTTAACATAGCTTCTACACACACATAATTTGGATGCATGCTTATACACACAGAGAAAAGAAAACATGTTTTATAAAATGAAAGTAAATAGATTGCTCATTAAACAGTTGATAATGTTATTAACTTGTTTAGTCATTTGAATTGCATTTTTAAAATATTTTGCAAGATCTATACATTAAGAAAAAAATATGAATTGTGTTGTTTAGACTAACTGGGTTATTCACTACAGTCCCAATAGCCGTATAGTGAATTGGGTAAAACCATCTCACCGTATAAGGGGCCATTCGAACTGCAAAATTTGGATATTGTTTATACTATTTAACAACGTCCAGATTTTGCAATTTAGGACCCAAACGAACTTCAGCCAGACCTAATGCCAAATGCTTCATATCTGGACCCGGATTTAAAAAAAATCTTAACTATTTGCCCACTGTCTACTAGCTAGCCACTAAATAGTTAATAAATAAATGATTCCCCCTCCCCCCCCCTCCGCTCACCTCCTTACCTTACCCTCCCTATCCCAGCCTATAGAACAATGGTAACAATACGGCAGCAAAGGAAGTAGAGTATAGTACTAAATGGGAATATCACCCCCTCAACAAAAGATAGATGGCTGGCATAGACAAAACCACCCATACCTGAAACCACCAACGCATACTGAACCAACTATTTCTAATATAATAGCTCCCATCCCCACCCCACAAGCAAAGGATAGATTACATAGAGACCATACAAGACTCGATAATGAAAAGGGGGGGAAACTTAAGGCAAATGGGGGTGTCACGGCAAGGGTGCATAATTTATTATTACACTATGGAATTAGTGATGTCCCGAACGGTTCGCCGAACGGTTCGCGAACGGTTCGCCACGGACTCATCATTGTGTAAACTTTGACCCTGTACCTCACAGTCAGCAGACACATTCCAGCCAATCAGCAGCAGGCCCTCCCTCCCAGACCCTCCCACCTCCTGGACAGCTCACTAAGAATGCAGCTTCACAATGAATGTAAAATGGATGCTCTCCAGGAGGTGGGAGGGTCGTCTTAGGCTTTTGGTTCTTTGAAATTAAAGTACATGCCGCACTTTATAAGAGAAGGTTGCGAGCGGCGAATAGAAACACAGCAGAAAAGAGAAGAAAACTTATGGCTTGGGTCTTGAGCCGGGAGGAGAAGTACGCCTTTGTGCGGCAAAGACAAAGACAGCAGCGCTATAGGGTAAGCAACTTTATGCCATTTGTCATGCAGTTCTACACGTATTAAAAAATAAAAATAATACAGAATATGTAAAAAATCAAATATAAGATGGGAAGGATATACATTATGTATTTAACAACATACATGTTGCACACATATGTTCAAGAATTACACATATACATAAATACTCCTTATGTTATTTATCTTGCTCGCTTTTATACATGATGCTATCTGTCCGTGTAAAGTATTTTATGTTGTATTATTAGTGATATGGTAACATCTGTCTTTTTTTTTTTTTTAGATGCTTCTCCTTTTGTCAAAGCAGCACCTCCAACCAGTCATTTGGGCTCTCCGCCGCGCCAATGAGTGGTGGGATGTGACTGTCCCTGGATTCACACACACACAGTGGGTGCACAATTTCAGAATGTCAGAGGAAACATTTTTATACCTTTGTGCAAAGCTACGTCCAGCGGTGGAGAAGCAAACCACCAACTACAGAGCCTGTTTGCCTGTGAGGAAAAGAGTTGCCATTGCACTGTGGAAGCTGGCTACCAACAGTGAATACAGAATTATAGGTCATCTTTTTGGTGTCAGTAAATCATCAGTGTGCCGGTGTGTGCAGGACTTCTGTAAGGCTGTATGCACATTGCTAGCTCCTGAAACTATTCATTTTCAGGACTGGCAAAAGCTTAAAGACATGGCTGACTACTTTGAGAACAGGTGGGGCCTTCCACAGTGTGTTGGTGCTATTGATGCATCACACATACCAATAACAGCATGACAAGAATACCACACTGACTACTTCAACAGAAAAGGCTGTCATTCCATCATCCTTCAAGGAGTAGTGGATGGAAAAAGACTATTCTGGAGTGTGAATGTAGGAAAGCCTGGGAGTTTGCATGATGCTCGGGTTTTACGACTGTCCACATTTTGGGATTGGGTTGGCCAGGGAGGCCTGTATCCTGTTTGCACTAAGAACATTGGGGGGTGAATGTTGGCTATTATGTGCTCGGGGACTCTGCCTACCCTTTACAAAATTGGCTCCTGAAACCATTTCCTGACAATGGCCGCCTGACACCAGAACAACAAACCTACAACAAGAAAACATCCAGGACACGGGTCGTAGTTGAAAATGCATTCGGAAGACTTAAGGGTAGGTGGCGTTGTCTTATGAAGAGGAATGACAGTGACAGTGCACTTGTCAAATCCATGGTGCTTACTTGCTGTGCTCTTCACAATCTTTGTGAAAGACATGGAGAAGACTTCCACCAGGATTGGAATACGTCTGCAGAAGAGCCAGGACGGGTAATTACACAGGATAGCGAAGAAGAGTGCAGTGAAATACGTCAGGCTCTGATGCGGCACCTCAACATTTAATTTCTTACCCTGATTTTATTAACGTTTTATTACGGTTTTATTAAAGTTTTAATAAAGTTTTATTACGGTTTTATTAAAGTTTTAATAAAGTTTTACATTTAATCAGACACACACAAAGTCTCTCCAGTTTTTTATTCAACTAAAAAAGTGATCTTTCAAAATATACTTACAAGTACAGAGTAAAAAAATATATTTACAAATAAACCTTTTTTACAAAAACCAAAAATAAATATTTTTTCCTAAAAATAAAGAAGTGTACAGGTCCTGTGCTGGCTGAAAGGCACTACTGCCTGGGCAATGACCTGCGATCACGACTGCCTGCCAGCACTTGAACAAGCTGCCCACATAATTTTGGTATCTATTTACTAACACAAGGGATTATTCCACGGTATGCAGGCTAAGGGTGATGGGCCTGAGGGCCAGCTTATGATTTCCCTTAGTGATTGCCGGAGAAGCATGTGACTTCTGAGAAATTCTAGCCTCATTTCACTCCATATGGCATCTTCCTTCCAAAAGGGCTCTTGCCTCTGCGATGGGAGCGATGTCATCATCTTTCTCCCAGACGCTGGCACAAGCCCTCTTATTGCCCCCGGCGGCTTTCCCTACCCTACTGGGTACAGAGTTTTTCCCCTCTGCCCCTGCCTCGCCTATGGCCCGTAAGGCTATGGCGAAGGTCAAACACCTCACCTCCCACTCCTCGATGCAGGTGTCACCTGCCCTGATAGACTCGCTTGAGGTGGTCACGGATGGCGCACTACCACCACGCAAGAGAGCCCCTGGCCGGGCAAAAACGGTCAGATTGTGGAAACGGGCTAAATCCCGTGCAGTAAGTTTGAATACAGACTGGAGTGAGGAGAATAACTCAGAGGAGGTAGATTATGCCTCCTACGGTGAGGCCGGCACGAAGGGGATAGCTCCCCCTGCCATAGTGACCCGTACTGGGGTTACTGCTCCCATTCAGGGTGCTGCCGTTCAGAGGGCGAATGAGGGCACGGCGCTTCTGGATTCTCAGGGTAACCCCCTGTTCGACCAGAATGACCTGCGTCATCTCCGCTCTACTGAGTGGGGACACCCCGGGCATATCGCCCGATACATTGCGCATAGGATGTGCACTCCCTCTCTAAGGATGGATGCAGTAAGCTGCGAGCTGACTGCCCTAGGCCCTCGTTGCCGGGTTCGGCATGTAAAACCCCGGAAGCGGACCCGCAAATTGGCCAGTTCCTTGCAAGTCAGGCTTGCATTTTCATTGGAAAACTGCCAGGACAAATTATGGGCACGCTGGGGCCTTTGTCCAAGTCTAAGAATTGCTGGATTCTGCCAAGACAGGCCAATCGGAATTTGATTTGGTCGTAGCGATAGGCTGGGTCCAATGGGCTGTCTGCTAGGCAACACAATTATGACAATTCCGGCCGAGCACCGCAAGGTGATGCTCCTTAAGATTGATCCCAAACTGGCTAGTATGACCATGTCAGAATCGGGTCCCTCAGCTGTAGGGATGTTGTTCGGGGACGATTTTATCAGAGACCTGGGGTCATATGTTAAGACGTTCAATGTCATAGACAAGTTCAGACGAACACAAAAGGGTTTTTCTTTTTTCTCCCCAAAGGTTTTTTCGCGAAAGGGCTGGGCGCAGCAGGAACCGCCCACCCGGCCGGGATTCAGGCACTCGTCCCAAGCTCATCGGGGCTCCTTTTCTCGCGGCTCCCAAGAGTCCAAACTGCTCCGTCCTTCCCGTCCAGAGGGAGACCCTGGAATCCCTGCTACTCTAGAGGTGCCGCGTCAGGCAGATGACCTTGCGGTGCGTACCCACAATTTTTTCCCCTTATGCTCAAGAGTGGGGGATGGGCAGAGTGACCCGGCTTTACAACAGATGCTTGGATCTCCAAGCAATACAGGGTTGCCGCTTAGAACTTGTATCCATGCCTGTCCAGTATTTTGCCCCCAGGGAAGTGTGACTGTCTCAGGAACAGGAATTATTAATCTCCACGAAGATCAAGGTACTATTAGACAAGGGAGCGATCCAAGAGTTGCCGATCATCTATCCAGGGTTTTACGGGCAACCTCTTCTTGGTACCAAAGAAAGGAGACGGAGTGCGCCCCGTTGTCATACTCTAGCCTCTCAATGTTTTCCTATGGTACCAACATCCCAGAGGGAGGGCATCCATTGCCTTCATGACCTCCTCCAGGTGTCGGACTGGATGGTCAAACTGGACTTGAAGGACGCCTATTTCACGGTTCCTATAACCAAGGAACGCAGGGATTTTCTCCAATTTATTTGGAGAAGGAAGCGGTAGAGGCTTACATACCTGCCGTTCGGACCCTCATCGGCTTCTTGGTGTTTCACCAAAGTCGGGAAACCAGTGGTGTCATTCCTCCGAACCCGAGGTGTTCGTCTGATTATATTTTTAGACAACATCCTGCTCGTGGCCCTATCAAGGGACCAAATAAGCTTTCATATCAGCTCGATGACTGCGTTATTCCAAAACTTGGGTTGTTCCTGATCAATTGGGAAAAGTCGTTGCTGACCTCCGCTCACTCGGTGGGATGCTTGGTTTTTTCATATTAGACTCTGCAAGTCAGCTACTGTTCTTCCCAGAAGCCAAGATGAATGCCATCTAGAAGGAGATCAGGCGAACGCTGCGAGCAGATGACCTGTCTACCCGACACGTAGAAAGAATGATCGGCCTGCTCGCAGCCTCGATCCAGGCAATATTTTCAGGACCGCTTCATGATCAGGCCCTCCAACAGCTCAAGGATTCGTACCTAGGTTCGGGTCATTCCTATGAGACAAGGTTGAGGTTGGCCGATGAGTTCAGAGACAAGCTAACTCGGTGGCTGGCACACATGGACGCCTGGAACGACAAAGCCATCTTCGGATCAATCCCAGATGTGGTGTTTGACTCGGACGCCAGCTTACACAACTGGAGTGCGCGTTGTGGTGCCGCTCTCACCAGAGACAGATGGTCGGAATTAGTGAAGACATTGCACATCTATTGTCTGGAACTGTTAGCAAGGGTTTTGCAATTCGCAACCTTACCCGGTCGAACGGACTGCTGCATGGTGCTCAGAATGGACAATGTGTCCGCGGTGCGTTACATCAACCACCTAGGGGGCACGAAGTCGCGCATGTTGACACTCCAAAGGATTTCTGGCAGTTTTGTCTCCACAACAACGTCTCTGTGAACGCAGAACATATTCCGGGCCTGGACAACTCCACGGCCATTTGGAACTTACGTTATTGGTGAGACTTCGGAGACTGGCACTTACACGCTTCAGCGTTCCTAGAATTGGAACAGTTGTGAGGCCCATTTGAAGTGCACCTCTTCTCATCTCGTCTCATCGCCCAGTTGTTGGAGGCCAGATCCAGCTGCGGTGGCGACGGACGCGTTCCTTCAGGAGTGGCCAATGGCTCAAATATATGCCTTTCTGCCCGGTCCACCTGAAAGCTTGTACACTCTTGAAGTTGACTCGACGCGAGTACACAATGGTGTTGATCATTCCCCTGTGGCGCTCATGACCGTGGCTCCCGTGGTTGCTGGGGTTGGCAATAGATTACCCACAATTGCGCCCGACTCTTCCGAATCTACTGGTGGATCCGGACGGAAACTTGTGCGAGTTGGTGGCATCTAATGGCATGGCTCCTTTTCAGGGGACTTTGAACTATCTCGGGAGTTCCGCAGTCAACTCTCAATCTCCTCGACAATGCATGGACACCAGACACTCGATCAGCATACCGGTTTGCCTGACTTTATGGTCAACTGATAAAACTATTTTTGAGAGGACATGTCATTAAAGAAGTCTCAATTGTTAGATAACATTTAAAGAATTTGAACTAAAATTATATTGTCTGACTAAATTAAGTAAAGAAAAAACTGTCGGCTACCACAAAAACATCATGCTCCAGCAGAGTAAATAAATCATTTCAGCTTTATTAGTATGAACATTGACATAGAGAACTGCACCACATGGTGGAGCCAAAGCCTAACATGTTTCAGACCTAAAGCTTCTTACTCATAGGATTTCCTATGAGTAAGAACCTTTGGGTCTGAACCGAGTCAAGGTACACAAACCTCTGATAGCACTAAATGGTTTGTTGTTATAATGCTTAATTTATCGCATGGTGAATGTCCTTTCCTAAGTATTTCAGTATTGAAATAGCTTCAATATAATTTAAGACCATTCTGTCCAGCTGTTCAAGATTTTATTAGAACCCCAAGCTCAAAAAATGTGCGAACACACAGATATGCAAGGTATCATACACAGTCATGGCCACATAGGTCAATACTCTGCACTCCCCAACCCCGAGATGCCAATACACGAGTTAGTCCAGACTTCACAATGGGCAGTCTCTAAACCAACAAACCTCTGTCAGGGCCGGCCTGTCCATTGGCAACAGTGGGGCGGAACTTTTACAGGGGTGGAATTTTGCAGTCCCTGTACACTGTAAAGTGCCTGCTGTGGAGCCTAGGCCATCTATGCATAAATATGTAGCGATTATTGATATATATATATATATATATATATATATGCAATTCTGGGCCCCCACTACCTTGTCCTGTGGAGAGGGGGCCCAAAAGTCTGATGTTTCCCTCCTGCAGCTTCCTGTCTTCTCCTCTCATAACACCGCGCGAGCGTTGCCGAAGGTTGCCCTGGCAACACTCAGGCAGTTATTACGTGCCATGTGGAGTGTTGCCATAGCAACCCACGACAACGCTCATTCGGCTCATGAGAGGAGATGACGGGAAGCTGCAGGAGGGAAACATCAGACAGTTATCATCCATGCTAAAGATTTGGGGAAAAGATTCAGAGGGTAAAAAGGGGCACGAAAATGACTATTAGTGTTTTGCAGTACAAAAATTGCTACAATACTACCATTCTAATGGCTATGTAATATCATCCATTTTTGCAATGCCAATTTTGAGTTATCAAAATAGTTTAATAAATAATATAATTTAATACAAAATATATGTATTAAAAATATAAAGGGAAAAAACTCATCCCTTCAAACCTTGGAAAGAGCAAAGCTTTCACACACAGTGACCCTCCTTCCGTGTAGAAAATAACAGCTTATACCATTTGTATTTCCAGAGTTAGCAGGCATAGACACCCTACACGATTCAGCTATACATGGTGAAACCACTACAATGAATGTAGCCCATGGGGCAGCGCAGCTAAGTGGAATGGGCCTTGACATGACTAGGAGACAGGCATAGGAGGTGTTAATGTGGAGGTTTGTTTATAGAAAGTGGGGGTGGGGTTTTAGATTATGGGAGTATATATAGTGGCCATTTTAGATCAAGGGCCATCTTAATTAATCATCACGTACCTGTTTTGTCCAACCCTCCCTCCCTTTAAGTAGGTTCTTGATCCCGTTTAATCACGGCGGCGGGGTATGGATAAACAAGTTGGGGTGTAAGTTGTTTGTCCAGATGTAACATAGTTAAGTTCGCTAAGAACTGTTAGGTTTGGTTGGATTTTGGTTGGTTCGAGCTTGTCGGTAGCTCCGAACCTGGTGTGTGTAGGGTGTATCTTGGTATACCCCTACATGGTGGACATGGTAAATCATGCTCTCGGTGGCAATGGTTTAAGTGGTTAGATGTTATTTATGTTTATATGTCAATATTGATTGTTTATGGGGGTCATTGTCAGGGTCGAATTGTTAAAAGAGTTAGGGCTGAGATGTTATGTTAAATAAGTTGACAATGACCTTTAATAATTTATATATTTTATTTATTAATAAAGCTGTGATAAGTTTCCCAAACATAAGGTTCAATAGAAAAATCTGGCCTGCCTTCCTATGTGAACGCAGGGGTACCTAAACCCCTAGTCACTCCCCCTCTCACAATAAAATAAAACCCTACCTACCCCCCTCACCCTACAAATAGTGAGGATGGAGCAATAAATTACATACCTGTAAAAAAAAATTCTACTTACTATAAGATTTCCTCCTTTTTAATAAAACCTTTTTCAGCCCTAACAAGGCCAATTTTGGCGTGTTTATTTTTTTTGCTCTGGTTTTTCATGGGTGGGGGCCAGAGGAGGGATATTAGGTCCCTTGTTTAGTTTAATAGCCCACTCGAGGGACACGGGTGGAGGATCAGTGGGAACACTATGTCCCCCACCCGTTAATTATTTGAATAGGTACCCCACTATGGGGCACTTTATTGGAGTCTTTTCTTTTCTTTTCCGAAAGTGAGCAGCCACAGCATGCTTACTGTTTAGTAGACATGTCCCTACTCACGGCATAGCGAGTAGGGGCAGAAGGGAGATGTTAAACTCCCTTATTTATTAATACTAAGTTATTTTTACTTAGTGTTAGTAAAGTTGGCTGAAAGACTAATTTTGATCTTTCAGCTTTTTAGTAGATAGCTCACTAATACTGTGGGAATTAGCAGATGCAAGATACAGCCGCAGCACTGAACGGATTGTAATTTCATTATTTCGAATGAAATTTTAAACTGAACAAAATGCACGGATTTCATCCTAACTCGAATGAACAAACTGTACACATGCTGTTAGGACAAAATTAGATGAATTAACAGGTGTCCTATCTAAATGACAGGACGTTTGAATGTGAATGAAGCAACGCAAGTCTTTCTGTTTCAACGGTTAATGCTTTTTTCACAGAAAACTGATCATCGGTTGTATCCCAGCTATTACTTAGCATCAGAAATGGAAGACTGTGCCTTTAATGAAAGTGTCACCACATTGACACAAGCTGATCATCCAATACATGTCTAAATATGCAAACATAGATTATAGTCTCTAAAATGAATTTTCATTTTAGTAAGTAACTCTGTCAGGATAGCATCAATCAATACTCTATAAAAGCGCCATGGGATTTGTTGGTGCTATATAAATATAATAATAATAATTAGTGAGTCCTGCACTGTCATTTACATGTTAATGCTTTCTTTTCTGAAACAGTGATGTCTTGGTACATCTCTCTTTTCTCATGTTTGTCCAATATTCACACTTGACCTAGTTCATAGTAAGACAAACTATCTGATGAGAATTATGCTTTAATCGTGGAAGAGATCATGCATCATGAATTATTTTTTTTAAATAATGAGACTTATCTCACATTATTACATCAAAGGGCTATTTCTGGTGTCCTGGAAACACAAAGTATAAATAGAAATAAACTTTAGATATCCTCAAAAAAGACAGCAAATAGTTTGTATAAAAAACAAAAAATGCTAAATCTTTTTCCTATTTTGCTATCCTCTGAGTGTCTCTCCAGGGCATGAACATATGACATCTGCATAACCTCAAACATTCTAATCCCGTCTAGTCAAGGTCTCCAAGTTGATTAGCTTTGTAGATATTTTGGTGAAATTTGGATTTAGTTATTTTGATACAAGGATATATATAAAATCATTCTATGATGATCATATACTCATAATGGGGACGGGGGTCATTCCAGTACTAGGAAAATAATCTCCTTATGACCTCAGTTCTGCTAGTTGTGAGTTAATGGTAACATCTCGAATTGTTTAACAATCTTTATGTAAACTGTGGTGGAACACACATTTCTATTAACTTAGTATTATGAAAAACAACCAGAGTAAAATGTTTAATAAAATTGTATTACTCATCAATACAAACCCTTATCCTATAAGAGCTTGTACATACAAAGTGTATTGTTATAATCTAGCTGGAAAAAAATCTAAATTCTTTCTTTGTGTAATTGACCTAGTTATAATAACTTGTTTAACAAAAGCATGCATTAAGTGCAACTATAATCTACAAAGGTATAACTGACATAGCTTGAATGTAAACAAATGTATTCTAAGCAAAAATATACTTTAAAATAGATATATTAATGTTATTTCAATCTAAGCAAGCTGCAGTAAGTTTATCTGGCAGTATTTTGTAACTTGTGCACTGTGTAAAAAGTTGGTTTGCTCAAATCATCTTTAAAAAATGTTTTGGTTAAGGTATTTCGTGTGGCCATTTGGCTCAGTCAGTTATCATCCATGCTAAAGATTTGGGGGAAAGATTCAGAGGGTAAATACCTACTGTATTTCCAGAGTTAGCAGGCATAGACATCCTACATGATTCAGCTGTACATGGTGAAACCACTACTATGAATGTAGCCCATGGGGTAGCGCAGCTAAGTGGAATGGGCCTTGACATGGCTAGGAGACAGGCATAAGAGGTGTTAATGTGGGGGTTTGGCTATAGAAAGTGGAGGTGGGGTTTTCGATTATGGGAGTATATATAGTGGCCATTTTAGATCAAGGGCCATCTTAATTAATTCTCACTTACCTGTTTTGTCCCACCCTCCCTCCCTCCCTCCCTCCCTTTAAGTAGGTTCTGGTCACGGTGGCGGGGATAAACAAGTTGGGGTGTAGGTAGTTTGTCCAGATGTAACATAGTTAAGTTCACGAAGAACTGTTAGGTTTGGTTAGATTTTGGTTGTTTCGAGCGTGTCGGTAGCTCCGAAACTGGTGTGTGTAGGGTGTATCTTGTTATACCCCTACATGGTGGAACATGGTAAATCATGCCTTTGGTGGCAATGGTTTAAGTGGTTAGATGTTATTTATGTTAATATATGTTAATATTGTTTGTTTATGGGGGTCATTGTCAGGGTCAATTGTTAAATGACTATGTTAAATAAGTTGACAATGACCTTTAATAATCTATATATTTTATTTATTAATAAAGCTGTGATAATTTTCCCAAACATAAGGTGTCTGAGTATCCTTGGGTTTTTGTTTTGTGGTTTTTTTATACCGGAAAGGCGACTATGTCAAGACATCTGAAAACATTACAACTTCCACATAATTTTACAATGCTTATTTGTGAACAAAATGTAAAAAGAAGGGCCTTCCATGTGAAGGCAGGATTCACGTATACAATAAATTGCCAGACACTGAGGGCAGAAGCTTTCAATTTACAAAGCATATAAAGACTTTGACAAAGTGGAGAAAATATTTGAGGATCATTGCCTCTCTTCTACAGACTGTCCTGTTTTTATTCTTCTGGCTCATAATTGAGTTCCTCTTGCCCCTGAGACAAAGAAACTATGCCTGAGTGGTGGGGGAAAGAGTGATATTATCATCACCAGGTTCATTCCTACCACCAAGAACAGACCATTGCGAACACTAACTCGGTACTCTGGAGTACCTCTTCATATAGGTTGTCTCTGATGGCACTGACAAACTAGACTCTGCTGATCTAACCATATTACATAATATAATATCCAATATAATAAAATCGAATAAACCAAACAGAGACCCAACGTGCATTTCGGTGCAGAGGTATATGCACCTTCGTCAGGGTTTGATTTATTATATTTTCCTTTGGGCACATTATTTTCCTCAGTTTTGCTTGTATGGCACGTTTAGTGATTTCCAAAAGTTTTAGCGGCATGATGGTTTGATAACCAACTTTTTATATTCCTAACTATTATCCTCTACCCGTCTAGTTAGATTACAAGGGAGAGAAGCTTGTTCTATCCTTCTACCTTTTAGAGACATGTCCCAGTGGATTTATATATCAAGAGGATCTGTTGGATTGTATATTACTAGGTGTGTATAATTTTACACC
Source organism: Pelobates cultripes (assembly GCA_933207985.1). Lineage (NCBI taxonomy): Eukaryota > Metazoa > Chordata > Amphibia > Anura > Pelobatidae > Pelobates > Pelobates cultripes. The sequence continues at coordinate 95,066,635 of OW240920.1, read as the reverse complement.
TGTGACCCACTGGGGACACGTTTGGCCTATTTGGCTCCTTGTGTATAGAATTTAGGAGATATGAACCTCTACACCAGAGCACTCTAGTTTGATTTTGATACTATTATCCTTTTTGCAACCCTCTATAGATAATCTTACTACACACTAAGCAGCATTGTATTTTTATTTTACTAAACTCATATTGGCCAAACTTATAATAAAGCCAGTTGTGCGCAGCTCATTTATTTATTATCCCCTTATCGTTTTGATTAGAGTGGGAGGTAGAGGAATAGTCTTATAAGGCTAGATTGATACTGTTGATAATGTATCACCATCTTTGTAACTATATGCAAATTGTGTTACAGTTACTCTTATTTTAGCCATTTCTCCATGTATTGAGTCAGGATACTGTTCAATGTCCAGGGGGCTGCATTCTCACCTAGTGGAACAATTTTTCCCTATTATTTAATATAATAATCCATTCATCAAGTTTTCAAAGGAAGTATATAGTATATATGTGTATATATTTTTTAAATGAAATATATATATAACACACTGTCTGACTCAACGTGCAAAGAGCAAGGTAGTTTTCTTTGTCTTTTTATTTTTTTTTACATATACTTCACTTTAAAAAAAAATCTATTTCCTTTCAAAACTTGATGAATGGATTATTTTATTAAACAATGGTTTTGAAGTGACAGTAGTCCTTTAACTAATAGACAGAAGTGAAAATGGTGTCCTGACTATAGGTTCCCTTTAAATAAAAACCTCTCTTTTGATGGATTTATATAGCACACATGCTAAGCAAGCCCTGCATTGAAGTACTTGGAAACCAGAAGAGAAAACAAACAAAAACCATACAAACAAAACAGTGGGAATGACCTAACATAAAAGGTTAATGGACGATAGCTGAGTCCACTTTCTCTCAAACTGTGAGGTGGTCCTCAGTTTTATAATGTCTAGGAGGAGGGTGCTTAATCTGGACCATTAGGAAACAACGTTTTGCTGTTTTGCAACACTTGACCTGGATTATTGCTGCAGCTAAGTAATTTAGATATTAATAGAGTACGTCCCATTTTTATGAATGCAGCTACTTAGAGCCAGTGGTGTATTTTAGTTTTGCGCTGCCCTAGGCATGGCTTAACCTCGGCACCCCCCTAATCTAAATTTACCCCACCCTTTCCTGTCAAGGCCACAACTCTTCCTCTTTAAACTACACCTTTTCCTACTACTTTTAAAGAGAAACTGTAGTGCCAGGGAAACAAAACTGTTTTCCTTGCACTATTGTTCCCTATAGTGCCCCCATTGGCACTGAAGGGGTTAAAACCCCTTTGGTCACTTACCTGAATCCAGTGCCAATGTCCTTCGGCGCTGAGTCAAGGTCCTTCTCTGTGCTTGCATTAGTCTTCCCCATAGGAAAGCATTGCATCAATTTTTTCCTATGGGGATTTAGAAGATGGCTGATGTCCTCATGCACAGCGTGAGGACGTCCAGCATCACTTAGATAACTTTTGGTCGCCTAACCACCCTGAAGTCCCTCTATGGGCTGTCTGGTTGACAGTCACCACAGGTGGAGTTAACCCCTCAAGGTAATTATTGTAGTTTCTGAGAAACTGCAATAATTACACTTGCAGGGTTAAAGAGATTGGGATGACCACTTCACTGAGCTGAAGTGGTCTGGGATCGTATAGTGTCCCTTTAAGCACACAATCTAACACACACATTCACTGACAGACACACACTGGCAGATACAGACTGACAGTCACACACACACACACAATGACAGACACACAGACGTCACTGACAGTCAGACACACTGAATTGACACACATTTATTGACAGACACACATTGGCAGATACACCTTTACAGTCACACACATACACTCAACGACAAACACAGACTCACTGATTTGACACACACACATTCACTGACACACTCATTTACTCATTGACAGACACACACGCACACTGACAGACACACACTGGCACTCATTGTCAGACACAATGATAGTCACACAATCAGAGACTCTCACTGATTTGACACACACACACACACACACACAAACAAACACACACACATGCATTAACAAACACACACATGCCCAAACATACACTCACAGACATACATACTCACATACACACATACAGACATATACACTCACAAACACACTCAAAGACATACAACATACACTCACATTTACACTCTCATACACAAATATCCTCACAGACACACACACACACACTCACAGACACACACATGCACACACTCACAGACACATACACACTCACAGACACACACATATACTAACAGACATACAAACACACTCACACACAGACATACACACAAACACACACACTCACACACACTCACAGACACATACATACACTCACAGACATACACACATCCACACCCACAGACACATACACACACATACACTCATAGACACACACACACACTTACAGACATACACACACACTCACTCACAACTTTATAATGTAATTAAAACATTTCCACCCAGCCTCCCTACCTGGAGAACTGGCGTGGATCCGTTCCTGGGGTCCAGTGGGCTTCTGTGAGGCGGGTGGCTTCCCATCTGAGCCGGCAAGGGAGCTCTAATCTCTCTTCTCTGCTCCCTCGCGGGCTGTGTACTGATGCTGGGAGACGGAACATGCCATATACGTCATATTCCGGCTCCCACGGCATCCGTAAACGGCACGCGAGGGAGCAGAGCAGAAAGATCACAGCTCCCTCACCGTCTCAATTATCTGGCCAGCATGTCAGCTCTTGCCCCTCCCCCCCATGACAGGGGAACCACACAGGATGCCTCAGTGGGCATTTGGAGGCGGCATTTTCTGCCGTCCCTTAAATAGTGCTGCCCAAGGCAAATGCCTAGTTTGCCTTGGGCTAAATACACCCCTGCTTAGAGCACCAGCTAACCGCTCTAGCCAATCAATGGCACCCCTAACCGGAAGCCCTCCACGCTTCCTGTAACTAAGGAGCCACATGACGCTTGGGGAACCTGGAGATCAACGCGGGGAGCAATCTTTGAGGTTAAATGGTGTGAGAATGGTTTAATCCCTTAAGGTAAAAGTGAGCCTCCTGGCACCATAAAGTTTAAAAGAACAAAAGCAGTGACATATCAATATCTAAACTCCAATTCTTTCAGCTGGATAACGTATCTATCACGTTTGAAATTGGAAGTGCTAATACTTGTTATAGTAGGTATGCAATGTGTCTTGTCCAATAACCTATCCTATAATTAAGGCAACAAATCACAGTTTTATGTAATATTGCCACTATGTTATTTAAAGGTGTAAATATACATTAATGATTTAATATATTGAGCTTTAGGAATGTGCATCCCTTGGGTTTTTCACCAGTTCTTAATCTGTCTTCAGAGTGATGAGACGACAATATTAGTTTTGATTTGTTAAAGGGTCTAAAAGTAAACCTATGCCAATGCATGTATTCATTTGATAAAAGGGCAGATCCGTATTAGCATAACTTTATCATTTTAAGATAGTGACATTATTGAAATGATCTGTAGATATATTACCTGTCTCATTTTAGACATTCATTTTTCTATTTCCATGACAGGCTCCTCTTGCAGCACACGAGTTAACAGCAAAAAATCTTCCAAACATGCTCAATATTAGGTCAAGTGAGGTCAGGGCATAATCTGAAAAGCCATTGAATAATTGAAAAGCTAATTTAGAGGTCACTCACATCACAGCACAGTAATTGTGCATCACTTTTTTTAATGACATTTTAATTGCCTTCTTGAATAGGATCATCCAGTCATATTGATCTGTTTTATTAACCAAGCATTCAGTATATTGATTTAACATTGTGTGTTTTATCTGTTTCTGAATAATAGACACTTTCACTGTCAGGAGACATGGAGTAGGTCCTTGCAAGTGTCAGTCCCACTGGAGATCTCTTGTGACATATTATGTGTTCAATGGTTAACATGCTCAATTTAACACAGTTTGTATTAATATATTCAGGAAGGATTATGTAGCTCATACGTTTATACATTGTGTGGAGCTGAAAAATTATATTTATAGTAATTATTAAGCTGAAAAATTGGACATTTTAAAGGGGATTTTAAAAAAATAAATTGTATCTTTGTTAGCATTTCCCTGGTTGCATTCTTAGAGTTTAGATTTTTCTACAAAGTCGAACATATGTACTTTTTATTTTCAAGGATGTACACAAAGATATATATGACTTGATCAGTTCCAAAACAACACATTATGCATCTGTCGAGATTAAATAAAAACACCTATTACGAGATATTGGGTTTTAATCAAATAGTATGGTTATAATAAAAATGCTCTGCATGCCAAATAAATCAAAACCAAGTTCTGGCAGGTTCTAACTGTATTCATTTATGTGTATATATATGTCTCTTTAAAAATTATTGTTGTAAGAAGCGTAAAGAAAAGCTATGCAAATTGTCTTTTCACTTCACTTGCTAAATGTAAATCATTTTTATACTTTTTTTGTGAGTACCATTATGATCTGCTATAGATATATATCTCGCCCTTTTAATTAATGCATCGGTTCTCACCACCTTATTTGATAGTTGGTATTGGGACAGAAAACAGGACACTATGTTGTCTGTTCAGAAACATAATTTCAAGAAAAGGAAAGTGTTCTGCAGGTATCCAACTAAAATGAGGTTTAAAGAATAAAATCACTTTATCTTGAAAAGACATAAATGTTAAAATTTAGTAGAAAACATATATGATCAGTGTAAATATTAGGGTTTATGTACTATGCATGACATTTTGGTGACTTGAGAACCAGCGTGATGCTATGTTGCCTTTTAAAATGTATTAATTATTTCATAAATTACATCATTTCCAACTCTGTCAAGGTATAGCTAGAGCAAAGCTTACAAAGGAGGAAGAAATTAAACTGCTTAATTTCTGCTCTTCTCTGTATGCTTTCTCTATGGTGACTGCCATGTACAAACAACAGAACTTTAACTGACAATTATTGACAGGGAGCTAAGCTGGAGGTGCCCAATGAAGGATAAAGAGATGTTGATTTCTACATTTAAATTTAGTTTTCAGACCTTACTCAATGTCACATACACAGATACTAATACACTCTGTCAGACACACATTGACATACACATTGTCGCACACACATATACTGACATAAACACACTCTGTCACACACATATGGAAGAAAGCATATGCACATATATAGGTATTTTCCATCATATTTCAGACCAGGGCTACCTGGGGTCTAACACTTGCATTTAGTGAACGCACTGGAGGATGTGATATAATTTCCCATTCTCTCTGCACTCTTTCTGAATACAAGGTGCAGAAACCTTTTTTCTGTTCTTGAAAAGATGCATGTTCCAAAGTGCGCATATTCAGCTTCATGAACTCTTTTAAAGTTGCATAGTAATTTAAGTTGAAAAAAATGACCATCAGGTTCAACTTTGACCATCACTGAATTAACCATAAGGCAATCTTAGGGGGCTGCCTAGGGCCCAGGGATTAGATACTGGCCCTGGAAGATACTTAGCAAAGCTTGGCCTCACTCATCATACCCCTATAATAACAGTTAAGAGTGTGTCCAAACTAGTAACCTGCCTAGTAACCTGCCTTGGTACATTTGGGATTCCTTCACTGAATCTGATACATTCCTGATGCGGCTGGTGATCCAAAATATGGCACAAAATTAAATATCTAAATATAATAACAACTGTACATCTGTTGTCATTATACAATGTACAGTTTACGTGTAAACATTTTTTACAAACTGTGGCTGCACTATTTTTGAATGTCTCCTTAGTGAGCCGTAGCCATATGGGCTTCCCAACAGGCATGTAATTACGGGGACAGTCAACCTTATCACATGATCACATGATTGGCACTGCCATGATCACTTTATTGGCAATGAGACTTACAGTAATGCCTCAGTAAGGCACTTGACTACTAAAGCATTGCTATAACAACCTATCACAGTCAAATGAGGATATACCTTTAATTTCTCTCTATAAGTTCCCATAAAACCTGGCAAACAACATGCACGAGTTATTACTGTCCTCAGGGTTTAGAGCAGAATGTAAATATTGAGTTCTGAACCAGTAGTAGAATACACAAGTCATGAACAATTTGACATTACAATTCATTATGTAGTACAAAATAACCTTTGAATCCGTAATTTGATGGAAATTGCTCATTAAAAGACCTGGTGAAAAGACGCAAAATGTCTGTACTAAATATATATTGTCCCAAACTCCCCAAAAAATACCAGTGGAAAAATGTTTAAAGGGACAAAAATACATATTTACCCATAGAATACTCATTACTGCAGGTAAAAATCCTCTTAAAGGACCACTCTAGGCACCCAGACCAATTCAGCTTAATGAACTGGTCTGTGTGCCAGGTCCAGCTAGGGTTAACCCATTTTTTTTATAAACATAGCATTTTCAGAGAAACTGCTATGTTAAAAATGGGTTAATCCTTCCTCCAAAGCCACTAGCGGCTGTCTCATTGACAGCCGCTAGACGCGCTTGCGTGCTTCTCACTGTGAAAATCACAGTGAGAGCACGCAAGTGTCCATAGGAAAGCATTGTAAATGCTTTCCTATGCGACCGGCTGAATGCGCGCGCAGCTCTTGCCGTGCGTGCGCATCAGCCAAATGGGCGGAGAGGAGGAGGATCGGAAGAGGAGAGCTCCCCGCCCAGCGCTGGAAAAAGGTAAGTTTTTACCCCTTTCCTCTCCCTAGAGCCTGGCGGGAGGGGGGCCCGGAGGGTGGGGGCACCCTCAGGGCACTATAGTGCCAGGAAAACGAGTATGTTTTCCTGGCACTATAGTGGTCCTTTAATCATAAATGTAGTAAAAAGACAGATATCTACAGATACAAAATAAACAATATGTATGTTAATATTGTATATACACCAGTATATTCTGCAAGCTATTGTACTCACAAGAAATACATAGATTGCAGGTATATCACCCAGTTTATGCTGGGTATACAATGTCTTTTTTCTCCCTTAAATCACAAATACATATGGAAACCAGAAAAAACAAACACATGGTGCAGTGATGATATGCATAACATTTCTTATGTCTTCTAAGTGCAATTGTTTTGTCATATGAGCAGTTTCCCCTTGGCACTGACATCAGAGAAGGTGGAGACAAAGCCAGCAATGCTGTACCTTGGCGTTTGAAAGAGGTGAGTGTTTTAAGTTTTTTTAACCCTTTAAAACTGCCGCTTTTGTGTGCTACAATCAATAGTTCACCAAGCAAATATAGGTATTCCATGTGTGCAGTAATCATTCATTGGTACATAAACTAGATTAGGAGTGAAATGTATGGGTTTTACTTACATTTACTTACTACACTTCCTGTGTGTTCTTCAAATGACACAACCTCACTGCATGACCTAAATATCTGTCCATAGTGATTAATATCTGGATCATTTTGGACATGAGCTTCACTGAACACATGAGCAGAATTTGATAGATTCTCATGGACGTAAGTGAATAACCACTGTTTTATTCTCTCCAAAGCATTGATGAATGGAGTCAGTGTGGATTTCATTAACCTCATCAGGATGACATCCAGAGGAATGCAAAGCACACCTGTAACTGCAATTGTATATGTATTAACTATTAACATGAATACTAGGGGAGGAATTATCTCTCTCCATCCCAAGAGAGTCATCTCAACAACTGACATAATATCTTATCCACTAGACGACTTTACCATTATTAAAATAACTACAATAAGATTATATATAAAATTCTGCAATTGTAAACAAGCTATGTAACATTTACCTTAGATTATTACGTATTGCGATACATGATGAGATAGCCACTAATATCATGTTAGTAGTCAGAGATTAATTTGTTTGTTACTTATAGTAAGGACATATTACTGTAAAGGAACATAAGTAGTACCAACTATATGTGACAGTGATTGTGGTTATACATATTCCACATATCAATATTCTTGTCTGAAGACCACTTGACATCCAACTTGTCACTTAATGCATTTCTCTTAGCTATTAATAGAAACCAAAATACTTGTAGTGGGGGGAAAAAAGTGATTGAAAACCCCTTCCACCTGTTGTCAGTAGATAGTCAATACATTATTAATTCCATTGGATTTGCTTCTCCCACAGAAATCTTGCATTTGCAGTACTGTTACTATTGCAAGTAATTCTGGGTGGAAATATGCAAATTAGTTCTACAAAGAACCAACTTTTTATCTCATTATTCCATTTTAAACATGGATTCCTTGAAGTTTATGTCTGCTGTGTACAACGGCTTTGAAACACAACTCAGGAAGAGATGCGAAGTCAGTGAACCACTTATGGACAGCTGTTTTGTTGTTAATATATTAACAATGAAACAACTGTCCATGAGTGGTTCCCTGGCTTTGCATCTCTTCCTGATGTGTTGTTTCGAAGCTGTTATTTACGGTTTAGCAAGAAGATCTATAACCTCTCCCTCCTGTGTCTGATTCCTCTAGTTTATAACAGCCAAATTAATGATTCCAGTGCTGTAATCATTCATACCACCTCTACTACGCAATCACCCAATGTATACATTATGCTTATACGCAATATTTGTATAGTGCAACAATTAATCATACTCATCGGCGTGCCTGTGAGTCCTGCAGGGACACGTGACAGCGCCATTCCCGCTATTCCTGCAGGCACTCTGCTGACCCACTGGACCCCAGGGACAAGTCCACGCGAGCTCTCCAGGTAGGGAGGCTGAGTGGACATTTTTTTTATTAAAAAAATAATAATTTGTGAGTGTCTGTGTGTGTGTGTGTGTGTATCTGTGAATGTATGTGTGTGTGTGTCTGTAAGTGTGTGTGTCTGTGAATGTATGTGTGTGCTCCTGAGTATGTGAGTGTATGTGTGTGTACGCGTATATATATGTGTGTGTCTGTGTGTCAGTGTGTGTGTGCACGTGTGTGTGTATATATATATAGAGAGAGTTCCCACACTCTATTCCCCAGGACTTGACCCCTGCCGGCAGGGGTGATCTCCGGATCTCTCCTGTCGACTCATGCAGAGCCGGCGCTATCTGAGGGCCGGCTCTGCTCTAAGCCTCCATGAGCCGGCGGGGAGATCAAAGATCTACCTCACCGGCCCATAACAGCATGGAGGCAGGCAGGAGAGGACCCGGGGAGCTCTATACGGAAGCTCCGCCAGGTTCCTCTCGCGAGATCTGAGCGTTGCCACGGCAATGCTCAGATCTCGCAGGAGTGAACTCTAGCACCCCAGGCTGGAGTTCACTCTCCACTGGACCACCAGGGATGGCACATGGCAGCAAGGATTCCCCCTCCCTACATAAGGTAAGAAGGGAGGGGGGATATTTACTAATCTGCCCCACCTTCACAATCCCTCCAAACATACAGCACCCACACACACACAGCACCCTAACACATACAGCACCCTAACACAAACAGTGTGCACACACAGCACCCTCACACACATAGCACACAAACAGCACCCACACACATACAGCACCCTCACACACAGAGCATCCTCACACACACACACACACACACACACACACAGAATGCTCACACACAGTACACTAACAGCACCCTCACAAACACACACACACACACCACCCTTGCAAACACACAACACCCTCACACACAGCACACTAACAGCACCTTCACAAACACACACATCACCCTCACACAAACAGCACACTCACACACAGCACACTAACACACACATCACACAGCACCCTCACACAGCACACTAGCAGGACTCTAACACACATACACAAACACCCTCACACACAGCACACTACCAGCACCCTCACACACAGCACACAAACAGCACCCTCACACACAGCACACTATTAGCACCCTCACAGACATACACACACAACACCCTCACACACAGCACACTAACAGACCCTCAGGAGGCGGCAAGGGGACAACTGAAAATGAGGTCGGAAAGCAGACAGGAGTTGGAGGGCGGCTGGTGCCGTATGTTCGACGCGGCGCCGGTCAGGCAAGGTGGAAGGCCAGGATGAGGCCGCACAGGAAGAGCGCCCCCTTCTGTAAGGCGGGGGGGCGGGAAAGCACAAAGGACAGTGGAATCCAGCATGACATGATGGCCGCCAGGCAGGGAGAGTGGCAAGAGGCATCCTGGTGAGTCTGCCCCTGGTGGCATACCTGAGGGACGGGAGGAATGATGCAAGGGGCCAGCAGTGTAAAAGCGGTCCCCCGCCCCCAATGGGCAGGCGGAGGGGGGTCCAGGTCGGCGAGACACAGGTGGAGGCGGCCCTGGATGGGGCCAGGGTCAGGTCAGAGGTGAAGGAAGGGGATAGTAAAAGCAGCAGGCAGAGTCTTCACAGGCGCAGCAGAGCAGCTATGGAGGGGAAGGCCAGCAACCAGGATTAATGAAAGGGGCCACAAGTGGATGAGGCAGCCGGGGAGAGACCAGGTACTGCAAGCAGAGGACAGAAGAGAGGACATGAACGGGTGGAAATGGACGTAAGGCACAGAGGCAAGCGGGAGCCCCCTGCAGGGATTTCTCAGGAGCAGGAGCACAGGAGGAGCATCAGCAGGTGTGAGTACGGGAGGGAGCAGCGCAGCGACAATGACAGGCACAGCAGCAGCAGGAGGTCGGATGAGGAATGGAGGAGCAGCTGAGGAGCCTGTCAAGATGTCGGTGTGGTAGGAGGAGGTCCAGTTCCTGGGAGAGGAGGAGGTGCAGCGCTTCAGCTTTATATGGCAGGATTTCACTAGGGCAGGAAAGTCAGGCAGTAAGAAGGAGCAGAGATTAGGACGACAGAACAGAGCGAAGGGAGGAAGGGCTGGTAAGGCTATATAAGAACAGACTACCCAGGGTATCTTCTTCCAGCAGGTCGAGGAGTTTTACTCCTATGGGCTTGAGGCGGGACCAGCGTGGACAGGAGTCGGCATCCACCGGATACTCCAGAGCCTGGCAAGGTGGACGGAAGGACAGCACAGACGGGGGTTCAGGCGGTGAGTCAATAAACACACCACACTTTTTAAATAGCAAAAATCATTTTAGAGTCATGATCAAGGAAAAAAGGGTCCGTGCCCACGGTGCGGAAGGGTGGGGTCACCGGAGGGCGGTCGGGAGGCAGAAGTAAGGGTGGTGGTAAGGGAAGGGAAATACGGTGTACCGGTACCGGGGACATCTGATGGGGCAGGAGAACAGTTATATGTGTGGCAATATTCCAGATGCAGCGCGACGAAATGGGCACGTGTCCTTCGTGGGGACATTGGGGGGGGGGGCACTTGAAGGCGGAGGATAAGATTTGATTAAGGGGATTTGTAAAAAAAAAAATGTCTTCCGCTCGAGGAGTTCATTGATTTAAAAGAAGATGATAGGAAGGAGGCCGGAAAAGAAGAGGATGGAAAAGGCGGAAGTATTGCAAGATACTGAAGACTTTGGGAATCGGCTTAGGGCTTTTGTATCCTAGTAGGCGTTATGGGGGTAAGGTGCGTGGTTCCTAATGATGGTGCAGGAAATGCGCTCTTTCCCGGAGCTGCTGGCGCGCCCCCAGGAGGTGCGGTGCTGGCCGGACAGAAGAAAGGTCTGTGCAACTGGGGACCGTCGGGTAGGCTTGGATACAGGTGTTGCGGAGGCGGTGGGAGTCACGGTGTCAACTGACGCATCAAGAAAGGAAAACCTAAAGCAGGAAGGGTACTTGTTGCGGTTCGGAGCGGCACTGGTGACGATCGGTGCGTTGCTACCGTGGCTAAGGCAGTAAGCCTCCCATGAAGGCGCTAGTTTTATGGCTGGGATTGTTGAGGTTACGCTATTCCATTCAAAGTCGAGGGACCGGGAAAAGTGGTGGGCGAATATCAAGTCCGTCGGGGAACAGCTGGGATTGGTTAGCGAGTAGTCACGCGAGGAAGCCCAATTGGGGGGATGGCGGGTCCGTTACATCCCCACCATTAGTGGATCTGTGGGTGTCTCCAAGGGGGGTGGTCCCCTAGAAAGGGGCGGGCAAATTCCGTCTGATACAAAACTTATCACACCCGAAAGGGGCATCGGTAAATGAGGACATCGACGTGGACCTGTTCTGTATCTTTGGCATCATTCGGCCTTGCCGTCGAGTTGGTTCGGGGGAGCGGGACGCGTTCGATTATTGGCGACCTTTCCATCTTTTGGGTTACATGTTTGCAGGTTCCTATTGGTAACCTCTGCTTGCCAGGGGGCAGTTCCATTTCATGTTCCTACTTCGGGAAGTTGGATCCGTCTGGGAGTGGGAGGTGAAAGAGGAATCAGGAAGGGGTTCCTTAGTACATTATCTGTAAGATAGCTTGCTGTGTGGGCTCGGCTGGGCCGGGCTATTGTGGACATACCTTATGGTCGCGGGAATCCTACCGCACGTCTTAGCTTGGGCTGGAAATTTTTTCGGTGGTAGGAGAGTGTCGATTGCCTGGGGATCAGTTGACTGCACTTCGAGAGTTCAGGGTGAAGGTTCGCAGGTCGAAGAAGGTCACGCTGAGAAAACGCAGTTGTTCATAAGGCTCTTATTCAAAGTTGCCATATTTTGAGTTATTTCCATTGGGAGTGGCTGTGGCTCTAAAAGGTGAAGGATTAAGGGACGAAAAGTTGTAATTCACGGACAATACGGCGGGGTTCATGGGGTTTACCATCCAGCCTGGTCCTCAGTTCAGGAGGTACGCCGATGGCGGCAATTCGTATCACTGTGCAGGTATCGGGTGCAGCCACGCCACGTGCCTGGTTGGCGGAAGGTAGGGGCTGGTTACTTGGCGCGCACACAAGGGGACAAGCTGCGAATGCTTGGAGGATCGATACGGAATCTTATGGCACCTGGCACAGGGACTGCCTATGTGAAGGTTTGGGATATGTAGGACGAGGTGGTTGGTTTCACTGGGGGGTCCCAGTCAAAGGAGGGGCGAAGGGATACCTTGCTGTGGTTCCTAAGCCGCTTGTTCGTTAAGCATTAGCTCCATCGGCAATGGACAGGAGCATGGCGGCATTGGCGTTAGGGTTCAAACTGACCAATTGGGAGGAAGTGACGGAACGTTGACACGTCCGTCAGGCATCGCGGGTCTTATGGAGAGGTATGAAATATGTCGGTGCCGGGCGGCTGGTTTCCTTGGGTAACGCAACGCCTGGTGGTGTTACTCTACTTTTGCAGTGAGTTTGTTTGCGATGGCCTTCTCGGGGGCTTGGGGCAATTCGGATTGGGGAGCTGGTGAGTGCCTTTCGGGCAGGTGTTGGGGGGTTCTACACTCGGTTGTCGAACCTCAGTTGGTTAAGGTAACGATTCGGTAGGTTGTTCAAGAATGGCTGTGTCTGGTAAAGGAGGTTTGGTAAAGCTATATTCCCTGCCGGGGTCAGGGGTACGCCCGGCGTTAAGCGCATCATGCTACTTGGAGCTTTGCCCGGACATCCCAGGTGGCTTACTGGTAAAAGGGGACGAATCAGTGCTGTCACAATTCAATTCCCGCAGGGGTTTGTTCGGAGGGGTTTGACAATGTTGGGTTTGGATCCTGGGCACTTTGGGACCCATTCTTCCTGGATAATGGCGGTGACAGAGGCGCCCCACCTGGTTTTAAGTGAGGACCTAGGGAAACGTTTAGGCAGGTGGGAGTCAGTACGGTTTAAGTCCTGTTTAAGGCCGGTCTATTTGGTTTAATGGCTATGGACGTATGGGTTCGTGTTTGGGGCTATGCCTTGTCGCTAATTACTTTCGTTTTTAGGTTTGGTGACATGGTTAGTGGGCCATTCTTACATCTAAGGGGCGCAGAAGGGAGCCGCGGTTCGGTCAAGCGCAACTGGGCTTTCCTTTGGAATTGGTGGAGCTGGAGTGGTTTTGGTTTTCGAGGATTTTAGTGGCAAGACATTAGTGGAGAAAATTTTCCGGGAGGTAACAAGGGGTACTGTACAGGACATTCTGGATATTGGCATGGTCCCGGAAAAGGAATTGATCAGGTGGAGGCAGAGGGAGGTGGACCGGCTATGGGAGCTGGCCACAGGTGTGGTGGTGGTGCGATCCGAGATTGTTCCTCGGTTACATTGGAGAAATACTACGTACCTGGCCGCAGTGGCTCGGTGTCGAGGACGAATTAATTAAAAATTGATGGCGGTATTTATCAGATGTGGGGGCGGTGTAACAGTGAGACACAACGAATTGGGAGGAAAGCTCCCTGGGTACTCCAGGGGGGATGGGGTACGTTTTTGGATGTAAGGTGTGGTCTGTTTAAATTGGGCCTTCAGGAAGGCATTCAACAGGTCTTATTCCGGTTTGGTGGGGGTTGCTCAGGAGCTTTAGGTGTCAAGTCCTGAGCTGTGGCGGGGAATGGCCTGGTTAAATCGGAGGGTAGATGGAGGAGAAAGTGGGCATCCTGAGGTTTAGTGTGGATTGGGCAGTGTTGCACGTGGTTGGTAGGTTCGAGCCCGTTGGTAGCTCCGAACCTGGTGGTGTGGTGGTGTCTTGGTACACCCTACACTGGAACTGGTGGGTAGCGGTGTCTTGGTACACCCCTACAATGGATATGGTGGGTAGCGGTGTCTTGGTACACCCCTACAATCGAAATGGTGGGTAGCGGTGTCTCGGTACACCCCTACAATTTAACCTGGTGGAAATTGGGCGGCCAGTTTCTGTATTAACATGTTATTTAGATTGTTATCTATTGTTATTATTGTGGGGTCATTGCTAGGGGTATATTATGTATATGGGGGATGTTAACGTTATTAAGATTTGTTGGCACTGACCCCATTTGTTATTCCTTAATTATTTTATTAATAATTTAATAAAGCTGTGAACTAATTATTTCCAACAGTATAACCTGTGTCTGTGTTTTAATGGGGGTTTGGGTAAGGTTAGCGCATATGCCGGCAAATCCGACTGTGCGCCTGTCATGTAGCCCATGGATCAGCGCAGCTAAAAGGAATAGGCCTTGACAGAGCCAGGAGGTAGGTATAGCAGCCACAGGAAGTTAATGACAGCTAGCATGCTGGGTAGTGCGGAGCCATAAGGGGAGTATTTATACCAGCCATTATATGAAGTGGCCATTTTAACTGAACCTAAGCTTACCTGTCAGTTGTCCCTCCCACCCTCCCTCCCTGTATTTGGTTAGGTTAGTTTATTTCCTGTTTTTTCACAGCGGCGGGGAATGGCCTGGTTAAATCGGAGGGTAGATGGAGGAGAAAGTGGGCATCTTGAGGTTTAGTGTGGATTTGGCAGTGTTGCACGTGGATGGTAGGTTCGAGCCCGTCGGTGGCTCCGAACCTGGTGGTGTGGTGGTGTCTTGGTACACCCTACACTGGAACTGGTGGGTAGAGGTGTCTTGGTACACCCCTACAATGGATATGGTGGGTAGCGGTGTCTTGGTACACCGTGGTGGTCAAATTGGGCGGCCAGTTTCTGTATTAACATGTTATTTAGATTGTTATCTATTGTTATTATTGTGTGGTCATTGCTAAGGGTATCTTATGTATATGGGGGATGTTAACGTTATTAAGATTTGTTGGCAATGACCCCATTTGTTATTCCTTAATTATTTTATTAATAATTTAATAAAGCTGTGGACTAATTATTTCCAACAGTATAACCTGTGTCCGTGTTTTAATGGGGGTTTGGGCAAGGTTAGCGCATATGCCGGCAAATCCGACTGTGCGCCTGTCATGCGCTGTGCTGCCCTTATACAGGGCAGCACAGCACAACATCGAGGAACTGTCCACGGACAGTTCATCGATGTTGCCAGATGTAGGACTCCAGGGAACTTAATTGGGAGAGTGGAACAGCACCCTGAAATCAGGAGTATCCTGCCAAAATCAGGACTGTTGGGGGGCCTCCATTCACTCCATTCTAGGCATATCCATTCACTCCATTCTAGGCATATCTACATTATTTAGTATCTGGACCTTTCACCCCATGTTAGTACATTATTGCTCTCTGTATAATATGTTTGCACCAGCTGCTATGTATGTATTGAATATGCACCTTTTTCAGTTGCTTTGGGTATAATGCAGATGCCCTCATAGGTATTTGTACAGCACAGACACTATCACTGCTCCATTTGATAAGGCTGCAGAAATTATCACTCTTCACAGACTTTACCTGTCTTTTGGAGGTTAAAGGATCTTAAAAAATAAAATCCTCAACCCCTCCCCCACGAGGCTGAGGTTAGCTGGCCATAATAGAAATGTTAACAGTACCTAAATGGTTTAGGGTCTGCAGCTGTAAATCAGCAGTCAGTCCATAAATTACAGGATCAAGTCTCCCAAGGGCCGGAGAATACAGGGAGGATTAGATACCATGTGTGGGGAAGACGATCTAAAAGATAGATGTGGTTATAGAAACATGGACTAATAGGGTTTCAGGAAAACCTTCTAATTTATGGGGTGTCATTATGGGGTTATACAGCCAAATGTTGCAAATCTACACATTGTCCTCTTGTATGAGTGTCAGTGATGTTTTTACAGGGGTTAACTCTTTCATTTCATAAGACAAAGAACAGTATGTCAAAGATTTACAGAATAATGAATGGCAAATTATTCTGGAAAAATTGTCTAAAGTAGGCAAGTGGTTAGTTACCAATAGCTACAATAAATTATCTGCATTCAAGGTATTTGAGGATAGCAAATACACAAAGTCATCAAAGAGACAGTTTAATATTAACCAGATGCTTTGAAAAGACACCTTAGAGTGAATTTACTAGTCATTTGTAATGCAAAAAGAATGCCCCTAAAATGCTTTATGGAAAAATAAACTCACCTCCACATGCCCTTGTTTTGCAACAGATTGTCTCGCACTGATCTTCCTCTAGGGATGCTCTCTTCAGGAATTTATACAGAAGTATAGCTCAGGAGTAGCTGTACTGCAGGAAGCTGTTCCTTCTAACAGCAGTAGGAACAGCCCCTCTAGTACAGGTGGGGTTGAGAGTGTAAGGAAGGCTAGACAGGTTGTGGTGGTAGGCGATTCTATTATTAAGAGAGTAGATAGGGTAATCTGCCACTCTGATCGTCTCAAATGGACAGTTTGCTGTCTCCTGGGTGCTCCGGTCTGCCCTGTTGCTGACAGAGTGGAGGTATTATTGGGAGGGGCTGGGGATGACCCAGCTGTCATGGTCCATATTGGTACCAATGATAAAATCAGAGGAAAGGTCCTAAAGAATGAGTTCAGAGAACTAGGAAGTAAGTTAAAGAAAAAGACCTCCAAGGTAATATTTTCAGAAATATTACCTGTGTCGTGTGCCACAGCAGAAAGTCAGCGGGAGATTAGAGAGGTCAATGCGTGGCTGAAGTCTTGGTGCAGAAAGAGGGTTTTTGATTTTTAGAGCACTGGGCCGATTTTGCGTTTGGGTACAACCTGTATAGCGGAGATGGATTGCACCTAAACGGAAAAGGTTCTGCTGTGCTGGGGGATAGGATGGCTAGAAGGTTGGAGGAGATATTAGGTCATAGCAATCTAAAAAATTGAGATAGGATAGAAAGGAGATAGGCTTTAGCTCAGTACAAGGGGGTGGAGATGGGGGAGGGGCAAGCTCAAAACAGAGGAGGTATATAATATTGATAAAAGTTCACAAAAAGTACAAATGACTCATGATAATATTAAATGTATGCTTACTAATGCAAGGAGCCTATATAACAAAATGGGGGAATTACAGGCAATAGCATACACTAAACAATATGATATAATAGGCATAACAGAAACATGGTGGGATGAGACACATGACTGGGCAGTTAACTTAAATGGGTACACGTTATTTAGGAAGGATAGGAAAAACAAGAAGGGTGGTGGGGTATGTTTGTATGTCAACCATGAGCTAAAGTCAAATCTTAGGCATGTGGAGTGTGACAAGGAAACTGTGGAAGCTTTATGGGTAGATATATGCTTGGGGCAAACGAAGGGAAATCAATTATTAGTTGGTTATAAATGTTATAAACGTTTTAAACCACCTAATATACATATTAATGAGGAAGAACAGCTGTTTAAGCAAATTGAGAAAGCTGCAAATCTGGGTAATACATTAATTATTGGAGATTTTCATTACTCAAAAATAAATAGGGATAGAGTGACTAGTACTTCAGCAAGGGCAATCAGGTTAAATGACACCTTCATGTCACAACTGGTACAAGCACCAACTAGAAAGGATGCTTGTCTGGATCTCGTTATAACAAACAATGTCGATCTTTTGACCAACATTCAAGTAGGGGAACATTTGGGAAATAGTGATCACAAAATGGTAATTATTTTTAATAAACTCAAAAAAGCAAAAGCACGTGTAGTATACTAAAACGGATCATTTTAAAAAAGCCAATTTCAATAGGATTTGGGCAGCTCTACAACATATCGACTGGTATAAACTCCTTAGTAAAAACAACACTGAGGATAAATGTAAACTCTTCAAACAAATATTAGAAAGGTACATTTCTCAGTATGTACCAGTGGGTAATACATATAAAAGAAACACATTGAAACCAATGTGGCTTAGTAGAGAAGTAAAACAAGAGATTAAAAATAAGAAAAGGGCATTTAAAGCATTTAAATCAGACAAATCAGATCCATTCCATATAAGATATAAGAGAGCCAATAATGCTTGCAAAAAGGCAATTAAAGTGGCTAAACTAGAAAAATGGATATCTAATGTTAATATTGACGAGGAACAACAGCTGTTTGAGCAAATTGAGAAAGCTGCAAATCTAGGTAACACTTTAATTATTGGAGATTTTAATTACCCGGACATTAATTGGGACAGAGAGACTAGTAGCTCAGCAAAGGGAATTAGGTTTTTAAACTTGTTAAATGACACCTTCATGTCACAACTTGTACAAGCACCAACTAGAATGGACACTTGTCTGGACCTAGTTTTAACAAACAACGTTGATCTTTTGACCAACATTCAAGTAGGTGAGCACTTGGGAAATAGTGATCACAATATAGTGTCCTTTGAAATAAACTCAAAAAAAACAAAAGCACATGGGGTATACTAAAACATATAATTTTAAAAAGGCCAATTTCAATAAGTTAAGGGAATCTTTACAATATATTGACTGGCATAAACTCTTTAGTGAAAAGAACACTGAGGATAAATGGATCATCTTCCAACAAATATTAGAAAGGTACATTTCTCAGTATGTACCATTGGGAAATAAATATAAAAGAAACAAATTAAAACCAATGTGGCTTAGTAGAGAAGTAAAACAAGAAATTAAAAATAAGAAAAGGGCATTTAAAGAATTTAAATCGGACAAATCAGATGCATCTTATAAAAGATATAAGGAAGCAAAAAGGCAATTAGACTTACTAAACTTCAAAATGAAAAAATGATAGCTAAAGAGAGCAAAACCAACCCCAAAGCATTTTTTAAGTGCATAAATTCTAAAAAAAAAAAAAAAAAATGAAAGTTTAGGTACACTAAAAACTGAAATGGGGGTGTTAGTTAATGAAGACCAGGAAAAGGCAGGAATTTTAAATAACTATTTCTCCTCCATATATATTAAGGAAGAACCCATGGCAATAGATGTGCAAATGATTGCTACTAAAAACTTACAGAATAATTGTAATTGGTTAACTCAAGACAAGGTGCTGCAGCATCTAAAGAAAGTTAATATAAACAAAGCTCCAGGGCCGGACGGTATCCATCCACGTGTACTTAAGGAACTAAGTGTAGAAATAAGTGAACTTCTGTTTTTAATCTTTCAAGATTCTTTTTTCAGGAAGTGATCCGGAGGATTGGAGGAAGGCAGATGTGGTTCCTATATTCAGAAAGGGTTCAAAATCCTTGCCTGGAAATTATAGACCTGTGAGCTTAACTTCTGTGGCTGGTAAAATATTTGAAAGGTTATTAAGGGATAATATTCAAGAATTCCTTGAGAAGAACATGGTTATCAGCAAAAATCAGTATGGTTTTATGAAGCACAGGTCATGTCAAACTAACTTGATTGCGTTCTACGAAGAAGTGAGTAGAAGTATAGATCAGGGTGTTGCAGTGGATGTGATCTATTTGGATTTTGCCAAGGCATTTAATTCAGTTCCACACAATAGATTAGTGTTCAAACTCAAGGAAATCGGTCTAGATGAAAATGCTTGTTTTTGGGTAGAACATTGGCTTAAAAACAGAGTACAGAGAGTTGTCATTAATGGTAAATTTTCAAGCTGGACAGAGGTGGCAAGTGGTGTCCCTCAGGGGTCTGTTCTGGGACCCCTTCTATTTAACATATTTATAAATGATCTTGAAGACAGCATTGAAAGTCATGTTTCAGTGTTTGCAGATGACACAAAACTTTGTGAAATAATACAATGTGAGCAAGACATTACTTTGCTGCAGAGGAATTTAGATAGACTGGGGGACTGTGCACTCAAATGGCAGATGAAATTTAATGTTGAAAAATGCAAAGTTATGCACTTTGGCGTAAAGAATACACAAGCAACGTATACCCTTAATGGAAGCGAATTAGGGATAACAACACACGAAAAGGACTCGGGAATTGTTATAGACAACAAACTATGCAACAATGTGCAATGTCAATCAGCAGTGGCCAAGGCCAGTAAGGTATTGTCATGTATGAAAAAGGGCATTCATTCTCGGGACGAGAATATAATTTTGCCTCTTTATAAATCACTGGTATGACCACATATTGAATAAGCTGTGCAATTTTGGGCACCTGTTCTAAAGAAGGATATTATGGCACTAGAAAAAGTGCAGAGGCGGGCTACAAAATTAATAAAAGGAATGGAATATAACAGCTATGAAGAAAGGTTAACAAATTTAAACCTATTTAGTTTAGAAAAACATCGCCTTAGAGGGGATATGATAACATTATACAAATATATTCGGGGCCAGTACAAACCATTGTCTGGAAATCTATTCACAGGGCTATACATAGGACACGAGGTCACGCATTTAGACTGGAAGAAAGGAGATTTAATCTAAGGAAAATAAAATGTTTTTTACAGTAAGAACTATAAGGATATGGAATTCTTTGCCTGACGAGATGGTTTTATCAGAGTCCATACAGATGTTTAAACAGCAATTGGGTAAATACTTCAAAAAACATAACATACAGGGATATACTTTCTAATTAGTGGGGTAATAGTTGCTTACAAAAAACAAGGGGAAGGAAGATAGTACAATAATCTTACTCCTGACCGGGGGTTAACCCCTAGTGCAATTGTGCCAGGTGCGCCCAGAGGTATGCCTCCCCATTTCTTCATTTCTTTGGGGCCATGAGGATTGGGGTATTGGTGGGTCCGAACTGGTCAGCCGGCAGGGGAGGATTCTGTTTGCGGATGTCCAGGATGGTCAGGACCTGGTGTCTTTCAAGACTCGTCCATACAAGACCGACATCCTTTGCAAGGGCAGGTGGGTCCCGCTGGCAGCGGTCCCAGGATTTGACGCCTGTCTGGTCTGGGCGCTCAGGGAGTCCGCGGTACGGCCGTACCTGGCTGGCCCGATCATGGTAAACGAGGAGGGAAACTTCCACTCCCATTTTCAATTTGTTTGGCGGTCATTCTTTCCGCATTGGTGCTGCAACGGAGGCCTCTCGGCTGGGTATGCTGAATCGGGATGTGTGGAGGATAGGAAGGTGGGAGACTTGTTCCGATGTGCGGGACGCTGGTTTGCTCCGTTGATTGTTTTTGTCTTCTCGGGGCGGATGATTGAGCACTCGACAATGGAGGTTCGGTGGTTCAGCGCCGGGGAAACATGAAGTGGGTCTGGTTCCTCCCGGAAGTGGTCAGGTTCTCTCGCTTGCGGGGGGTGTTATTGGTTCTGGTCATTCCCTCTGGGGGGGTACTGACCTGGGGACGGTGCCGCTCAGAGACTTGGTGGACATAGGGATGGTTTGGTAGATTAGATGAAAAAGGGGGATAATGGCCGGGTCTCATCCTCCCCCTGTCTCTAATGGTGAACCTGGAAGAGGTACCAGGTTGGACGTGTTCCCACTGGGTTGTAAGTCGACCAGTGGGGAGCATTATGGTTGGGCCCCACAGAGTTGGTGGGGAGTCCTGAAAAGGAAGATGTTTTTATTATGCTGAGGGGGGGAGGTGAGAGCCTTGGGGAAGTTAGATTGGCAAGGACGGTTTCTTTGGTTACTGTATGACTATATGCAAATTGTTTATGTTAATTTATGATATTTATTATTTCGTTATATGTTAAAGGAGTCATACAGCATTTGGTTGTGTTAATAAATGCTGTGGCCTGTTTTCTCCAAGAAGTTGTCTGTCGTTATTTGAAGGGGTAAATTATGGTTTTATGGGGGATGAAGGGAATGCTATCCAATGCCCACTATGTACATACATGTTCCCATACAAGGAATCCCAGTAGGTCAAGATCCTCTGGTATGTTGTTTTTTGCGAGGAGCTAAGTTATCTAGACCTTCAGCTCCTAAATATTCTCGTCTCTGGGACGGAGAAGTGGTGCTGCGTTTCCTTAAGCATTGGCTTGATAATCCGGGTCTATCTCTAAAATTTACCCTTTTATTTCAGACATCATGCATTGCAAGGAGAGTACCTTTAGAGTATTCTACTTTTGCCAAGTTAATCATGCTTCTTTGGCTCGTCTTAATATTCAGCGATACAAATGCAAAAATGAAGCCTCCTGTCATGTGGTAAAATTGTCATATATTGTCACATCATAATACATTGATATTGATAACATAGTGAACCTATAGTCTTAACTTTAGTAATGACAGAAGGCGAATATGTCCCTCCTGTATTTCTCCTCCCTCCCTTTTTCTGTATGGAATGTACCAGGGTTTCTGTGCTGTACTATAATATGTATAGGGGGGAAATCAATGTTCTATAGTAATCAGATAAAGTGTACTAGAATGTATGTTGTTAATATGTTCATAAGACTTCACATAATGTAGTTATAAAATATATGTGGACACTTGGCCATTTCAGGTGTCTTTCACTTTTTTCTTTTTCTTTCAGTGTAATTGGTTCTCTTCTGGAGTCAAGGATACAGTTACAAGCTTCTTCGGCTATTTCCACTTCTGGATCTATGGAATTCAGCATTTATTATTTGGAACTTTGCCATCCGTTTGTTGTTCATGGTTTATGTATTTGTTACCTGTTTATGGTCGCTACAAAGAAAGAGGAAGAGGGTGGTCTTACAGGGCCTTTTGTGTAACATCCTCCTTTTTTCTGATTGGTTGTTTGTTTCTGTGCTGCTGGAGATTTTCAGTGAAGAGAGTTGTGCAAATATTCGCCTCATGTCATTACTAAAATTAAGATTATAGGTAAACAACTTTAGCATAATCTACAATTGATATTGATAATGTAAAGTCCAAACAATCAATGTGACTGGGTGCACTTGGTATTAGAGAGAGTTTTATCAGGACACCTATTGTTTCACAAAGCCCTATGGGACAGCACCCATATATTCTTTACACCATAGCCTTCAAATTGAGCTATATTAATTATAAAGTAGTGCGTGTCACTTTAACACCTCTTATGCAACAAGGAGTTTAGAATGAGTTACTTCATTCATGAATTAACACAATCTGGGACAGGGGATAAACAAGAGAGTTCTTAAAGTTTTTAAGTACATAACATGAATGGTTTGTAAGTTGTTTTAGCATATTTTAAACCCCTAAATAGCACAAGAGCTTAAAGTAATTGTGCTGTTACATACAGTGGTGGAACTAATGTAAAGAGGGTTATGGCGCAAGAACGTTTTTTGGGCCTTCTTCTAGTGCAAGAGAGGCAAAAATATTGACCTCCATCTGTCATACAACTCCCATGATGCCATGCCAGCTGGGGATCTACCATTTGCTCATCCATGCAGGGTTGTATTTGTGAACGGTGTTTGCGCGCTTTAATGTAAGCATGTTTTGTATATTGTAAGTGTGTGCATGTAGGGGTGTATTTGTATTTACTGTTGCTATTTGAATGTAGTGGTTTACTTGTCTGTATTATTTGCATTTTAATGCAGGAGTGTGTTTGTATGTAGTTTTGGCTTTTAAATGCAAGTGTGCTTTTGCGTATAGTGTTGGTGTTTGTATATAATTTTAGCATTTTAATACAAGGGTGTGTCTGGATGTAGTGTTGACTTTTAAATTAGAATGTACACTTGTGTATAGTATTGGTGTTTGAGTGAAGGGGTGCATTTGTATATAACTTGGGGGATTGAATTCAGGGGTGTGTTTGTATGAAATGTTTCTGTTTGCTTGCAATGTGTATTTGCATATTGTGTTGGTGTATGAGTGCTGGGATGAATGCACCTACACTACCACATAAAAACATACACAGATATACATACACATTACAGGTATGCACACATGCACACACTGACAGATACAGACACGAATACATGCACACACCTTGACACATGCACAAAACAGGACACATACCCACACTGACACGTTCACACCTTGACACACAGATAAACACTCTGACACATACACACACGGACATACACATACTGGCACATACACACACTGATACACACAAACACACATATACACAGTGGAACATATACACACTCCGATACCCACACTGATACATATACAGAACTTGACACACAAATACACATACACACACAGATACAAACTGATATAGACACGCACACTGACAAAAACATTGATGTCAATTCTTATATTTGCAGCCACCCTCCTGTTAGCATACCTTTTGACTATAGGAGGATGGCTTGCTTGGGGTACTTCTGGCTGAATGTGTGTTGGGTCTTCAGCAGCTCACTCCTTGCTTCTCTCCCCTGCTGCCTGTGCCTCTTTCCCTAACATGCTCTATATAAGCTGGGAGGAAGTAACTGTCTTTCATTTCTTTCCAGGATGCCGATACTACAGGGTCCTATCCCACAATTAAAAGGCCACATCACCCTGTTCAGCAATAAACAACAAGTGGCCCAAAGTGCATGAATCACCCTATGTACCCCACCCTTCCCCACAGTGTGTGGGCATTGATAATACTGCAGCTGGTTATATATGAGCATTATACCCATATATATACAATATGGTTTTCTTTTGCATTTTATGAAGCTACTTGTACCAAATGCCAGTAGTTTTTTTTTACTGACTTGCATAAGCAGAACATTATAAGCATGACATTATATTATTTTCCTTAAGTGTTTTGTCACAACTCCTGTATAGTCAGATGCGGCGCCTATATTTAACAAGTGTTCAAAAGCTCAACTGGTGAGGTTAACATCAGTGGTTGGGAAATTAAGAATTCATCTTTAACACAAGCATCATTAGCATGAATCCACATTGTTGTATGAAAGACAGGTCATGGCAAACTAATGTTATTGCCTTCTATAAATAAGTTAGTATAAATATAGATCAGGATGATCTTATAGATGTGATCTACTTGGATTTTGCTAGGACATTTGATACAGTTCCACACAAAAGGTTAAAAGGAAAAATTGTGTTTTTGGATAGAACACTGGCTTAAAGACAGAGTGCAGAGAGAAGTTGTAAATGGAACATTTTTAAAATTGGACAAAAGTGGTAAGTGGAGTGACTCAGGGTTCTGTCCTGGTTTCACTTCTCCTAATCTGTTTATAAATGATCATGAAGTGGGCATTGAAAGTAATTTGCCCAATAGATTGGGAAACTGGGCAGGTGGCAAAATATATTCAATACAGATAAATGTAAAGTCATGCATTTTGGAATATATTGAGTTAGGGATAACAGGGTCCTCTTTACCTTTTGTATTGGCCTGTGTATATTGCAAATGCTCCCGTAATTGAACAGCACTGCAGAATATGTTGGCACATTGTATATGCCAGTAATATATAAAATAACTAAATATGTACAGGGTCAGTGTACAAACCACTATGTACTAACCTGTTCATTAGCAGGTACAACAGAAAATAGATCACTTATTGAGGCTGGAAAAAAAGAAGGGGTTTCTATCTCTCCATGTGTTATTTCTATTATAGTGTGAGTACTCATTGCCAGGGGAACTCAGTCTGGCATAATTCTAAAAACAAAATAACAGCCAAATAATACTGAAATACAAGTTGCGAGTCAACAATACTTACATAGTGCAGTTAATAAAATACAAACGCAATCTTTAGAGATTAAACACAAAATGTAAAGACTAAATGCTTGCTAGGCAACTGGACTGCAACCATTAATCAAGTGTACCTAAATATTACTATGCCTTTAGGACGGCTTAGATGCAGCCAGACAAAGACTATTGACTACATTTTTGACACCAGACTTTGTGACTTTGTTGTGCTATTACTTGAGACTGTACTCAAGAAAAATGACAAGAACCCTTATAGGAAAATGGTTCAGTAACATTGACAACTGTTTTTTGTTATTCTGGACTGGTGGTATTGATATGCTGGAACAATTCTATACATATGTGAATAACTGCCGTACATAATTTAATTTACTATGGACTATGACAGTGACCAGATCAATTTTTGGGATTTCCAAATTTACAAGAAACACTCCCTTTTACATTCAGACCTGTAGAGCACTGGTACAGTCCAGCATTAGTTTAAAATGATCAGTTTGTATATCCAAATATTATACAACATATGGGATTCTTATATTTACTGAACATGGATTGATAATGCCTATGTAAGGCTATAGAACACACAGGTCTGTGCAGGATTTTAGTGGAGGAGTAGGCCTTTGCAAGGATATAGTACTCTTGGCTGGTGAAAGTGATTCTGGTTCTTTATAACAAGAACACCGAGGCTGTGAAAGCCTAGAGACACATACATGTGCAAAGACATCAATGCAGGAGTTGTGCAGTCTTTATTCCAAATCCATGGAATCCTGAAAAGAACTTTCCAGGATTGTATGTGCATCAATTGTGACGCTATACATTCTTTCACCTGGGGCAAAAACACATTTGGGCGCTCCTTGTTTCTCCTGTCAAGTGCAGGCAGCCAACTGCTGGCTTTCCTGGGAGCCACCTTAGCTACCAAAGCATGTTGTTTTTAAATGATAAATCATATAAATGTGTTTACTAGCTGCAATCACACTCCCCTCATGTCTAGGCAGCCAGTTTTGGCAGGGTTCAGTGAGATCCCAGCTTCTAATCACCACTCCCTCAAGTTCTATAGACACCCTATCGCTATTCCTATCATGTACCATCATGTACTAGGCTATTTGTCTCATGCTCATTACGTCTTCACTCTCCCCATGCCATGCACATCACCCCATTCTCTCTGCAGAGGCGTACCTAGGGTGTCCAGCACCCTTGGCAAGGAACTGTTTCGGCACCCACCTCCCGCCCCCATATCATGAAAAGTAAAAAATAATATTTTTTTTCTTTAGATCAATTTCAATCATTTTCAATTGTCTGCATTTCTTAGTGAGCATAGTATTCTCATTTGAGCATACTACTCAAATGAGATTTAGGCTAAACATGCTGTATCACATTCTGAAGAAATATAAAACCTTGATGGAACTCATTTTACATGTTTAAAGGTGCTGTTCCACATAACATGATTCATATA
>OW240920.1:94985115-95039142 GCA_933207985.1 Pelobates cultripes | reverse complement strand
TGAGCTTGACATAAATGCGTCTAATGATGCGCTCACTCCATTCTTTCTAAGGACTGTCCCCTAGCACTTGCTGGTCCACTTGTCTCCTTACCTTCTTACTAGCAGGCAGAAGTTCCTGGTATATAGTCTGAGACAGAGAAAAGGTGTCTGTAGTGAGTGTAGAAGAAAAGGGACATGCCACAGTGTTAGAGAGACCAACGTCTGCATTACCTAAACTAACTTTAATGTCAGCCAGTGCACACAAGTTTTGTTCCCATACATCCCTCTTAAGCTTCCAAACTTAAAAGGACACTATAGTCACCAGAACAACTACAGTATTTGTTCTGGTAAGTAGAATCATTCCATTCAGGCTTTTTGCAGTAAACACTGTCTTTTCAGAGAAAATAACTCCACTGGCTGCTCCTTAGATGGCTGCTAGAGGTGCTTCCTAGGGCTGTACTGCCTAGTGCGCAGCACTGCCATTCAGTGTCTCCACCCTCTGCATGCAGACACTGAACTTTCCTCATAGAGATGCATTGATTCAATTTATCTTTATGAGGAGATGCTGACTGGCCAGGGCTATGTTGGACTGACTCTGCCCCTGATCTGCCTAGTTGACAGTCTCAGCCAATCCTATGGGGAAGTATTGTAATTTGCTCAGACCACCACTTCTGAGCCAGCAGCTGCAGAATTTAATACAAGTAATATTTTACTATATTTAGGGAGGCAAGAAGGGGCCAGGGTGGTGGTTTTAACATAATAGGGTAAGAAATACATGATTGTGTTCCTGACACTATAGTGCTCCTTTAAGCAAGAATATGTGAAGAGTAGTTAAGGTTGCCACATTTCTTGGAAAAAAATACCAGCCTTAATCATTTGCATAATTAATTAGTTATGCGTGTAAATCACAAGGAGTGACATCAGAGAAAATTCTGTAAAATCACCAACAAACTACTCACAGTTTGATTCTGCTGTATAGCTTGCTCCCAGTGTCTCAATGTCTCCCAGTGTCTCAGTCTTGCAAGTCACCCTGTGTCTCAGTGTCCCTATGTATCACAGTGTCAGTGTCCCCATCTCGCCCAGTCCCCTAGTCTCCCAGTGTCTGTGTCCCCATTTCCCCCAGTGTCCCAATGTCTCAGTGTGTCCCCATGTCACTAGGATACTGGGGACACTGAGAGACATGGGGACACGGAGACCCGGGGACACAGAGACATGGGGACACTGAGACATTTAGGGAAACTGGGAGAAATGGGGACACTGAGACACTAGGGACACAGACACTGGGAGACATGGGGACACTGAAACATTTGGGGACACTAAGACACTAGGGATACAGACATGGGAACACAGACATTGGGAAACTAGGGGACACTGGCTGGGAGACATGGGGACAGTTGTGGACATAGACATGTGGACACTGGGACATATAGGGACACTGGGAGACATGGGGACACCAGGCACACTGAGACACTAAGAACACAGACACTGGGAGACATGGAGACACTGAAACATTTGGGGACACTAAGACACTAGGGACACAGACACTGGGAGACTAGGGGACACTGGGAGATTAGGGGATACTGGGATACTAGGGGACACTGGCTGGGAGACAGACACTTGGGGAGACATGGGGACAGTTGTGGACATAGACATGGGGACATTGGGACACATGGGGACACTAGGCACACTGAGAGACATGGGACACAGACACTGGGAGACTCGGGGACAATGAGAACCTAGGGACACTGGCTGGGGGACATAGTGTCTCCATGTCCCAATGTCTCCAAATGTCCCTATGTCTCACAGCGTCCCCATGTGTCTCAGCATCCCCATGTGTCCCTAGTGTCTCAGTGTCCCCGTGTTTTCCAGTGTCCCCAGGTCTCACAGTGTCTGTGTCCCCATGTGTCCTAGTTTCTCAGTGTCCCCTAGTGTCTGTGTTCCCATGTGTCCCCTAGTATCTGTGTCCCCTAGTGTCTGTGTCCCCATGTCCCCAAGTGTCTCAGTGACCCCATGTTTTCCAGTGTCCCCAAGTGTCTCAGTGTTTCCAGGTCTCCCAGTGTCTGTGTCCTAGTGTCTCAGTGTCCCCTAGTGTATGTGTCATCATGTGTCCCCTAGTGTCTCAGTGTCCCCTAGTGTCTCAGTGTCCCCTAGTGTCCCCTAGTGTCTCAGTGTCCCCATGTGTCCCTGCTGCCTTTCCCCCCATCCCTCACTTACCTGAGCTGTAGAGCTGTTGTCTGGACTCTGTGCTGTGTTGCTGCTCCCCCACGGATCAGTAAGTAGTAGAGAGAGGCAGGGATATTCTGTAACTTAGTATGCCTGCCTCTCTCTATACACAGTGACCCCTACTGGCCGGTGCTGGTATTGCAGAGTAATCTCTGTTTATACTGAGACTAATATTTGCATTTGTATTGCCAGTATTACTGCAATACCGTCACGGCCAGGCAGCCTCAAATACTGGCTGTGCCTTAAAATACCAGTCAGGTGGCAAACCTAAGAGTAGTGTGTAAAAAAAAAAAAAAAAAAAATTTTTTTTAATGGGCCTATTCCATGGGCCTGGGCCTGGAGCTGCAGCTCCATCAGCCCCTATGTTAATCCGGCCCTGCGTATATGGCATATTCCGTCTCCCAGCATCAGTACACAGCCCGCGAGGGAGCAGAGAAGAGAGATTAGAGCTCCCTTGCCGGCTCAGATGGGAAGCCACCCGCCTCACAGAAGCCCACTGGACCCCAGGAACGGATCCACGCCAGTTCTCCAGGTAGGGAGGCTGGGTGGAAATGTTTTAATTACATTATAAAGTTGTGAGTGAGTGTGTGTGTATGTCTGTAAGTGTGTGTGTGTGTCTATGAGTGTATGTGTGTGTATGTGTCTGTGGGTGTGGATGTGTGTATGTCTGTGAGTGTATGTATGTGTCTGTGAGTGTGTGTGAGTGTGTGTGTTTGTGTGTATGTCTGTGTGTGAGTGTGTTTGTATGTCTGTTAGTATATGTGTGTGTCTGTGAGTGTGTATGTGTCTGTGAGTGTGTGCATGTGTGTGTCTGTGAGTGTGTGTGTGTGTGTCTGTGAGGATATTTGTGTATGAGAGTGTAAATGTGAGTGTATGTTGTATGTCTTTGAGTGTGTTTGTGAGTGTATATGTCTGTATGTGTGTATGTGAGTATGTATGTCTGTGAGTGTATGTTTGGGCATGTGTGTGTTTGTTAATGCATGTGTGTGTGTTTGTTTGTGTGTGTGTGTGTGTGTGTGTCAAATCAGTGAGAGTCTCTGATTGTGTGACTATCATTGTGTCTGACAATGAGTGCCAGTGTGTGTCTGTCAGTGTGCGTGTGTGTCTGTCAATGAGTAAATGAGTGTGTCAGTGAATGTGTGTGTGTCAAATCAGTGAGTCTGTGTTTGTCGTTGAGTGTATGTGTGTGACTGTAAAGGTGTATCTGCCAATGTGTGTCTGTCAATAAATGTGTGTCAATTCAGTGTGTCTGACTGTCAGTGACGTCTGTGTGTCTGTCATTGTGTGTGTGTGTGTGACTGTCAGTCTGTATCTGCCAGTGTGTGTCTGTCAGTGAATGTGTGTGTTAGATTGTGTGCTTAAAGGGACACTATACGATCCCAGACCACTTCAGCTCAGTGAAGTGGTCATCCCAATCTCTTTAACCCTGCAAGTGTAATTATTGCAGTTTCTCAGAAACTACAATAATTACCTTGAGGGGTTAACTCCACCTGTGGTGACTGTCAACCAGACAGCCCATAGAGGGACTTCAGGGTGGTTAGGCGACCAAAAGTTATCTAAGTGATGCTGGACGTCCTCACGCTGTGCATGAGGACATCAGCCATCTTCTAAATCCCCATAGGAAAAAATTGATGCAATGCTTTCCTATGGGGAAGACTAATGCAAGCACAGAGAAGGACCTTGACTCAGCGCCGAAGGACATTGGCACTGGATTCAGGTAAGTGACCAAAGGGGTTTTAACCCCTTCAGTGCCAGTGGGGGCACTATAGGGAACTATAGTGCAAGGAAAACAGTTTTGTTTCCCTGGCACTACAGTTTCTCTTTAAAAGTAGTAGGAAAAGGTGTAGTTTAAAGAGGAAGAGTTGTGGCCTTGACAGGAAAGGGTGGGGTAAATTTAGATTAGGGGGGTGCCGAGGTTAAGCCATGCCTAGGGCAGCGCAAAACTAAAATACACCACTGGCTCTAAGTAGCTGCATTCATAAAAATGGGACGTACTCTATTAATATCTAAATTACTTAGCTGCAGCAATAATCCAGGTCAAGTGTTGCAAAACAGCAAAACGTTGTTTCCTAATGGTCCAGATTAAGCACCCTCCTCCTAGACATTATAAAACTGAGGACCACCTCACAGTTTGAGAGAAAGTGGACTCAGCTATCGTCCATTAACCTTTTATGTTAGGTCATTCCCACTGTTTTGTTTGTATGGTTTTTGTTTGTTTTCTCTTCTGGTTTCCAAGTACTTCAATGCAGGGCTTGCTTAGCATGTGTGCTATATAAATCCATCAAAAGAGAGGTTTTTATTTAAAGGGAACCTATAGTCAGGACACCATTTTCACTTCTGTCTATTAGTTAAAGGACTACTGTCACTTCAAAACCATTGTTTAATAAAATAATCCATTCATCAAGTTTTGAAAGGAAATACATTTTTTTTTAAAGTGAAGTATATGTAAAAAAAAATAAAAAGACAAAGAAAACTACCTTGCTCTTTGCACGTTGAGTCAGACAGTGTGTTATATATATATTTCATTTAAAAAATATATACACATATATACTATATACTTCCTTTGAAAACTTGATGAATGGATTATTATATTAAATAATAGGGCAAAATTGTTCCACTAGGTGAGAATGCAGCCCCCTGGACATTGAACAGTATCCTGACTCAATACATGGAGAAATGGCTAAAATAAGAGTAACTGTAACACAATTTGCATATAGTTACAAAGATGGTGATACATTATCAACAGTATCAATCTAGCCTTATAAGACTATTCCTCTACCTCCCACTCTAATCAAAACGATAAGGGGATAATAAATAAATGAGCTGCACACAACTGGCTTTATTATAAGTTTGGCCAATATGAGTTTAGTAAAATAAAAATACAATGCTGCTTAGTGTGTAGTAAGATTATCTATAGAGGGTTGCAAAAAGGATAATAGTATCAAAATCAAACTAGAGTGCTCTGGTGTAGAGGTTCATATCTCCTAAATTCTATACACAAGGAGCCAAATAGGCCAAACGTGTCCCCAGTGGGTCACAGGTGTAAAATTATACACACCTAGTAATATACAATCCAACAGATCCTCTTGATATATAAATCCACGGGGACATGTCTCTAAAAGGTAGAAGGATAGAACAAGCTTCTCTCCCTTGTAATCTAACTAGACAGGTAGAGGATAATAGTTAGGAATATAAAAAGTTGGTTATCAAACCATCATGCCGCTAAAACTTTTGGAAATCACTAAACGTGCCATACAAGCAAAACTGAGGAAAATAATGTGCCCAAAGGAAAATATAATAAATCAAACCCTGACGAAGGTGCATATACCTCTGCACCGAAATGCACGTTGGGTCTCTGTTTGGTTTATTCGATTTTATTATATTGGATATTATATTATGTAATATGGTTAGATCAGCAGAGTCTAGTTTGTCAGTGCCATCAGAGACAACCTATATGAAGAGGTACTCCAGAGTACCGAGTTAGTGTTCGCAATGGTCTGTTCTTGGTGGTAGGAATGAACCTGGTGATGATAATATCACTCTTTCCCCCACCACTGCAGGCATAGTTTCTTTGTCTCAGGGGCAAGAGGAACTCAATTATGAGCCAGAAGAATAAAAACAGGACAGTCTGTAGAAGAGAGGCAATGATCCTCAAATATTTTCTCCACTTTGTCAAAGTCTTTATATGCTTTGTAAATTGAAAGCTTCTGCCCTCAGTGTCTGGCAATTTATTGTATACGTGAATCCTGCCTTCACATGGAAGGCCCTTCTTTTTACATTTTGTTCACAAATAAGCATTGTAAAATTATGTGGAAGTTGTAATGTTTTCAGATGTCTTGACATAGTCGCCTTTCCGGTATAAAAAAACCACAAAACAAAAACCCAAGGATACTCAGACACCTTATGTTTGGGAAAATTATCACAGCTTTATTAATAAATAAAATATATAGATTATTAAAGGTCATTGTCAACTTATTTAACATAGTCATTTAACAATTGACCCTGACAATGACCCCCATAAACAAACAATATTAACATATATTAACATAAATAACATCTAACCACTTAAACCATTGCCACCAAAGGCATGATTTACCATGTTCCACCATGTAGGGGTATAACAAGATACACCCTACACACACCAGTTTCGGAGCTACCGACACGCTCGAAACAACCAAAATCTAACCAAACCTAACAGTTCTTCGTGAACTTAACTATGTTACATCTGGACAAACTACCTACACCCCAACTTGTTTATCCCCGCCACCGTGACCAGAACCTACTTAAAGGGAGGGAGGGAGGGAGGGAGGGTGGGACAAAACAGGTAAGTGAGAATTAATTAAGATGGCCCTTGATCTAAAATGGCCACTATATATACTCCCATAATCGAAAACCCCACCTCCACTTTCTATAGCCAAACCCCCACATTAACACCTCTTATGCCTGTCTCCTAGCCATGTCAAGGCCCATTCCACTTAGCTGCGCTACCCCATGGGCTACATTCATAGTAGTGGTTTCACCATGTACAGCTGAATCATGTAGGATGTCTATGCCTGCTAACTCTGGAAATACAGTAGGTATTTACCCTCTGAATCTTTCCCCCAAATCTTTAGCATGGATGATAACTGACTGAGCCAAATGGCCACACGAAATACCTTAACCAAAACATTTTTTAAAGATGATTTGAGCAAACCAACTTTTTACACAGTGCACAAGTTACAAAATACTGCCAGATAAACTTACTGCAGCTTGCTTAGATTGAAATAACATTAATATATCTATTTTAAAGTATATTTTTGCTTAGAATACATTTGTTTACATTCAAGCTATGTCAGTTATACCTTTGTAGATTATAGTTGCACTTAATGCATGCTTTTGTTAAACAAGTTATTATAACTAGGTCAATTACACAAAGAAAGAATTTAGATTTTTTTCCAGCTAGATTATAACAATACACTTTGTATGTACAAGCTCTTATAGGATAAGGGTTTGTATTGATGAGTAATACAATTTTATTAAACATTTTACTCTGGTTGTTTTTCATAATACTAAGTTAATAGAAATGTGTGTTCCACCACAGTTTACATAAAGATTGTTAAACAATTCGAGATGTTACCATTAACTCACAACTAGCAGAACTGAGGTCATAAGGAGATTATTTTCCTAGTACTGGAATGACCCCCGTCCCCATTATGAGTATATGATCATCATAGAATGATTTTATATATATCCTTGTATCAAAATAACTAAATCCAAATTTCACCAAAATATCTACAAAGCTAATCAACTTGGAGACCTTGACTAGACGGGATTAGAATGTTTGAGGTTATGCAGATGTCATATGTTCATGCCCTGGAGAGACACTCAGAGGATAGCAAAATAGGAAAAAGATTTAGCATTTTTTGTTTTTTATACAAACTATTTGCTGTCTTTTTTGAGGATATCTAAAGTTTATTTCTATTTATACTTTGTGTTTAAAGGACACCAGAAATAGCCCTTTGATGTAATAATGTGAGATAAGTCTCATTATTTAAAAAAAATAATTCATGATGCATGATCTCTTCCACGATTAAAGCATAATTCTCATCAGATAGTTTGTCTTACTATGAACTAGGTCAAGTGTGAATATTGGACAAACATGAGAAAAGAGAGATGTACCAAGACATCACTGTTTCAGAAAAGAAAGCATTAACATGTAAATGACAGTGCAGGACTCACTAATTATTATTATTATATTTATATAGCACCAACAAATCCCATGGCGCTTTTATAGAGTATTGATTGATGCTATCCTGACAGAGTTACTTACTAAAATGAAAATTCATTTTAGAGACTATAATCTATGTTTGCATATTTAGACATGTATTGGATGATCAGCTTGTGTCAATGTGGTGACACTTTCATTAAAGGCACAGTCTTCCATTTCTGATGCTAAGTAATAGCTGGGATACAACCGATGATCAGTTTTCTGTGAAAAAAGCATTAACCGTTGAAACAGAAAGACTTGCGTTGCTTCATTCACATTCAAACGTCCTGTCATTTAGATAGGACACCTGTTAATTCATCTAATTTTGTCCTAACAGCATGTGTACAGTTTGTTCATTCGAGTTAGGATGAAATCCGTGCATTTTGTTCAGTTTAAAATTTCATTCGAAATAATGAAATTACAATCCGTTCAGTGCTGCGGCTGTATCTTGCATCTGCTAATTCCCACAGTATTAGTGAGCTATCTACTAAAAAGCTGAAAGATCAAAATTAGTCTTTCAGCCAACTTTACTAACACTAAGTAAAAATAACTTAGTATTAATAAATAAGGGAGTTTAACATCTCCCTTCTGCCCCTACTCGCTATGCCGTGAGTAGGGACATGTCTACTAAACAGTAAGCATGCTGTGGCTGCTCACTTTCGGAAAAGAAAAGAAAAGACTCCAATAAAGTGCCCCATAGTGGGGTACCTATTCAAATAATTAACGGGTGGGGGACATAGTGTTCCCACTGATCCTCCACCCGTGTCCCTCGAGTGGGCTATTAAACTAAACAAGGGACCTAATATCCCTCCTCTGGCCCCCACCCATGAAAAACCAGAGCAAAAAAAATAAACACGCCAAAATTGGCCTTGTTAGGGCTGAAAAAGGTTTTATTAAAAAGGAGGAAATCTTATAGTAAGTAGAATTTTTTTTTACAGGTATGTAATTTATTGCTCC
This sequence comes from Pelobates cultripes, assembly GCA_933207985.1. Lineage (NCBI taxonomy): Eukaryota > Metazoa > Chordata > Amphibia > Anura > Pelobatidae > Pelobates > Pelobates cultripes. The sequence continues at coordinate 95,030,237 of OW240920.1, read as the reverse complement.
ATCCTCACTATTTGTAGGGTGAGGGGGGTAGGTAGGGTTTTATTTTATTGTGAGAGGGGGAGTGACTAGGGGTTTAGGGACCCCTGCGTTCACATAGGAAGGCAGGCCAGATTTTTCTATTGAACCTTATGTTTGGGAAACTTATCACAGCTTTATTAATAAATAAAATATATAAATTATTAAAGGTCATTGTCAACTTATTTAACATAACATCTCAGCCCTAACTCTTTTAACAATTCGACCATGACAATGACCCCCATAAACAATCAATATTGACATATAAACATAAATAACATCTAACCACTTAAACCATTGCCACCGAGAGCATGATTTACCATGTCCACCATGTAGGGGTATACCAAGATACACCCTACACACACCAGGTTCGGAGCTACCGACAAGCTCGAACCAACCAAAATCCAACCAAACCTAACAGTTCTTAGCGAACTTAACTATGTTACATCTGGACAAACAACTTACACCCCAACTTGTTTATCCATACCCCGCCGCCGTGATTAAACGGGATCAAGAACCTACTTAAAGGGAGGGAGGGTTGGACAAAACAGGTACGTGATGATTAATTAAGATGGCCCTTGATCTAAAATGTCCACTATATATACTCCCATAATCTAAAACCCCACCCCCACTTTCTATAAACAAACCTCCACATTAACACCTCCTATGCCTGTCTCCTAGTCATGTCAAGGCCCATTCCACTTAGCTGCGCTGCCCCATGGGCTACATTCATTGTAGTGGTTTCACCATGTATAGCTGAATCGTGTAGGGTGTCTATGCCTGCTAACTCTGGAAATACAAATGGTATAAGCTGTTATTTTCTACACGGAAGGAGGGTCACTGTGTGTGAAAGCTTTGCTCTTTCCAAGGTTTGAAGGGATGAGTTTTTTCCCTTTATATTTTTAATACATATATTTTGTATTAAATTATATTATTTATTAAACTATTTTGATAACTCAAAATTGGCATTGCAAAAATGGATGATATTACATAGCCATTGGAATGGTAGTATTGTAGCAATTTTTGTACTGCAAAACACTAATAGTCATTTTCGTGCCCCTTTTTACCCTCTGAATCTTTTCCCCAAATCTTTAGCATGGATGATAACTGTCTGATGTTTCCCTCCTGCAGCTTCCCGTCATCTCCTCTCATGAGCCGAATGAGCGTTGTCGTGGGTTGCTATGGCAACACTCCACATGGCACGTAATAACTGCCTGAGTGTTGCCAGGGCAACCTGCGGCAACGCTCGCGCGGTGTTATGAGAGGAGAAGACAGGAAGCTGCAGGAGGGAAACATCAGACTTTTGGGCCCCCTCTCCACAGGACAAGGTAGTGGGGGCCCAGAATTGCATATATATATATATATATATATATATATCAATAATCGCTACATATTTATGCATAGATGGCCTAGGCTCCACAGCAGGCACTTTACAGTGTACAGGGACTGCAAAATTCCACCCCTGTAAAAGTTCCGCCCCACTGTTGCCAATGGACAGGCCGGCCCTGACAGAGGTTTGTTGGTTTAGAGACTGCCCATTGTGAAGTCTGGACTAACTCGTGTATTGGCATCTCGGGGTTGGGGAGTGCAGAGTATTGACCTATGTGGCCATGACTGTGTATGATACCTTGCATATCTGTGTGTTCGCACATTTTTTGAGCTTGGGGTTCTAATAAAATCTTGAACAGCTGGACAGAATGGTCTTAAATTATATTGAAGCTATTTCAATACTGAAATACTTAGGAAAGGACATTCACCATGCGATAAATTAAGCATTATAACAACAAACCATTTAGTGCTATCAGAGGTTTGTGTACCTTGACTCGGTTCAGACCCAAAGGTTCTTACTCATAGGAAATCCTATGAGTAAGAAGCTTTAGGTCTGAAACATGTTAGGCTTTGGCTCCACCATGTGGTGCAGTTCTCTATGTCAATGTTCATACTAATAAAGCTGAAATGATTTATTTACTCTGCTGGAGCATGATGTTTTTGTGGTAGCCGACAGTTTTTTCTTTACTTAATTTAGTCAGACAATATAATTTTAGTTCAAATTCTTTAAATGTTATCTAACAATTGAGACTTCTTTAATGACATGTCCTCTCAAAAATAGTTTTATCAGTTGACCATAAAGTCAGGCAAACCGGTATGCTGATCGAGTGTCTGGTGTCCATGCATTGTCGAGGAGATTGAGAGTTGACTGCGGAACTCCCGAGATAGTTCAAAGTCCCCTGAAAAGGAGCCATGCCATTAGATGCCACCAACTCGCACAAGTTTCCGTCCGGATCCACCAGTAGATTCGGAAGAGTCGGGCGCAATTGTGGGTAATCTATTGCCAACCCCAGCAACCACGGGAGCCACGGTCATGAGCGCCACAGGGGAATGATCAACACCATTGTGTACTCGCGTCGAGTCAACTTCAAGAGTGTACAAGCTTTCAGGTGGACCGGGCAGAAAGGCATATATTTGAGCCATTGGCCACTCCTGAAGGAACGCGTCCGTCGCCACCGCAGCTGGATCTGGCCTCCAACAACTGGGCGATGAGACGAGATGAGAAGAGGTGCACTTCAAATGGGCCTCACAACTGTTCCAATTCTAGGAACGCTGAAGCGTGTAAGTGCCAGTCTCCGAAGTCTCACCAATAACATAAGTTCCAAATGGCCGTGGAGTTGTCCAGGCCCGGAATATGTTCTGCGTTCACAGAGACGTTGTTGTGGAGACAAAACTGCCAGAAATCCTTTGGAGTGTCAACATGCGCGACTTCGTGCCCCCTAGGTGGTTGATGTAACGCACCGCGGACACATTGTCCATTCTGAGCACCATGCAGCAGTCCGTTCGACCGGGTAAGGTTGCGAATTGCAAAACCCTTGCTAACAGTTCCAGACAATAGATGTGCAATGTCTTCACTAATTCCGACCATCTGTCTCTGGTGAGAGCGGCACCACAACGCGCACTCCAGTTGTGTAAGCTGGCGTCCGAGTCAAACACCACATCTGGGATTGATCCGAAGATGGCTTTGTCGTTCCAGGCGTCCATGTGTGCCAGCCACCGAGTTAGCTTGTCTCTGAACTCATCGGCCAACCTCAACCTTGTCTCATAGGAATGACCCGAACCTAGGTACGAATCCTTGAGCTGTTGGAGGGCCTGATCATGAAGCGGTCCTGAAAATATTGCCTGGATCGAGGCTGCGAGCAGGCCGATCATTCTTTCTACGTGTCGGGTAGACAGGTCATCTGCTCGCAGCGTTCGCCTGATCTCCTTCTAGATGGCATTCATCTTGGCTTCTGGGAAGAACAGTAGCTGACTTGCAGAGTCTAATATGAAAAAACCAAGCATCCCACCGAGTGAGCGGAGGTCAGCAACGACTTTTCCCAATTGATCAGGAACAACCCAAGTTTTGGAATAACGCAGTCATCGAGCTGATATGAAAGCTTATTTGGTCCCTTGATAGGGCCACGAGCAGGATGTTGTCTAAAAATATAATCAGACGAACACCTCGGGTTCGGAGGAATGACACCACTGGTTTCCCGACTTTGGTGAAACACCAAGAAGCCGATGAGGGTCCGAACGGCAGGTATGTAAGCCTCTACCGCTTCCTTCTCCAAATAAATTGGAGAAAATCCCTGCGTTCCTTGGTTATAGGAACCGTGAAATAGGCGTCCTTCAAGTCCAGTTTGACCATCCAGTCCGACACCTGGAGGAGGTCATGAAGGCAATGGATGCCCTCCCTCTGGGATGTTGGTACCATAGGAAAACATTGAGAGGCTAGAGTATGACAACGGGGCGCACTCCGTCTCCTTTCTTTGGTACCAAGAAGAGGTTGCCCGTAAAACCCTGGATAGATGATCGGCAACTCTTGGATCGCTCCCTTGTCTAATAGTACCTTGATCTCCATGGAGATTAATAATTCCTGTTCCTGAGACAGTCACACTTCCCTGGGGGCAAAATACTGGACAGGCATGGATACAAGTTCTAAGCGGCAACCCTGTATTGCTTGGAGATCCAAGCATCTGTTGTAAAGCCGGGTCACTCTGCCCATCCCCCACTCTTGAGCATAAGGGAAAAAAATTGTGGGTACGCACCGCAAGGTCATCTGCCTGACGCGGCACCTCTAGAGTAGCAGGGATTCCAGGGTCTCCCTCTGGACGGGAAGGACGGAGCAGTTTGGACTCTTGGGAGCCGCGAGAAAAGGAGCCCCGATGAGCTTGGGACGAGTCCCTGAATCCCGGCCGGGTGGGCGGTTCCTGCTGCGCCCAGCCCTTTCGCGAAAAAACCTTTGGGGAGAAAAAAGAAAAACCCTTTTGTGTTCGTCTGAACTTGTCTATGACATTGAACGTCTTAACATATGACCCCAGGTCTCTGATAAAATCGTCCCCGAACAACATCCCTACAGCTGAGGGACCCGATTCTGACATGGTCATACTAGCCAGTTTGGGATCAATCTTAAGGAGCATCACCTTGCGGTGCTCGGCCGGAATTGTCATAATTGTGTTGCCTAGCAGACAGCCCATTGGACCCAGCCTATCGCTACGACCAAATCAAATTCCGATTGGCCTGTCTTGGCAGAATCCAGCAATTCTTAGACTTGGACAAAGGCCCCAGCGTGCCCATAATTTGTCCTGGCAGTTTTCCAATGAAAATGCAAGCCTGACTTGCAAGGAACTGGCCAATTTGCGGGTCCGCTTCCGGGGTTTTACATGCCGAACCCGGCAACGAGGGCCTAGGGCAGTCAGCTCACAGCTTACTGCATCCATCCTTAGAGAGGGAGTGCACATCCTATGCGCAATGTATCGGGCGATATGCCCGGGGTGTCCCCACTCAGTAGAGCGGAGATGACGCAGGTCATTCTGGTCGAACAGGGGGTTACCCTGAGAATCCAGAAGCGCCGTGCCCTCATTCGCCCTCTGAACGGCAGCACCCTGAATGGGAGCAGTAACCCCAGTACGGGTCACTATGGCAGGGGGAGCTATCCCCTTCGTGCCGGCCTCACCGTAGGAGGCATAATCTACCTCCTCTGAGTTATTCTCCTCACTCCAGTCTGTATTCAAACTTACTGCACGGGATTTAGCCCGTTTCCACAATCTGACCGTTTTTGCCCGGCCAGGGGCTCTCTTGCGTGGTGGTAGCGCGCCATCCGTGACCACCTCAAGCGAGTCTATCAGGGCAGGTGACACCTGCATCGAGGAGTGGGAGGTGAGGTGTTTGACCTTCGCCATAGCCTTACGGGCCATAGGCGAGGCAGGGGCAGAGGGGAAAAACTCTGTACCCAGTAGGGTAGGGAAAGCCGCCGGGGGCAATAAGAGGGCTTGTGCCAGCGTCTGGGAGAAAGATGATGACATCGCTCCCATCGCAGAGGCAAGAGCCCTTTTGGAAGGAAGATGCCATATGGAGTGAAATGAGGCTACAATTTCTCAGAAGTCACATGCTTCTCCGGCAATCACTAAGGGAAATCATAAGCTGGCCCTCAGGCCCATCACCCTTAGCCTGCATACCGTGGAATAATCCCTTGTGTTAGTAAATAGATACCAAAATTATGTGGGCAGCTTGTTCAAGTGCTGGCAGGCAGTCGTGATCGCAGGTCATTGCCCAGGCAGTAGTGCCTTTCAGCCAGCACAGGACCTGTACACTTCTTTATTTTTAGGAAAAAATATTTATTTTTGGTTTTTGTAAAAAAGGTTTATTTGTAAATATATTTTTTTACTCTGTACTTGTAAGTATATTTTGAAAGATCACTTTTTTAGTTGAATAAAAAACTGGAGAGACTTTGTGTGTGTCTGATTAAATGTAAAACTTTATTAAAACTTTAATAAAACCGTAATAAAACGTTAATAAAATCAGGGTAAGAAATTAAATGTTGAGGTGCCGCATCAGAGCCTGACGTATTTCACTGCACTCTTCTTCGCTATCCTGTGTAATTACCCGTCCTGGCTCTTCTGCAGACGTATTCCAATCCTGGTGGAAGTCTTCTCCATGTCTTTCACAAAGATTGTGAAGAGCACAGCAAGTAAGCACCATGGATTTGACAAGTGCACTGTCACTGTCATTCCTCTTCATAAGACAACGCCACCTACCCTTAAGTCTTCCGAATGCATTTTCAACTACGACCCGTGTCCTGGATGTTTTCTTGTTGTAGGTTTGTTGTTCTGGTGTCAGGCGGCCATTGTCAGGAAATGGTTTCAGGAGCCAATTTTGTAAAGGGTAGGCAGAGTCCCCGAGCACATAATAGCCAACATTCACCCCCCAATGTTCTTAGTGCAAACAGGATACAGGCCTCCCTGGCCAACCCAATCCCAAAATGTGGACAGTCGTAGAACCCGAGCATCATGCAAACTCCCAGGCTTTCCTACATTCACACTCCAGAATAGTCTTTTTCCATCCACTACTCCTTGAAGGATGATGGAATGACAGCCTTTTCTGTTGAAGTAGTCAGTGTGGTATTCTTGTCGTGCTGTTATTGGTATGTGTGATGCATCAATAGCACCAACACACTGTGGAAGGCCCCACCTGTTCTCAAAGTAGTCAGCCATGTCTTTAAGCTTTTGCCAGTCCTGAAAATTAATAGTTTCAGGAGCTAGCAATGTGCATACAGCCTTACAGAAGTCCTGCACACACCGGCACACTGATGATTTACTGACACCAAAAAGATGACCTATAATTCTGTATTCACTGTTGGTAGCCAGCTTCCACAGTGCAATGGCAACTCTTTTCCTCACAGGCAAACAGGCTCTGTAGTTGGTGGTTTGCTTCTCCACCGCTGGACGTAGCTTTGCACAAAGGTATAAAAATGTTTCCTCTGACATTCTGAAATTGTGCACCCACTGTGTGTGTGTGAATCCAGGGACAGTCACATCCCACCACTCATTGGCGCGGCGGAGAGCCCAAATGACTGGTTGGAGGCGCTGCTTTGACAAAAGGAGAAGCATCTAAAAAAAAAAAAAAGACAGATGTTACCATATCACTAATAATACAACATAAAATACTTTACACGGACAGATAGCATCATGTATAAAAGCGAGCAAGATAAATAACATATAGAGTATTTATGTATAAGGTGTAATTCTTGAACATATGTGTGCAACATGTATGTTGTTAAATACATAATGTATATCCTTCCCATCTTATATTTGATTTTTTACATATTCTGTATTATTTTTATTTTTTAATACGTGTAGAACTGCATGACAAATGGCATAAAGTTGCTTACCCTATAGCGCTGCTGTCTTTGTCTTTGCCGCACAAAGGCGTACTTCTCCTCCCGGCTCAAGACCCAAGCCATAAGTTTTCTTCTCTTTTCTGCTGTGTTTCTATTCGCCGCTCGCAACCTTCTCTCATAAAGTGCGGCATGTACTTTAATTTCAAAGAACCAAAAGCCTAAGACGACCCTCCCACCTCCTGGAGAGCATCCATTTTACATTCATTGTGAAGCTGCATTCTTAGTGAGCTGTCCAGGAGGTGGGAGGGTCTGGGAGGGAGGGCCTGCTGCTGATTGGCTGGAATGTGTCTGCTGACTGTGAGGTACAGGGTCAAAGTTTACACAATGATGAGTCCGTGGCGAACCGTTCGCGAACCGTTCGGCGAACCGTTCGGGACATCACTAATTCCATAGTGTAATAATAAATTATGCACCCTTGCCGTGACACCCCCATTTGCCTTAAGTTTCCCCCCCTTTTCATTATCGAGTCTTGTATGGTCTCTATGTAATCTATCCTTTGCTTGTGGGGTGGGGATGGGAGCTATTATATTAGAAATAGTTGGTTCAGTATGCGTTGGTGGTTTCAGGTATGGGTGGTTTTGTCTATGCCAGCCATCTATCTTTTGTTGAGGGGGTGATATTCCCATTTAGTACTATACTCTACTTCCTTTGCTGCCGTATTGTTACCATTGTTCTATAGGCTGGGATAGGGAGGGTAAGGTAAGGAGGTGAGCGGAGGGGGGGGGAGGGGGAATCATTTATTTATTAACTATTTAGTGGCTAGCTAGTAGACAGTGGGCAAATAGTTAAGATTTTTTTTAAATCCGGGTCCAGATATGAAGCATTTGGCATTAGGTCTGGCTGAAGTTCGTTTGGGTCCTAAATTGCAAAATCTGGACGTTGTTAAATAGTATAAACAATATCCAAATTTTGCAGTTCGAATGGCCCCTTATACGGTGAGATGGTTTTACCCAATTCACTATACGGCTATTGGGACTGTAGTGAATAACCCAGTTAGTCTAAACAACACAATTCATATTTTTTTCTTAATGTATAGATCTTGCAAAATATTTAAAAAATGCAATTCAAATGACTAAACAAGTTAATAACATTATCAACTGTTTAATGAGCAATCTATTTACTTTCATTTTATAAAACATGTTTTCTTTTCTCTGTGTGTATAAGCATGCATCCAAATTATGTGTGTGTAGAAGCTATGTTAACAAAATAGTTCTGTGATAAATTAACGCAAATTGCCATCCGTATCATCCCAAAGCATAGTCTGCATTCTCAAATCTAAAAAGGTTTGAGAGCCTGTAAAATGATAGCTTCACTGGTATTTGCCAGGACTGAGTATGAGACAAAAGACTTTGTTTCTCCTGGATGCCTCAGAAACTACAAATTATTAAAGATTACCCCCTAAAATTACTGTTACCCAAGCAGCCAATTAAAGAGTCACACTGTGTGCTTTCCATGAAAGGACAGATTCTTTCTCGTCTGAAATAAAATTAAAAGAGAGATAAAATTATAACTTTAAAGAGGTCGCTGAATCGTGAACGTTCTGTAGTTTGAAGGATAGTAAGTTAGTTGTGAGAAAGTCTGAACTGCTTGTGGATAATAAATTGGAGAGTTTATTGTGGTTTTAAAGATGTCTCTTTTTGCGATTTAACTCTACATGATTGAGTTGTAATTATGGGTGATTGGGTTCTGTTTTTATTTAGGGAATATTGCAATAAATATGTGAGCCTTTAATGATTTTTTTAAAATGGATATCATCTAAAACAATAAAGCAGGCCTAGAGAAGAACAGGTTGCTCCAGTCGTACTATGCCTTAAAGTAGTTGATAGTCCCTTTAAAGGGCACCTTTCATTCCCCAAACAACTTATCCTCATTAGATTGAACATAACATTTTATCTTTTTAGCAGTTATGCTAGCAAATGTATGGATTAGGAGCAGGGGCAGACTGACCACTCGGGTCAAAATGAAAGATCTCTCCAACTGGAATGGCAAATTTCTTAAAAATCTCTTTCCTCAACAGATTGTGGGGCCCTTGATGGAACGCAGGGCCCCAGCAACCTCTGCACATTACCCCCCTCCTTCCTCCGATTAAATGAGACCTGGCAGCATTACCTGCTCTCTGCCAGGTCTCCTTCTTCCCGTCTCAATAGGCACTCTGTGTTGTGAGTAGAGGTGGGGCTAGGAAGTGACATCACTTCCTGCACTCTCTTCACACACAGAGCCCTCTCACAGCCAGCTACGTGAAGGAGCAGCAGCCTGGGAGAGACCAGAGGGAGCAGAGAGTGGTAGGATATAAGGAGAAGATGGGGAGAGGCCACAGGGAGCAAGGGGAAGATGAGGAGTCACTTCCTCACTCTGTCACCAGTCACCCCCTCCCTCACTCTGTCACTCCCTCCCTCACTCTGTCACCCCATCCTGCACTCTGTCACCCCCTCCCTAACTCTGTCATCCCCTCCCTCACTCTGTCACCAGTCATCCCCTCCCTCACTCTGTCACCCCCTCCCTCACTCTGTCATCCCCTCCCTCACTCTGTCACCCTGTCAGGATTACATTGATCCAGCATGCAGAATAATATCACACTCTAGAACTAAGGGTAACGTCTTACCGGGCCTTAGAATGACCGGACTTAACGTACCCGAGAATAGTCAGAAAACTAGCCAAGGTCAGGGACACAGAACGAGACACAGCGATAAGGAAAAGCCAAAAGTCAAGGGTACCAGAAATTAGGGAAGTCAAAATGAGGCCAAAGTCAAAAAACAGAAAAACATGATCAGGAACACACCACGACAGGGCAATGAGCTAAGGAATAAGTGAGTTTAAATAACCCTCTTGCAGTTCTGAATGGCTGTACCTAGCCCTTGACCCCAAAACGTGTGTGTGCATCTTTTGCGTGACGTCACCCGCACTTCAACATTGTCTTTACCGTGGATGGACGTGGGGCTATAATACTGCGTGGGTCCGCAGCGGCCGGTGTGCCGCACAAGACAGCCATTATGGCAGAAGACCAATGAGCGTCACGCCCCTCGATCTTCGGAAGATAATTATCTCTGTTTTTGCCATATGGATATGAAGGATACGTGACACACCTACTACCTCAATTTGTCATTCCCTCCCTCACTCTGTCATCACCTCACTCACTCTGTCATCCCCTATCTCACTCTGTCACCCCCTCCCTCACTCTGTTACCCCCTCTCTCTCTCTGTCACCCCCTCCCTCTCTCTGTCATCAGTCACCCCCTTCCTCACTCTGTCGTCAGTCACCCCCTCCCTCACTCTGTCACTAGTCACCCCCTCCCTCACTCTGTCACCCCCTCCCCCACTCTGTCGCCAGTCACCCCCTCTCTTACTCTGTAACCAGTCACCCCCTCCCTCACACTTTCGTCAGTCACCCCATCCCTCCCTCTGTCATCAGTCACCCCTCGCTTGCTCTGTCGTCAGTAACCCTCTACCTCACTCTGTCACTAGTAACCCCCTCTCTCACTCTATCACCCCTCTCTCTCACTTCCAACCAGTTACCCTCCTCGCCTCTGTCACCAGTCACCCCCACTGTGTCACCCCCTCACTCTGCCACCTGTCACCCCTCTGTCCCACACTGTCATCCCCTCCCTCACTCTGTTACCTTTCACCCCCTCTCTGCCACCTGTCTCCCCCCTCCTTCCCACACTGTCACCTGTAACACCTCCCTCACTCTGTGACCTGGCACCCCCTCTCTGCCACCTGTCACTCCCTTCCTCCCTCACTGTCCCCCCTTCCTTCTTCACTCTGTCACCCCCCTCCCTCCCTTACTCTGTCACCCCCTCACTCTGCACTTGTCACCACCTCCCTCACTCTTCCACCTGTCACCCACGCCCTCACTCTGTTACCTGTCACCCCCTCCCTCACTCACTCTGTCACCCCGTCCCTCCATTACTCTGTCACCCCCTCCCTCACCACCTTCCCCCCCTCACTCTGTCACCCCCTCACTCTGCCACTACCTCCCTCATATACTCTGTCACCTGTCACTCCCTCCCACACTCTGTCACCTGTCACCCCCTCCCTTCCTCTGCTACCTGTCACCCCCTCACTCTGCCACTACCTCCCTCATATACTCTGTCACCTGTCACTCCCTCCCACACTCTGTCACCTGTCACCCCCTCCCTTCCTCTGCTACCTGTCACCCCTTCACTCTGCCACCCCACCCTAGACTGTGTCCTACCTATACTACATCCCTATCCCACCCCACACTATGTGTCCTACACATACTCCATCCCTATCCTGCCCTTCACACACTACATCCCTATCCTGCCCTACACACTACATCTCTATCTGACCCCACACTATGTGCCCTACCCACACCACATCCCTATCCCACCCCACACTATGTGCCCTACCTACACTACATCCCTATCCAACCCACACTATGTGCCCTATACACACTCTGTGTGATGAGTAGAAGTGGGGCTAGGAAGTGACATCAGCTAGGTGAAGGAACAGCAGAGATAGGTAGGAAATAAGGAGAAGATGGGGGAGGCCACAGGGAGCAAGGGGAAAATGGCTAATGCTTTCCTATGGTGCAGTGTAAAGCACGCACGCGGCCGTTGCCGTGCACGGGCAGCAATTGCCACGCATGCGCATTAGGTCTCCCCCGCCGGCTGCCGGCGGTGGGGGAGGAGAGTTGGCGAAGCCTGACCCAGCGCCAAGGGACATCGGCACTGGATACAGGTAAGTTAAGGTATGGTAAGGGTTTAACCCCCTCAGCAACCTGGGATGGGAGGTGGGAAGGAAAGGGAACCTGCAGTGCCAGGAAAACGGTTTGTTTTCCTGGCACTGGAGAGTCCCTTTAACATTTATTTAATGCACATATATTTGGCCTTCTAATTTTGCCCCGGGGCTCCAAAGGCTCTTAGTCCGCCCCTGATTAGGAGAGAAACCTATTAAAAAGCATTTTTACCTCCTGTCAGTCAATGCCTCTGCTTGCTGATCCATTCGCTGACAATAGAGCAGAAAAGATCTCCAACAGGAGATTCCTCTTCTCTACTCCCATAACAACCACAGAACATGCTATGGAAACTACCTAGCCAGCACTTCTTGAGCTGGGTAGGGAGCATAGGAACAGAGTGATGTGACATCACTCGGTTCTGACACCTGCATGTTTGTGCATATTATATGTTAGTGACTAGTGTGCACTGCACACTGCCTACAGACATAACTGATTCTCTCTTGCAGAGAGAAGCTCTGTCGTCCCCTCCCTTCATTCATTCCTATTACCTCCACATTTTCTTTTAATCCCCCTAACCTCCCTTGTCCTCCATTCCCTCCCTCCCTTTCCCCATCCCTTTGTGGGCTCAGAGCGTGCACATGCACTCTCAGCCAGTTCAATCCCCAATCAAAAACTTCTCTATGAGAAGTCTTTGACATTGATTGGACCTTGGCATGGCTCCTGTGCCTGCTGCTGGATTGACTTAATTTAAAAACGCTCTTTGAGTGTTTATTTTGGGGGGACTGATAGAATAATGCCAATAGGACATTATTCCATTTCACACAAAGAGGGTTGCAGAAACCCTTTAACAAAATGAATAGTTGGTTCTCCTACCATCTGTCCAGAGGTAGTAAATCCATTGACCAACATATTAAATTAAGATTGAAGACAATTTACCATGATTTTGATAGACAGACATAGCGACACACAGATAGGGAGAGAAAGATAGAGAAATATACATAATGGTAAACTATGTAATTTTTGGGTTCCTAATACACCATTCTGAACCATGTATCTTTAGTATTACAATATTAAAAAAATATATGTTTAGATTTTTACAGAAATGTATTATACAATAACTCAAATGCTGTAGTTCCCTACACTTCCAGTTGCTATCAAATGCAATGCACATGCATACACATACATATGTAAATACAAATGCACAAACAAATGCTCACACATACACACACCTTTTTCTTTCCTTGTGCAACATCATGATACACACGTACCTGGCTTACAGAAATGGACGGTAGCTATTTTAGTCCCTTGAAATCACAAATATATCAAGTCATACACACAGACACACACACGCACATACATGAGTATTTATTTATGTATAAGCATAAAGGGTAGCAAAGCTATAGAACATAAAAAAGCTATAGACTAAGGGGTTGCATATTTCAGAATTAAAGAACAAGTAAAATAGCAAACATAAACATATTTCTATAAACAAATAATAAATATTTTAACTCAAGGCAAGAATAAAAATAATAAATACATGTATTGTTCTGAAATACACAAAAAATATTGAATGATTGCTGAAGTGCTTCAGGGTTTAATGAAGTGATACTCTTTCACACTTTTTTGAGTCAGAAAGAAAACAGCACTTTTATAAAGGCACTAAGTTGCACCCTTCCAGTTGTCAGTAAGACAGCTGGGAAGTACTCAACACAAAGCAAAAGACAGTGTTTCTCGTAGAGACACATTGGATTCAATTTGACCTTAACCCCTTCAGGACACATGACATGTGTGACATGTCATGATTCCCTTTTATTCCAGAAGTTTGGTCCTTAAGGGGTTAAAGGGAAGTGATAGAGGTAAACTCAGTGAGCGAGTTTAAAGGACCACTATAGTGGGATATACTCTGAAACTGCTATGTTTACAGCAAGAAGGGTTAAACCTGGCTGGACCAGGCACCCAGACCACTTCATTAAGCTGAAGTGGTCTAGGTGCCTATAGTCGTCCTTTTCGCATGTGTGGGATAGGCATAAGGCTATCCTAGATATAAGAGACTAATGAAAATTTGGCAGACTAGATGGGCCGAATGTTTCTTATCTGTCATCACATTCTATGTTTCTATTTGTATGAGAAGCATTGAAAGAATAGCTAGACAATTACTGTGCATAAGTTCTGCTTCCCAATGCTTCTCTATGACAAACTTTCAGTTGATTGGGAGTTCATTAGTACTGAAAGCTTCTCACTGCTGGAAGAGGTAACCAGAAATGGTGGGAGCCAAGGAGATACAGCACATTCACAAACACTTTAACATTATAAATAAAAGGAATTGGTTTATAATGCTGGAGCGTTCCTTCGATACACTGAACTCATAAACATAAATCCTAAAGAGACACACCATAAAAACGTGATGAGAACCCCACTGAGATGAAAAGTCAGATAACATGTAGAGTCCACATAAAAAGGTACACAATACAGTAACAAAACATGATATAAAGCAATCTCTATGTGACATTAATAGGTGAGTAATACACATTATATGCTTACTGGATGGAAAGTTTAATAATATTGTCAGTGTGTAAATAATAAGACATGGTAATGTGATAACTTACTGCACAGTTATACAAAAGCAGATTAATGCATATAACTAGTAATAAAGCTTTAAATTGTCTCATAAAGAATTACAGATACACCGCAGATTCTCCCCTTTTCACATCAATACAAACTCTGAAGGCTCTATCCCTTAAACAGCAAATTGAAGTGAGTAGAAAATTAGATTTTGAAATACATCAGAATATTTTTTTTTCCAAATTATGTTTCATTTTTCAATAAACTGTGAATATTAAAACATTGACAGGATATTTCAAAGTTAAACCAAAATAGTTGAACTGCAAAATAATTCTACAATTATTGTTCCAACTTGACTATTTTGGTCTTTAATCCGCAATCCATTTGCCATTTCTCTGCAATTTGTGGCTTAATAAATAAACCCCTACAATATTGGCCTACAAAAAACATGTGGTTTTAGAGTTCACAGTTTATCTAAAAAACCCTTTTGACAAATCTCTGGTTTTTTTTTGTTTGTTTTTTATTCTTTATTTTTGCAGTGCATGCGTTTACATACAGATTTGCGACACCACAACAGTATTGGCAAGTGATTCAAACATCAAACATTGTGTAACTTTGACATGGTATGTGGAGTAACTGCACATTTTTTAAATAATATGCAACAGATTAATGGTACATGCTGGGTGTAGTCAGGGCATGAAAGTGAGTAACAAATTTGTATACTGTGCTTATCACCCAGGCAATGCGATAAAGTAAACATGCTATATACGATGTTGGCATGGTGAAGAATATGACAAACTTATACTGCACATTTACGTATATAGACAGGATAGTATTATATTTGCCTGAGGGTACTTAAGTTGGGTTAGTAGTTTCAACAGAGGCATTAAAAATAAAATAAAATAAAATAAAAAATAAAGCAATCAACGTTGTAGCATGCTGGTAAAATACAACTGGCCGATACCCTGGCCGGTACCGGTGTGAGACTACTTATGGCATTTAGCCTATGCCGCTCAGAGTCCAAGTGTAGTGAGGTCGCCTGGTACCAGACTCTGTCTCCCCCTCATGCAAGGTCAACGCTTGTATAGAATAGGCAGCTGAGGTCTTAAATGCAACAATAATTAAAATAAAAATAGGCACTTGTATAAATGTCTAAGTCTGTTGCTGGAGCCCTTGGAACAACCTGCCAGGGGTGGGCGAGTCATCTGCCCATCTGCAGGGTCAGCCAATTCCCCGCTGGAGCCAAACTAAGTTCTGCCATGAGAGTCCCGGTGTCAGGCCCATCATCCCGCTGGAGTGGGAGCAGGTAAGGTTAAAGTGGAATTCCGGAAAGGTGTTCGACGTCTGTCTGAGCTTTGCTTGCGGCAGCAGTGACTTACTTGGTTTGTGGTGCATAGTGTTCATATTGCGCTTTATTGGGTCACCTACCCTCCGCTTCACCTTGGGTCTCCTGCTTCGTTGTGCCATTGTCGGGTGATGGGTTACACCTGCAGCTTGGGAGGCTTCACTGCACCATTGTCCCGCAGCCGGCGATCTGCTTGGTGTGGCGGGTCCCACGCGCGTTTGAAGCTTTGTCCCCCTCTGTGGCTCCTTCTTCCGTGCTGCTTTGTGCTGACTCCCAGATGGGGGGCGCCGCGCACAGTTCCACCATTTCGGAGCCTGCTTCACCGCCGTGTATGCAGTTTTCCTGGGTTCCCAGCCGGGTTGCACAGACTGCACTCTGAGTGGGTATGTACCCATCGGTATTGTGGCTTGCATTGCGTGAGAACTTAGCCGCTGTGGGGTGGCCTGAGGTAGTCTGCTTTCAAACTTCTGCCAGAAATCTTTGAAAATTTTCTCCAGCCGAGTCATGGTGGTGGGTGCTGTATCTGTGAGGCTGGTGGAGCGCATGGCATCCGCCATTTTAGGCCAGTTGTTGTGCTGCGTACTCTGTCTTGAGATGACTCCCCGGGTTCCCATTAAACCAGGGCATCTGCTCAGGGGGGGACCGGGATCACCCCCACCGGTCCAGAGGGGGGGGGAACAGGGGTTTTGTCTCCGTTTATCAGCCATGGGTGTCAGCGGGGGAGCAGCCGTCTCCCTCATGCTGACCACGCTTGTAGGCCCCGCAGGACGAGGAGGCGAGTTTCGCTGGAAGTGTCGCTTGTGAGGCATCATTGTGTGCCCCTCTTTGTCACCTTCCTCCTGGTGGCCTTTTTGAGCCGATTAATTCTCGTTTTGACGGCTGTTTTGTACTTTTTCCGTGCTGCAGAGCAGGAGCTGTATAGTTTAGCTTCCTCTCCTCTCAGAGGTCAGGCCCCGCCCCCAAATCTCTGTTTTTTTGATCTTGGGTTGGATTAAAATTTTTTGCCACAAATGGCCTATAATACAATGTAACAAAGCTGTGATAATTATCATTGAAATTTAGTTGTGTATCTGTCAGTCATTATGAGACAGTTCAAAGCTATTTTCTTGGTTATGCTGCATAACCTGTTCCATATTTAATTTGTTGCATTATTATATCTAATAATTAAACACACCGTCTATACCAGGGGGTAGTCAACCTTTTAATACCTACTGCCCACTTATGTATCTTTTTTGATGGTAAAATTTCCTTACTGCCCAACGGTGCCGCATTAATTGAATTTTTTTAGCGCAAATGCCATTTTTTTTTAGAAAGTAGTTTTTTGTTTTTTTTTTATGTATTTAACCCCTTAAGGACCAAACTTCTGAAATAAAAGGGAATCTTGACATGTCACACATGTCATGTGTCCTTAAGGGGTTAAATGTATCTTTTTATTTCTACTTTATGCATGTTTATACATATATAATTTAAATGTAATGAATTTAAAACCACTTTTTCTATTTTCCGTTTTATTACAAATACCAACAACAATGCTTCATTAGGTCACCATTTTTATTATGTATCACCATAAAAAGTTCCCCTTTTCCATTTTTTTTTCTTACTTCTCCTTGTTTCTCCTCTTCCTTTTTCTCCTTCCTTGTTGCAATCTCCAGCAGGAAGGTAGCCCACTTTATTATTAGCCAACAACAAAAAATAAAACAGAAAAAGGGGATATCTATGTATATAAGGTTTTTTTTTTCTTTCTCTTTATTCTCTCCTTCTCCTTCCTTTACTTCTTTTTCTTTTCCTTCCTTATTTTATTCTATGTTAAGTAAACCCAATAAACAGAACATAACTTAGCTTGCATAAGGAAAATAACAGAGCTCAGTTTAATAGCAAACACTTTAAACACCAAACTTCTTACTGTCCCTGTTTTTACATCAAGTGCATCAGCTCCCCTCCTCTTCCCATACATCATCACGCCCCCATCAAGCGGCGTACATACCGCGGTTGCAGGGGTCGCAGCTGCGACCGGGCCCACCACTCCAGGGGGCCCGTCCGCCCTGCGGACCCCTGTGTCCGGGTATTCGCCACCATCATCTTCTGCAGCCCCGGCCCGCACGGCAAACTGCCGGGGCCGCCGTCCAAGGAGTCCATCGGGTGCCCCATGCTGTCAGGGCTACCCAATGTATGTGGATTGTCAGGTGGCCCGGTCAGCGCTGGGTGCTTTAACAGCGCGACCGGGCACCCTGTGATGACATCACAAGCTGGGAGGAAGTGACTGCACGTCACTCCTCCCAGTTAACACTGAGAGCCGCGGGAGGAAGAACAGGGAGTCAGAGTGGGAACTCTGACTCCCATCCACCTGAGCCACCATTGAGCCCCAGGGAAAGTCACCCTCCTGAACCAAAAAGGTAGGAAACAGGAGGGTGACTTAAACATTTTGTGTGTGTGTATGTGTGTGCCTGTCTGCATGTATGTGTGTCTGTCTGTGTGTGTGTCTGTCTATTTGTATGTATGTGTGTGTGTGCCTGTCTGTGTATGTATGTATGTATGTATGTGTGTCTGTCTGTGTGTGTGTCTGCCTGTATGTGTGTGTGCTTGTCTGTTTGTATGTATGTGTGTGCGTCTTGTGTGTATGTGTCTGTATGTTTGTATGTGTGTGTCTGTCTGTATGTGTCGGCCTGTGTGTATGTGTGCCTGTCTGGTTTTTTATTTATGTGTCTTTGTATGTATGTACGTCTTGTGTGTGTGTCTGCCTGTATGTGTGTGTGCTTGTATGTTTGTATGTATGTATGTGCGTCTTGTGTGTGTGTGTCTGTCTGTCTGTATGTTTGTATGTGTGTATTTCTGTCTGTCTGTATTTGTCTGCCTGTGTGTATGTGTGCCTGTCTGTTTTTTTGTGTATGTGTCTTGGTATGTATGCGTGTCTTGTGTATGTGTATGTGTGTGTGTGTGTGTGTCTGTCTGTCTGTCTGTATGTGTGTGTGTCTGTATGCGTGCCTGTCTGTATGTATGTGTGCCTGTCTGCATGTGTGTGTGTGTGTGTCTGTATGTGTGCCTGTCTGTGTGTATGTATGTGTCTGTGTGCCTGTCTGTGTGTCGGTCTGTATGTATGTCTGTGTGTGTCTGTCTGTATGTATAAATGTGTGCCTGTCTGTTTGTATGTATGTGTCCATGTGTATGTGTGTGTGTGTGTCTTATGTATGTGTGTGTGTCTGTCGGGGGGAAATAGGGAGGGGGGGGCCACAGATCATTTTTGCACACCCCATTGTGTGTACGCCACTGCCCCCATCCATCCTGATCAGGAGTGCAGCCGTGCAGCCGTGCAGCCGTGTAGCCGTACGCGTGCTTCATTTTAGCCATCGAGAGAGATTTCACAAACAGAAGTGTTCATGCAATGCATGTTGGGCGTTTTGCTCATTCTCAATGGCTGGAAGGAGATGCACACCTGAATGGAGCAGTTAGAGTGCCAGGAGTGCCCTAGTGCCCTTTTAATGTAAGTAATCAAACCATTTAAGAATGGTTTGAGAATTTATCGAGGGCCTGCCAGACACCACTTGCCTACTCCTCTGCAGCCTGGAAGCTCTGTACACTGGGCTAAACTTGGCGGTGCAGAAAGATGATCAATAATAGGGCTTAGCTCAGAGGATCTAACAGTGGAGGTAACCAGTGTGCAGTAGACCCCAGGTAAGTTAACAAACTATTCTTAAATGGTTTGACCACTTATACTGGTAGGGCACTAGGGCACTTCTGGCACCATAACCACAAAGAAAAAAAAGACATATTCTAACTGCACAAAGAAAAGAGACTCTAATCCTCAATATGGGTCATGTTCTTTAGAACACAGTCATAATTGTATTTGTCAATCATGAATAGCATTACTAAAGCCCTAAGTTTTGCAGCATGATTTATACATTTTAAATTCATTTCATCAGGTAAAATTTCTGATATTTCCCTTAAATGTATAAAAATAAATGATTCATCTTGAATTTATTTGCATGATTACAACTTGTACATTTGTTTACATGTATTTAATGTTGAACTACCACTTCTCTAGAGGTGACAGTTTTTCATTACCTACTCACAGTACATGATAATTTAAAAAACACATACTTTTTCTACAATGACACTTTCTGAGCAACTTTGCTCCCCTTTGATGCCACAGGCAGACTCATGTATACTTGAGCATCTACTGAGATATGCATGCGCTGCTTGGCCATTTCTTCAGTAGTGCCGTATATGTCTCAATGTAGTTTAATATATAAGAGGGCAGTGCATGAGTTATAGAGACCCGGTATTAAAAGTAGTAAAAATTATGATAAATAAAAAGCATGACTTTGGTTGTGCAGAAATCTCAAATGAGACAGTTCAGCTTTTATGTATGTTGAATGTCATCTCAAATGCAGATGTACTTGTTGTGTGAAGAAGGACGAGGACCTAAAGTAAGTAAATAAATAAATATGAAGCAATTGCAACACAAACCACAAGTCAATGCCAGTGATCATCAGAATTAAAAAGGTCTAATAATAATTAGGCCAACAAATAATTTGAATATCTCCAACGCCATTAAATGATTCAATGAATAAAATACAACATATTGGCAGCTCTGACAGATAATGGTAATGAAATAAAAATGAAAAGTGTAACAGATCCAACTTACTGTCCTAATTAAATTGTGTGAGTAAATTGATAGGTCTTATCAATTCCAGACATTGTCAATGACATGTAAATGTTTCAAATGACAGAAGATCAAGTCTAGACATAAAATGTGCCAGTATTTTAATAAAGGTAAATGTTTTGGCTTGACTAGACACCATTAATAGTGATACGAAGCAACCATTGTTGGCTAGAACATTGATGACTAATGGAGTTTATTCACTGACATTGAACTACAGTGCACTGAAAACACTTAATAATTTAATCAAAAACAGCTAATTTGGAAGAATGTAGCAATTTAGCTACCGTTTTTTTTTTTAAGTATACATTTTTATTTTTGAATTTCATGTTATTTTAAATCAGAATATAATGAACAAAGCCCAATATATAATTCTTTATTCTTACCAAAGCTTTGATTTTTGGTCTTTATCTCTTAAAATACTGGCAATTCAAAATTCATAATTGTCATGGTGCATGGATGAAATACATTGTCTTTCTTTCAACATAGTGTAATGCCTTCAAAAATGCAATTACATTCTGTAATTTGAAAAACAAATGTCTCTACTTGATATTCACACTCCAGAAATTCAAACGATAAAGGGCATTTTAATACCCAGAATGTTTTTGTTTATTTGGTTTTTGTTTTTAATTCTGGCCAAGTTAAAAAAATGTATTTACTACAATTTGCAAGGGGAAAAACAAACAAACTGGCTTCTGCTGCTAATGAATCAATTTACTTTTTTCCAGGACTTACTTCTTTGTTAGTGCTTGGTATTGCCCAATTAAATGATTCTCCAGTAGCATTAAAGACAGGGCCTTCTTTAAAATTAACCAGACCCTGGGCAACCATTTGCTTGGGCCCCTGGATCCTGCCCCCTGCCAGACATACTAACACACATACACAGAGACATACACTGACAGACATACTGACACACACACAGATACATACACTGACAGACATACTGACACAAGCACAGACACATACACTGACAGACATACTGACATAAACATACACTGACAGGCATACTGACACAAACACAGACACATACACAGACAGACATACTGACAAAAACACAGACAGACATACTGACACAAACACAGACAAATACACAGACATAAACATACACTGAGAGACATAATGACATAAACATACACTGACAGACATACTGACACAAACACAGACACATAGACAGACATACTGACACAAACACAGACATACACAGACATAAACATACAGGGAGTGCAGAATTATTAGGCAAGTTGTATTTTTGAGGATTAATTTTATTACTGAACAACAACCATGTTCTCAATGAACCCAAAAAACTCATTAATATCAAAGCTGAATATTTTTGGAAGTAGTTTTTAGTTTGTTTTTAGTTTTAGCTATGTTAGGGGGATATCTGTGTGTGCAGGTGACTATTACTGTGCATAATTATTAGGCAACTTAACAAAAAACAAATATATACCCATTTCAATTATTTATTATTACCAGTGAAACCAATATAACATCTCAACATTCACAAATATACATTTCTGACATTCAAAAACAAAACAAAAACAAATCAGTGACCAATATAGCCACCTTTCTTTGCAAGGACACTCAAAAGCCTGCCATCCATGGATTCTGTCAGTGTTTTGATCTGTTCACCATCAACATTGCGTGCAGCAGCAACCACAGCCTCCCAGACACTGTTCAGAGAGGTGTACTGTTTTCCCTCCTTGTAAATCTCACATTTGATGATGGACCACAGGTTCTCAATGGGGTTCAGATCAGGTGAACAAGGAGGCCATGTCATTAGATTTCCTTCTTTTATACCCTTTCTTGCCAGCCACGCTGTGGAGTACTTGGACGCGTGTGATGGAGCATTGTCCTGCATGAAAATCATGTTTTCTTGAAGGATGCAGACTTCTTCCTGTACCACTGCTTGAAGAAGGTGTCTTCCAGGAACTGGCAGTAGGACTGGGAGTTGAGCTTGACTCCATCCTCAACCCGAAAAGGCCCCACAAGCTCATCTTTGATGATACCAGCCCAAACCAGTACTCCACCTCCACCTTGCTGGCGTCTGAGTCGGACTGGAGCTCTCTGCCCTTTACCAATCCAGCCACGGGCCCATCCATCTGGCCCATCAAGACTCACTCTCATTTCATCAGTCCATAAAACCTTAGAAAAATCAGTCTTGAGATATTTCTTGGCCCAGTCTTGACGTTTCAGCTTGTGTGTCTTGTTCAGTGGTGGTCGTCTTTCAGCCTTTCTTACCTTGGCCATGTCTCTGAGTATTGCACACCTTGTGCTTTTGGGCACTCCAGTGATGTTGCAGCTCTGAAATATGGCCAAACTGGTGGCAAGTGGCATCGTGGCAGCTGCACGCTTGACTTTTCTCAGTTCATGGGCAGTTATTTTGCGCCTTGGTTTTTCCACACGCTTCTTGCGACCCTGTTGACTATTTTGAATGAAACGCTTGATTGTTCGATGATCACGCTTCAGAAGCTTTGCAATTTTAAGAGTGCTGCATCCCTCTGCAAGATATCTCACTATTTTTGACTTTTCTGAGCCTGTCAAGTCCTTCTTTTGACCCATTTTGCCAAAGGAAAGGAAGTTGCCTAATAATTATGCACACCTGATATAGGGTGTTGATGTCATTAGACCACACCCCTTCTCATTACAGAGATGCACATCACCTAATATGCTTAATTGGTAGTAGGCTTTCGAGCCTATACAGCTTGGAGTAAGGCAACATGCATAAAGAGGATGATGTGGTCAAAATACTCATTTGCCTAATAATTCTGCACTCCCTGTATACTGACAGACATACTGACACAGACACATACACATACACAGACAGACATACTGACACAGACACATACACAGATAGACATACTGACATAAATTTACACTTTTAAACCCACCCACAAGTTTCCAATTTTGGAAGTTGTCCAGACTAAAGGCTGAGGCTGTTGGGATCTGCCTCTCCTGGCACAGGCTCCCTCCTTCGTCTCCCACGCTGCTTCTCTCTTTAGTGACAGGAAGTGACTCGCAGCTGTCACTTCCTCCCAGTGCTGCCAAAAAGCAAAGGGCCCGGTTGCGCTGTTAAAGGGCTACAGCGTGTGACCAGGCCCCTGCTTACAATACCCACGGGGCAGCTGCCTTGGGCCCCACAAGAGTAACTGGGCCCAGGGCAGCTGCCCTGTGTTAAAGACGGCGCTGATTAAAGATAGATCTCCAGTCTAAAACTTATCATAGAAATCTGTGGTGTTATTGAGATGCATGGATTTGTATAAGATATATAACCTCTAAAGTCTTAAGTCTCCCAGTACAATTTTGTCACTGATATGGGCTGGTAGCAGTGGTCCTGTCCTTTTAAACCTTCAATGTGAAACATTGGCATTTTGTAGAAAAAGCAATATGTGTATTAAAGTATTAAAGGATTAAATACACCTTCCTGACAGCCACTAGAGATGCTTCTCTTTATTCAGAACTGAGTTAAACATGATCCTGCAATCAAATGCTGCTCATGACTGCATTAGATTGGAGGAGCACAGCATTTGGACGCGCATGTGTTTCTCCAATCCAATGCTTCTCTGTCGGAAAAATAGGAAAAAATAATAAACTGATTGATAAAAGGGAACCTCTTGCTCCGAAAAATGGATTATTATTTTTTGGGAGACCATTAGTTCAAGTGGCATTTTTAAATATTTAGTATTTGTCCATTAAAACATTGCCTTTCAATATAAAGCTATTGTGAACTAAAATGTAGTGAGTAGTTGCCTTGCTCTCCTATTACGTCATAATTGTATTGTAATTCCATCAGCCTCGTTTAGGAGCTTGTTGTGTCTCATAGGAATGTACTCCAGCAGGGATGATAAATTCTGACAACTGTGTAAATCTGTCTGACATGCCCGATGCACCTTCCCAGCTGTCCTAGAGATAGGACACTGATTGGTTAGATCAGTGTACCCCTGGAGTGTGCGTGGAATGCACATGAAAGAAGAAACAGGTAACTATGAAAAAAACACATATTTACCTTTTTTTTCCAGCTTGCAGAGAAAGGCAAATGTCTAATCAAAGTGAAAGGTTTTGAATGAGACGTTTGTTTCAAAATGATGCATGTCCCTTTAACTGTCACTGTCATGGCCGAATTCAGGTTTTTTTTTTAACCCCCCTCCCAACTCCACTACATCTAATTGCTCCCCTAGTCATACCCAAATGCCCCTAAGCCCCCCATATTACCTATTTGTTTAATCTTCATTTCATGCCCGGACCTAGGTCCTGGGCACCGCCATCTTTGTGTGGGCAGATGAAGTCCCTGTGGAACACGTCATCTGCCCACACTAGAGAGCACTGTGACATTCCCACGCATGCCCAGTTAAACACTTCGGTATTCGCTATTGTCTGAAAATCGGACGGGAAATTTTGTATATTCATTCATTCGTCAGAAAGATGAAGGAATGAATAGAAATTTCAGACAAACAAACACCATCCGTGTTAATTTGTTCCTTCAGTTTATTACAAGGAGGGAGCTACCGGTGCGCAGCTCCCTCCTTGTAATATGTCAAAGTGACAGGGAGCTGTCCTCTCCGCCACTTCCTAAGTCCCCCATGTCCTCCCTCACTCTATTGGGGTCAATATTACCACCATATTAGCTGTGCCACGAGTAGGGGCATGTCTACTAAACCTGCCTGTGGCTGCTCACTGTTGTAAAGACAAATGGTCCCACGGTGGGGCATCTATCAACTAGCGTCTGGGACATCGTGTCCTGGCAGTGGGGGCTATGCAACTAAACGGGGGACATAGGGTCCCCCCAGCTCCCACCCATGAGCGGCGGGTGCGGGCCCTAAAAGACAATAGGGGGGGACATATTGTCCTCCTCCCCGGCCCCTACCCATGAGTGGCAGGTGGGGGCCCTAAAAGACAATAGGGGGAGGACTTATTGTCCTCCCCCCGCCCCCCTCCCATGGGGTCCCCAAGCCCCTAGTCCCCCCCCCCCACCCAATTTTATTTTTTTAGATAAAGCCCTACCTACCAACCTCAGCCTAAAAATAGTGAGGGGGGAGACAATAACTAAATACCTGTAAATAAATCAAAATAACTTACCATTAGATGTCTTCTTTTTTCTAAAACCTTAATTTTTCAGCCCCAAAAAAGGGCAAATAAAAATCCATAATACCTGTCGAACTTAAAAATTAAATAAAAAACCAGAGTGCCCCAAAAAAATATGCCTAAAAAAAATAATCCATCTTTACCCAGTGAGAGCACTGCGCAGTAATCAGTGATCTGATTAGAGCCTTGCAAGTTACCAATCAGGCAAGGCTCAAAATGTACCTATCAGAGAACTCTTATTGGTTGGCTTGGAATCCAACCAATCAGAGTGTGTAGCGGATGGCACTGGGCTGTCCTGCAAATGTCTTGTGAATAACTGCATTCGTGTGATCTGCTAGTTTTATATGTGTTTAAAAGAATTGTATTCCTCTGATTGTTCGGTAGAATCATTCGAATAAACTAAGGGAATGAAACTACCGAACAATCATACCTCCCCTGTGTTAAGTGTGTCCTCAATTACCCGTTGCAACATTGTTGTGAATGGGTAATTGACAAGTTAAGTAGCCGTCCTTTGTTCTCGGGGGTGGCCGCCATTCGACAACGAACACGTGGCGGCGGCCATTTTAAAACTCCCGAACAGCGGTGTTTTGCCGTCGAGTGTCTGGAACTCAAATCGGACACTCGACTAGGCGAACACCGCTGAAACCTCCACAAGCCCGGTCCGTTCGGTTCCAAACTACCGAACGGCCCCTCGTTCGGTAGATAGAAAGAACCGAACGAAGGGATTCAGGCGAACCCTCCCTAGCCTCTATAGCTAGAGGCTTTCGTGCAGTTTGTTCCCTTATTCCAGGACCGACCGCAGGGCCCATTCGCATGGAACCGCATTCGGCTATTTCAGTCAGTGCGGTCGGTCATTTTATTCCCTCCATAAATTTCCCGAACCCCTGGTCTGATCTGGGTGATTTTTGGATATGTTTATCACCCAGATCAGGGCTATCAGGGGATGTAGGATTTAAAGGGGTACATCCAGAAACGGGGGGAATTGCTAGACTGGATAAGGGGATTATGATGCTGGCTGAGGGGAGGAGATGTGTGGGAGGTTACCAGGACAGGATTGGCTACTGTACTAATGATTGTAAATCCCTCCCTTGCATGGGAGCATGCTTTAAAAGGACACTGTGGATTAAAAGATTTCAGTTCTGCTCCTGAAACTGTTTTGTCCAGTTATTGTGATTGCTGGGGGGATATTGCTGTTATTTTACCTGCTGGAAACCTTGCCTGTGGATTTATTATTTACTTGTTCTTGAGCCTCACTTGGATCATAAGCGGAGATAACCTGGGGAATATTGCATCTCCGCTACAGGGTGCTCTGAGTCATTTTACACAGCGTGGGAAAATTCCAAAGAACTTTCCAGGCCAACCAATAAGAGTCCTCCTACGGGGAAGACAATAGGTCCCTCCCCCCTTTTTCCTTTTTCATTGAAAAGCTTTTTAAAAAATTGTAAATCAAGGTTTTAATTTGTGAAAATTCAGTTAAGTGAATATTTTTGGATGATCTAAAACAGGACACAAGAGAATGAGCTAAAACCAGCTTGAGAAATGAGTGAGGACCCACCGACAGGCCAACTATTTCAGATGTTGTCTGTTTTTAGCATTCTATTGCACATTATCGTTGTTTATTTGCTCTCCCTAAGGCAGTTTCCCAATTGAGGTTCCGCAGAACCCTAGGGTTCTGCGAGAACAAAATTAGGGTTTCCACAGCGATTTGCTCATCAGGTGGCCCAAGCATTTAGGGCCACCCCATGTGTATCGCTAAACAGGGGTCCGGTCAGGTGCCACGGCCGACTAAGACCGCGCAACTGGCCCCTGTAGCATGGGATGCTGGGAGGAAGTGACAGCACTTCATCCCAGACAAGGCGCGCTGGCTACCAGGATGAGACCACGGAGTACCGGGGATGATGCAAACTGAGCAAGTCAGTGGCCGTGCACAAGGCGACACAGGGGATCAGTAGGAGTAAGGTCTGGGTACCGGGCTTAGAGGCAACTGGGGGATCTGGGTCAGTGCTCAGGTGCAATTTAGAGAGTGGGGCTGCGGGGGACGGCATAACGGTGGCGTCTGAGGTGGGGAGGAAGCGAGTGGACTTTACAGGCGGCATCCCAGATGCGGCGCGGCAGAATGCATATGTTTCCTTTGTGGGTCCGCTGGGGGATCACCTCAAAAGGACGTGAAGGAGTGGATCTGGAGGTTTGGATGTAGAGGTTTTTGCGCTCCTCCTGTTAGAGGACTATATTGACCACAAGAAGTAAAATAATAAGGTCACTAAGAAGGAAAAGGTGGAGAAAAAGAAGAGGAATATTGTCACTTCGCTGCCTACGTGTTTGTCACCTTTGGGAGTAGTTCCTAAGAAGGAAGTGAGCAAATATAATCTCATACACCATCTTTCCTATCCCAAGGGGTCTTCGGTCAACGAAGACATTGACAAAGATCGGTGCTCGGTCTCTTATGCATCATTCGACCAAGCAGTTAGGAGCATTGGGCATGCCACTTTGATGATGAAGGTGGATATTAAGGTGGCTTTTTGGCTATTGCCGGTGCACCCTGAGTGTCACTACTTGCTGGTTTGTTTTTTTACGGGCCAGTACTTTGTGGACCTCTGCCTTCTGATGGTTTGTTCCATTTCTTCTGATGGTTTGTTCCATTGGTCAGTAATGCACTTCATGGATGATTTTCTGTGCTGGATCGCCATAGTGCTTCTATCTGCTGAGGACCATTGAGTGGTTGGCTAGGTTGTTGAGGGTGCCACTGGCAGAGGGCAAGACCAAGGGCCCTACCGAGTGTTAGATGGTCCAGGAAGGTCATTTTAAAATGGCTGTAGTTGCTGTTTGGGAAGCTTTACTTTTCATGTTGGGTGATTCCTATGGGGAGTATTTTCAGCAAGAGTCTTTCTAGGGCAAAAGCGGGTATGCAGTTGCCCCATCCTTTTATTCGGGTGCCTTCAGCTATGAAGGCTGACCTGGTCCCACACAGACTCTTCCTGGTACATTTTAATGTCAAGGTGTTCTTTCGGAAAAGTGTTGTGTCAACAGCCAGGCTCGAGCTCTACACTGATGCCTCAGACAGTGGAGGCTTCGGAGTGTACTTTGGGGGAAATGATGTGTCGAGCTATGGCCTGAGGCCTGGTTGGCTAGCCCTCTTATCCGTAACCTTGCTTTTCTGCAATTTGTTCCCGTTGGTGGTGGCTCTCTTGCTATGCAGCGATCTGCTCAGGAAGGTGGTGTTCTACACAGATAATATGTCTGTGGTTTACGCTGTTAACAATTTGTTTACCTTTTCTGTCCAAGTAGTCAGGGCCGGCAGCAGCTTTAATGCTAGTCTGGGCCCCACTATGAGGGACTTGTTCAGTATTGCGTGCTGCAGGTCATGCCACTGGGCACTAGGGAGCACTTACATAGCTGCAGATTAGTACCCGGTGGCATCAACCTCCACACACAAAGACCACAGAGAGCCGCCCCACACTTATTGAAAAAGCAGGCAGCACAAGGGCGCATTGCTCGAACGCTCCCACCCCTTGCCCTGTACTCGGGGTCAAGTGGGCAGGAGGATAGTGGAGGCGGAGCAAGGAAGCGAGGTGCACTGAAGAAGCCTGGGACACATGGAGAGCTAATATAAAATTAACTCAGTAAGAGGGGGACTTCATAGTGTGTGTTTTAAAGAATGTGTGTCTGCCTGACTCAGGTACTGTGTATGTGTGTGTGTGTGGGTCTGCTAGGGACAGTGTGTGTGTGTGTGTGTGTGTGTGTATGTGTGTGTCTGCTAGGGACAGTGTGTGTGTGTGTCTTTGCTAGGGACAATTTGTGTGTGTGTGTGTGTGTCTGCTTGGGTCAGTGTGTGTGTGTGTGTGTGTGTGTATGCTAGGGACAGTATGTGTTTGTCTGCATGGATCAGTATGTGTGTCTGCTAGGTACAGTGTGTGTGTGTGTGTGTGTGTGTGTGTGTGTCTGCTGGGACAGTGTGTGTGTCTGCTAGGGACAGTGTGTGTCTTTGTGTCTGTTGGGCACAGTGTATATGTGTCTGCTAGGGACGGTATCTGTATCTGCTGAGGACAGTGTGTGTATCTGCTAGGGACAGTATGTTTGTGTCTGCTAGGGACAGTGTGTGTGTGTCTGCTAGGGACAGTGTGTGTGTGTGTGTGTCTGCATGGATCAAGGTGTCTGTCTGTTTGGGCCAGTGTGTGTGTCAGTCTACACAAGTCATTTTATGTCTGCTTGAGTCAGTGTGACTCTTCATGAGTGTGCATTAGTCACTAATTGTGATTGTGTGGCCCAATGAGTGTGAGTGAGTGAATGAGAGTGTGCGTGAGGGTGTCTATGTATCTATCAGTGATTGCATTTGGGCAGAAAGGACCATTTTCTAAAAAAAATCAATACTTTTAAAAATCTAACCCTGTATTACATATACTATAGTGTATCTGTCCCTACTTACATTCAAATAACCTCCAACCATAAAATGATAAAAAAAAATAAAAAGGGGGGATTTACTTTTATTTACGTTTTTCAAGCACCAAGACTTCCTTTGCACTGCTTGTCTCCTTACTGCACGTAATGTCACTGATGGAACAACACTGGTGCAATCTAATGTCCTCTATACAGGAGCATTGGAGACCCGATACACATAAGTGTCAAGCTCTACTTACTTCCAACAGTGGAGATGCCTCTAGTAGCTACTAGAGGCATGTTCAACCCTTCAAGGTAAGGCAATGTTTTATCTTGTAGGGTTAAACCTACAGGACCACTGTGGAGTGAATGAAGCGGCTATTTTTATTTTGACTAGGGCGGCAAAAGTCCTTGCACCAGCCCTGCAGGTAGTGCACCTTGCGTAAATTTGTCTTGCTGTGCATGTCACTTAATGTGATATTCTGTGAGCAACATGTCCCGGGGTACTTGAATGTTGTGGCTGACACTTTGTCTCACTTGCAGTGGCCCTGGTTTTGACTGGCAGTGCCTGGAGCATGTGAAGAGGGGCAGGCTTGCCTGGAAGAGATGTGGCTGCTCTGGACATGGTGCTTTGGGGATATGTGAGATCATCTTTGGCCCACGGAACCTGATCAGCTTATTGTAAAGTCTGGGAATCCTGGGAACAGTATTTGGAGGGTTTGGAAGGGGAGTTGACTAGGGGTTCCCGGTTACATGCATTTTTACACCTTCCAGATGTTGGTTAAGGGGACATCCCCGGCAGTAGTGGAAGATTCATTTGTCTGCGTTAGCATTTTGGTTCAAGTTACATGGTTGGGAGGACTTAACCAAGCATTTTGCAGTTTGGCAGTTCCTGAAGGGATTTCGGAAGGGTGAGAGGGTCCCTGACGCTTGTTGTGGTATAACCATGTGTTGAGCTTTGCCCACCTGTATGTATCCCCGCCAAACTTTATACCTGTTGGGTAGATCAAAAATACCATGCTGCCCAAGTGCCGAGCAGGAGGAGGGAGAACTCGTTCTACTATTTCAGAACATTGCCACATGTTACAACAGCAACGCTCTGATACATTTCCCTGAGCCAACGAGAAGGCGTTGTCTGTACTCACTGGGGTTGCAGACAAGCATGTTCATCTACCAGACCACCAGGGATAAAGATTCTCCCTTCCCTTTCCAAAGGTAAGTCGCGGTAAGGGGGGAATAAATGCTTTTTCTAAAACGTATTATTTTTTAACTTAAAAGTATTAAAATATCCAATACTGCCCCAACCTCCATCAGAGCTCCTTCCACCATTGTCTGCCCCTCCCCCCACCACAACCCTTTTACCCACTAAAGCCTCTATTACTCCCAGTACAGCCCCTAGTATCCCCTACACACACTATAGCACCTCCCCTCCTGAACCCACTACAGCCCCCTTTACACCCTGCACACACTACATCCCTTATACCCATGTGTTCCCTACAGTCCTTAACCAACTTACACCCACCACAGATCCTATACCTCCTGCACCCACTAGAACCCCTATCACACCTGCACTCATTACAGACCACATTATCCCCTGTAACACTATAGCCCATATTGTGATATACACCCACTACAGCCCCCATAACCTCATGTACTCACTGCAGCACCTACATACTGCACTCCCTGTCACCCCTCTACTCATTACAGCCACTATTACCCCTGCACCCATTACAGTCCCTATCCCTCCCCTGCATCCACTACAGCCTTAATCCCCCTTGCACCTTACCTTCTGCACCCACTACAGCCCCTATCCCTCTCCTGCACCCACTAAAGCCCCAAATTGCCCCTCTATACACTACAGACTGGAACCCATTGCCCATGCATTCCCTGCAGCCCCTCCACTCCCTACTGCCCCTGTTACCTATTGTAACCCACTTCACACCTTATACCCCCTGCATCCACTACAGCCCCTATACCTCCTTGACCCACTACAGCCCCTCTTACCCCCTGCACCCTATACAGCCCCTATGCAGTCCCTGCACACACTACAGCATCTACCCCTCACCTGCATCCACTACAGTCCCTATTAACCCATGCACACCTTAAAGAAATTCTTAACCTCTGCACTCACTACAGCCCCTAGGTCCCTTGAACCCAGAACAACCCCTCATACCATCTCTACCATACTCTACTCTAAAGCCTCTGTTACCCAGTGGCGGATCCAGAGCCTGATCTCGGGAGGGGCACTTGTAGATTATTTAAAGAAATAATCCAGACACAATAACCACTACAGCTCAGTGTAGTGGTTATGGTGTCAATAGTGCTGGGACCCCCTCCCACAGTAAGTAGTCAAACCGTTTAAGAACAGTTTGACAACTTACCTGAGATCTGCTGGGAAATGGGGCTGTAGTAGGGTATAGGAGCAGTGGTGTGTGTGAGTGGTTCAATGTGTAAGGGGTGCAGTGTGTGTGTGTGTGTGAAGGTTGTAGTGTGTGAGTGAGGGCGGCAGTGTATGTCAGGGATGCAGTGTATGTGTGTAACAGTTGCAGTGTGTGTGAGTATTGCAGTGTGTGTGTATGTGGGGCAGTATGTGTGTATGGGGGAGCAGTGTGTGTATGTGGGGAAAGTGTGTGTATGGGGGGCAGTTTGTGTGTATGGCGGGCAGTTTGGGTGTATGGCGGGCAGTGTGTGTGTATGGGGGCAGTGTGTGTGTATGGGGGGCAGTGTGTGTATGGGCGGGCAGTGTGTATGGGGGCAGTGTGTGTGTGTATGGGGGGGCAGTGTGTGTGTGGGGGCAGTGTGTGTGTGTGGGGGCAGTGTATGTATGTGGGGGGTGTGTGTGTATGGGGGCAGTTGTGAATGGGGGCAGGTTGTGTGAATGGGGGCAGTTTGTGTGAATGGGGGGGCGGTTTGTGTGAATGGGGCGGTTTGTGTGAATGGGGCTGTTTGTGTGTATGGGGCTGTTTGTGTGTAGGGGGCAGTGTGTGTGAATAGGGGGGCAGTTTGTGTGAATGGGGGCAGTTTGTGTGAATGGGGGGGCAGTTTTTGTGAAGGGGCAGTTTGTGTGTATTGGGGGGCAGTATTGGGGGCAATGTATGTGTGTGTGATCAGGGTAGGGTGGCTTTTTTCTTATATAATATTTTTTAATTTAATTAAAATAAATAAATATTCTATGCCCCCCCTCCCTTCTTACCTTTACTGGGGAGGAGGGGGGACATTTCCCTGGTGGTCCGGTGAGGGATTCCCTGGTGGTCCAGTGTGGAGAGTGAACTCTAGCCCACGCTCCCGGGCTAGAGTTCACTCTCGCGAGATTTGGAGCGTTGCCGTGGTAACCGGGGCAACGCTCCAAATCTCGCGAGAGGAGGACCCGGAGGAGCTGCAGTTTGAGCTCCCGGGTCCTCCCTCTCCCTCCCCTGCCGGCTGTCAGCACAGTGCCTGCGGACCGGGGAGAGAGAACTTTATCAAGCTTGACAAAGGTCTCTGTGTAGGCCGAAACGTTGCACTTTTTGTTCCAATAAACCTGCATTCCTGCAGCAATCCTGAGTGCCTGGACCTCATTTATTTTTTCTACTAAACTGGGTTTTGCCAACCCTGGCCCTGATAAGCACTTGGATTCCTAAGTGTGAGTGCGGTATCCTCCGTTTGTGAATTACTTCAATGCATTTGGGGACAATTTATGTTAAAATGAACCTGTCATGACAGGTTTATTTTAAAGTAAACCATGAATCATGTCACTTAAAGTCAGAAATTTCACTGTACGGATTGAAACTAAGGAACTGGGAAAAAAGTCCCTTCTTTTATTTATTTTTCCCAGATAAAGGGAACTCCACAACTTTCCTGGGGGCTGAAATTCCACAGTCTGAACATCTCCTCCCGGAGAGCTGATGAGTTGTGCGAGACATCAGGAATTGGGTTACTGACAGAATTATAACTGACAATAGCAGAATACAAGGCCTGGCATTATCAGAGAGGATAATAAATGGATATATGAGACAGGAGTGAGCGAGCAGTCAGAGAGTCTCCAATAAATATTCACTGTGGTCCAAACAGAGAAAAAGAGCTTTAGATGTAGATTTTTAAATGGAGAAAATTTGCAGCCATTGCCAACAGATGTATTGCTGTTCGTGCAACTGGCTTTCTAATATTTTTGTCCTAAGCTATTTGTCATTATGTAACAAGTCGTTGTTATAACAGATGCTAAAAATATTGAACAATAAAAATTAAAATTAAAACATTCTGTAACTGAAAAAGATTGTAAACATAAGTTGAACAATGCAGGAAAAAAATAAAAGATTACTAAGGAATTAAGAATACAAACCTGTATACTATAACACTATAGTTTTTTTCGGCCCTAACTAGTTTAGTGCCCCTCTCCTCCACTCCCCCGTTCGCCATATATTAATAAAAAAATAAGACTCCCTCTGTGTTGCTCACCTCTCCTATTCCCACAAGGTCATTAACCCCATTAAGGACCAGACTTCTAAATTAAAAGGGAATCATGACATGTCACACATGTCATGTGTCCTTAAGGGGTTAAAGAGACATGGTTTCCTCTGGCAATTATCCAATCTCATTGTACAGCGCTATGTAATCTGATGGCGCTATATAAATTATAAAATAATAATAATAATTCAATTCACATCTTTGAGGAGCATTAGGGACATCATGCACATGCACATGCACAGCAAGAGCTGCACATGCACCCAAGCTTCGTATGCGCTGCAATTGATGATGCTGATGTAGAACTTCACGTGACCGAGTTTTATTTGGTAAGTGCAGCGGAAGGGTCAAACACTATGTATGACAGTCATTAGAGGAATGTTTAACCCTTCAAGTTAATACTGTTGTTTCTGCATAACAGTATGTTTTAACTTGAGAGATTTAAATGACAGGGCCACTGCACCCAGGCTACCTCATTGAGATGTCAGTGTAGTAGTCACTGTAACTGCTTCATTTAATTTAAGTGGTAATAGAATCTGGAGTCCCCTGATAATCCTTTAATTCAGATCTAAACCAATCTTAATGTTTTCATGCTAAGCTGTAATTGGCTGAGAGTGTCAGGTGACTGTTTCAGCCTATCACATTACCCATTGCTGATATGACTTGGTATAGTTACAAGGAAGTGTGTATTTTCTGACTTAGCCATACCTTCAGTGTGTACCAGACTGTAAGTGTCAAGAGACTTTTATGCTATGTTAAACTGCTCAAAAACACTAAATGGACAAGCAGTGCTAAGGGACTCTTAGCACTAGTATTATTATTTATATAGGGCCAACCAGGCCCGGACTGGCCATCGGGCACACCGGGCAAATGCCTGGTGGGCCGCGGTGTCCATGGGCCGAGGCCGGCAGGGGAGGTCTCAGGATCTCCCCTGCCGGTCTATGCAGGGCCGGCGCTCGGATAGTCAAACATCTCCCTCACCGGCCCACATGCTGTCAGATCTGGCCGCCGGCGGGGAGAGAGGGAGGGAGCCAGCCGCCAGGAGAGAGGACCCGGTGGAGCTCTTACTTAGAGCTCCGCCGGGTTCCTCTCGTGAGATCCGGCGCGTTGCCATGGCAACGCGCCGATCTCGCGAGAGTGAACTCTAGCCCAACAGGCTAGAGTTCACTCACCCACGAGGACCACCAGGGAACACCGCCACCCAGGTGCCAGCATGCCGATCCCCCCCCTCCCAGGCTAAAGGTAAGAAGGGAGGGGGGACATAATGCCTGTTTTCTGGGGGGTTTTTTGCCCCCCCAACACACACACAATCCATTCTAACATTTAGACAGCACTCTCACACCCATCACACACATCACTCACAGCACTCTCACACACATCACTCACACCACTCTCACACACATCTCTCTCACACCCATCACACACAACACTCTCACACCCATCACACACAACACTCTCACACATCACACACAGCACTCTCACACACAGCACTCACATCACTCTCACACACATCACTCTCACACACATCACTCACACACATCACTCACACCACTCTCACACACATCTCTCTCACACCCATCACACACAACACACACAACCCATCACACACAACACTCTCACACATCACACACAGCACTCTCACACACAGCACTCACAGCACTCTAACACACATCACTCTCACACACATCACTCACACACATCACTCACACCACTCTCACACACATCTCTCTCACACCCATCACACACAACACTCTCACACATCACACACAGCACTCTCACACACAGCACTCACATCACTCTCACACACATCACTCTCACACACATCACTCACACACATCACTCACACCACTCTCACACACATCTCTCTCACACCCATCACACACAACACACACAACCCATCACACACAACACTCTCACACATCACACACAGCACTCTCACACACAGCACTCACAGCACTCTAACACACATCACTCTCACACACATCACTCACACACATCACTCACACCACTCTCACACACATCTCTCTCACACCCATCACACACAACACTCTCACACCCATCACACACAACACTCACACCACTCTCTCACACCCATCACACACATCACTCACACCACTCTCACACACATCTCTCTCACACCCATCACACACAACACTCTCACACCCATCACACACAACACTCTCACACATCACACACAGCACTCTCACACACAGCACTCACAGCACTCTCACACACATCACTCTCACACACAGCACATCACTCACACACATCACTCACACCACTCTCACACACATCTCTCTCACACCCATCACACACAACACTCTCACACCCATCACACACAGCACTCTCACACACATCACTCTCACACACATCACACACAGCACTCACACACAGCACTCACTCACAGCACTCTCACACCCATCACACACAGCACTCTCTCACACAGCACTCTCACACGCACAGCACTCTCTCACACACATCACACACAGCACTCTCTCACACAGCACTCTCACACACACAGCCTCTCTCTCCCACAGCACTCTCACACACACAGCACTCTCACACCCATCACACACAGCACTCTCACCCATCACTCTCACACACAGCACTCTCACACCCATCACACACGGCACTCTCGCACACACGGCACTCGCACACACGGCACTCACACACACGGCACTCTCACACACACGGCACTCACACACGGCACTCTCACACACACATACTGCACCCCTCACATACACACAGAACCCCCCCAACACACTGCACCACGCACATACACAATACTTCCAAAAAAAAATAAATATATATATATATATATATATATACACACACACATATAAACACACACACACACACACACACACTACACTCTTAACTGGATCCCCTATACACACACTAGATTCCTTGTAAGCAAACACATACTACACCCCTAAACACACACATCATCACCTATATACACACACACACACACTATAGCCTGTATGCACACACTTGCCATATCCCCAATACACACATTCTCTACAGCCCATAGCCACATATGCATCACATTACACCACTTTACACCACAAACACAACTTGACTAAAACCAACCTTATTACACAATACCACACCACAATCAGCTCACTCTACACACACGCAATACCACAAGCAGGCTCCAAACACATGCACAATACTCTTTCCTGGCATTTTTGTCTCCTGGTATCCATTTATAGAGACACCAGAGACAAGTTGCAAGGAAACACAGTGCAAGCATGTTTTTAAATTTGCTTGCACTGTGCAGAACAAATACAGAGCTTTTTTCTCATGCTAGAGCTCTTCAGCAGAGCTCTGCGCATGGTCTACCCTGGAAGAGCATTGAACCAACATGCTCACTTTGAGAGGGGGCGTGTTTGTCATTGGTGATGACAAAACACACCTCCTCTGCCCCGCCCCCTTCTTAGTGGGCCGCTGTGTTAAAAAAATGCCCGGGCCAAATTTTTCTCCCAGTCCGGCCCTGGGGCCAACATTTTCCAACTTGCTTTACAATTATAGAATGCGGATAACTGTCAAGTAACGGACATGCACAATATTAACAGAGACAAGTGGTAAATAAGGCCCTGCTTAAATGCAATTACAATATATGAGAACCAATGAGATACAATGGTTATAGTGCCTACATTGTACCCATAAACAGCTATAGGAGCACCAGAAGTGGTTGAGAGCTGTACAGTCACAACATAGGTTAGGCAACCTTTTAGTAGTACTGTGCCAAAACAATATCTTGAAAACCCCTGGTGTGCCAGTCCTATTTTTTTAATTGAGGTGTGTATGTCTCTGTATTCTGCTTGTGTTATTGGGTGCTGCCATTGCTTTGTAGCATTGTATTTGTGTGTGTGTGGGGGGGGGGTGTTATATTGTATATGTTCATGAGTAGCTTGTGTATGATATCTATGAATGTGGGATGTGTATGGGGGCTGCTTGTGGCATTGTGTGTGTAGACGATCTTGAGTGCCTGGACCTATGTGTATTTTATGGGGTGTATAGGTGTGGGTCTGCTTGTGGTATTGCATGGGAGAGGCTGCTTGTGGGGTTGTGTGAGTGTATGTGGATTTTATTAAGACACGGAGGCTCCTATTATGCTGCACTCTTTCTTTATTTCCCTCAGCAACAAAGAATTTTCTTTTTTTTTTTATAAACATAACCAGTAAATAACAGTAACAGTCTGAGGAGTATTCTTCCCAGCAACAGGAACAGCCAATCAAGTTCCACTCCTCCAGCATAATAGGCTCTGACAACCAATCCGTTTCCTCTTTCTTTGCTGCTCCCTCAGTTAAGTATATCTGATCCCTCAGTCTCCTTAACTGTGGGATTACTGTTTCTTGTGATAGTTTTACTACTAGTACTATTAATATTACTGATATTATTATTAATATTAATGTTATTATTGTTAATATTATTATTTTATTACTGTTATGTTTCTCATCATTGTGCTATGTTTGTAGCATTGCATTATTTCAATTATCATTGATTGCTTCTGATTAGCTTCCTTCTGTATTCATTCTTATGTTGCATATTTCACTATTTTACTTCTCCCTATTGAGTCTCCCTAGCCCAGCCTGACCACCTGAGCCTAATTCTACCGGGCTCGGGGACGTCAGCTGGAGCCGCGGTTATCCTGCCACGGTGCTTCGTGCCTTTGTTCCCTTACCGCCGTAAACGGCCGCCACACACGGAACGCAGAAACCAGGACCGGTACGTCCGGGTTCCTGCTCGTGGCTCACAAATGTGTAAGCATGTCATGAGTGATTACACATTCGCCACGAGCACCCATTAACCTGGCTTTATCTTCCGGGTTCTCCTGTTATCACCGCCACTCGCAGCGGCTATTTTCTGGTTCCCTCGCTCGGCACGCAGCTCCACCCCCAATGACCGGACCTCGGAGTTGGGTTTTAGCTGCAGTGGCGGTCGGACGGCTCCTTGCCCCCTTCTGTGTTTATATACATATATATTTATATAGAAAATACAAACTCTTTCACTAAATCACATATGATTTAGTGATATTGAGATTTCACCAAAAAACACCAAGTGCCCTCAGTGAATAAACAGTATAGATAACTTCCCTCTAAGTTGTAGATTATAACCCGAAGATCTCCTCAAATCTTCCACAAACACATAAATACAAATTGGGGTCAATGCAACTATAGGGAAACAAAAAATAACATAGTGCAACTCCGTATGATGCTTCTACAGTAATAATATTAGCCAAATGGATCACTCACACTTTGACTGAATGAATAAGGCGTATCAAAAATCCATGTAGCTCTCAGGTAGTGTTCTTACTCCAATGCATGAACTTCCAAGTCTCAATAATACAAAGAGATAAAATGCATCCAAAATGAAAAGTGGAAAAATGTGTACAAAGTAAAAAATATATTTATTACTTACACATAAGTTAGAATCAATCAGCATAAAATTTCATAAAAAACTGTCCACCATCTATCCAACGCATTTCTTCCCACTACAGGGACTTCCTCAGGGACTTTACAATAATGTTGACAGATAAACATTGAATAAAAATTACAAAAAAACCCTCCCCCTTAAATAATGAAAAAAGAAACTAGAAAATGATGGGAGATCTCATATTTAGAAGGATATTTAAAAGAAGGGCTAATACCTAGGGGTTTAAGAGTAGAAAAAACTCCAGCATTCGGAATAGAAAATGAGGAATTTATGAAAAAATGGGATGAGGTGCTAGAAAATTGTTCAAATAATCTTATGAAACTTATTGTTGATTTAAAAAAACATAGTAGAAAATAAGTTGAGGAAGAAATAAATGTTTTAGAAACAC
The DNA here is from genome assembly GCA_933207985.1 of Pelobates cultripes. NCBI lineage: Eukaryota > Metazoa > Chordata > Amphibia > Anura > Pelobatidae > Pelobates > Pelobates cultripes. The sequence goes on along the minus strand of OW240920.1, from coordinate 94,990,030 downwards.
AGGAGGGTTGGAAAGAGACTCCATAGAATTTAAAGAAAAAGAACAATTAATTAGTGAAAGGTTAAAAGAATTAGAAGAAAAAATAGCTAATACTAAAAACAAGAAAAAAATTAGAGATAGGGAAGATAAAAATAGAAAAACTTTCTCTACTATGAATAAAACAAAAACACAACAAATTAAATTCGCACATAGAAGGCCAAATCAAATTGAGAAATCCGGGCCTTATGAATATCATCATGCTTCTAGTTCTATCCCATTTAGATACAAAAAATTCTCTTCGAATAAATCACCTATCAAAAATAGATCTCAAAATTATAGAAAAAGTAATTGGAGGGAGGAGGAAAGCACTTTACCTATAAGATCTAGGAATTTCCAACAATCTCCGAAAGTGCCCTTCAATAAAGGAAAGAAATCAAAAACTGATGGTAATTACATCCATAATCATTCACCTCACAATAGGAAAACTTATGCTGAAGCAGCTGACTCCTCCCATAGAAACACACAAGAATGAGCTGGCCCCTCCCACAGAAACACACAAGAAGTAGAAGAACGTTTTTTAGGGAGGGAGCTAGACCAAAAAGAAAGGCGAATTACACAATTTTTCAAACCCCGAGAGAAACCATGGGAGAACAGATTTTCTCCTCTGGAAGACCTCACAGAAACCCCACCCAAAAGGAAAAGGTCAGAGGAAATCTTGTGGAGGGAAGAAAACCACAGGAGAAGGAACTAGAGAGACAAGCAGGAATATATAATTTAACAGAAATTACATTAACCCCAATAGATATACATGCACTAAAAAAGGGCTTAAAATTTGCCCCAAATAAAAATATTAATCATTTTGACACCTATGTGGACCTCCAAAAATATATAAGAAAAATGATCCTCAAAAGATGTTTTCTTAAACAAGAAAGAGAAGACATTCCATTAACTTCAGACATAGATATAATACAAAAGAAAGCGTTCAAAAATAAATCTACTTTTTATCCAACACATCTAAAAGGTTCTCATTTAGAGACCTTTAATAATATGGTAATTGCAGATTTAGAACAATTAGAAGTCAATTTGAATAAACAAAAGAAAAATAAATGTAATCTTAGTAGAGAGGAAGCTAATAGTATAAGGAAACTACAAAGTATGGAAGAAATTATCATCAAAGAGGCAGATAAGGGAGGAGTAATAGTGTTAATGACAAAAGAATTATCTCAAAGAAGACGGTAGAATTTTGGGGATTTTCGGTGGATTTTAATTTTGAACTAGAATCCTTATTACACTTTGAAACCCAAAAAAATATCATCACAAGAGAAAATGCTCAATACCTTTTTAATAAGTATCCAGTAATCCCGATTTTTTTTTTTTTAACCAAAATTACATAAAAATCCTGTTGAACCCCCGGGAAGACCCATTATCAGTGGGATAAATTCAATAACTGCACATTTATCAGAGTTTATAGATTATCATTTACAAAAATATGCACAAGAAGCCCCTTCTTATATATGGGACTCATCCCATATTTTAGAAATCCTTGATAACCAACAATGGAATCAAGACAATATATGGGTCACGATAGATGTGACATCTTTATATACTGTCATTAAACATGAGGTGGGTTTAATAGCAGTTGAAAAAATGATGGGAGAAGATAAAAATATGCCAAGTTCTCTAAAAAAACTTTTTATTAAAAGGTATATATTTCATTCTTCACCATAATTATTTGTATTTCAATGAAGCTTTCTACCTTCAACAAACAGGTACAGCTATGGGGACCAGGTTTGCCCCCAACTATGCCGACATTTACATGAGAGATTGGGAAGCCAACTCAGTATGGAGGGGGCATAGCTGGGTTGCAAACCTGGTCCTATGGAAACGTTTTATTGATGACGTTTTGTTAATTTGGAGGGGTATACAGCAAGAATTGGAAGAATTCTTGCACTATATAAATATTAACAATTATGGTTTAAAATTCACCCACACGTATGATACAGACAGTATTAATTTTTTGAACAAAACTTTTTTTGTAAATCAGGGTATAATCCAATCGAAATGCTATTTCAAAGAAACGGAAGGAAATAGCTTCATACATAAAAAAAGTTGCCATCACGACAATTGGCTTAATTCAATACCAAAAAGTCAACTCACCAGAATTAGGAGAAATTGTTCAAAGCATAGTGATTATTATAAACAGGCCAACCATTTATCTAATAAATTGATCTCCAAAAAAATATGACAGAACTTCTTTAGAACAAGAGACATCCAAAATTGGAAAATTAAATAGAAGAGAATTATTAGGTCAAAAAAAGAAGGATAAGATTCAAAAGGAAGTTTATAAATATTCCTTTATTACTCAATTTAACGTACTACATTATGAGATTAAGAAAATACTAAATAAACACTGGGATATTTTATTGAAGGCTCCTATTTTGGGGAGAGTACTCCCAAGAAAGGCACCAGTAATTTTTAGAAAGGCAAAAAATCAAAAAAATATACTGGCACCCAGCTATGCTTTAAAAAATCCATACAGAAACATTAAAATAGAAAATAAAAAAAGTTTTCATTCATGTAATAGATGTAAGGCTTGCAGAACACAAAGATTATTGAATGTAAAAAAATTTAAAAGCACCATAACAGGGAAAGAGTTCAATATAAAATCTAACATAAACTGTGATACTCGAAATGTAATATACGTCCTACAGTGTCCCTGTGGGAAACAATATGTAGGGCGGACTTGCAGGAAATTGAAAGAACGCATTTTGGAACAGCAAAACAATATTCGAAAAAAATTTAATAAACATATAGTCCCTATTCACTGTAATATGTGTAAAAAATTTAATTGGCAAAATTTCTATTTTTTAGTGATTGAAAAAGTAGAAAATTATTGGTGGGGTGGAAACCTCATTAAGAAATTGGCCCAAAGGGAAACGTATTGGATTAATGCACTAAAAACTTTGCAACCAAGGGGACTAAACTTAGATATTGATTTATGGTGCTTTTTAGATTAAAATCAGTCCAGTGAAGCCTTATATAGTGTACCAGTTGCACTTTATTTGATCTTTATCTCATAGTGTTGGAAATCTTTGGAATAAGATCTTCAATTTATATTTTTATTTTTATCTTTTATTTTATTTTTTATTTTTTATTTACATATATATTCTTAAATTTTATTTTATATTTTGAGTTTTCTATGGTCTTTGTATCTGAGTCCTTCAAATTCTCTTTCTAGTTATAAATATGTAAGGAGCCTCTCCTCGCAACCATATAAGAGGAAAAAAAAAAAACCTTTATGTTTGTATGTTTTCATAAATTATAGACATGAATAGAAAAAGATATAATTGAAAACTGATACACAATTTACTGAAATTTATATATAAAATTTATGGAAGATTTGCACATTTAAAATGGATACATAATTAAGGAAAGATACATTGAAATATATAAACAGAAATAAAGATCTTTTTTGAGATTTGACATTTAATAACAGATTTTGACATTTCTAAATTATAGTCATGAAAACATTTGAAAATATGAGAGGTATTCCCTAAAAAAAATTTTATGCATGGTTGCTTGCAGAGACTCTATTGCTTTTGGCATATATAAATGGAGAATGCATTCAGAATTAATATAAAGAGGAAATGTGTCCAAAGAATTTTTTATATGTTTGTATTTTCCCTCCCATGCCTTCACCACATATAATACATTAATTCTAAATGATCCTAATATGATGGAATGGATGTGGTGCATAAAGAAATTCAGCACCCATAGAAAACGGCTGTGGAACTCAAATGGAACGCAAGTGGAACGCACGCCCGACGTCCGGAACGCAACGTGATGACGTCATACACCCAGGAATTCAACCGGGAGCAGCTTGAAGACACACATGAGTGGACTCATCTAATTATGGGGTGTATTTAAGGGGGAGAGTGGTTTTTGTAATTTTTATTCATTGTTTACCTGTCAACATTATTGTAAAGTCCCTGAGGAAGTCCCTGTAGTGGGAAGAAACTCGTTGGACAGATGGTGGACAGTTTTTTATGGAATTTTATGCTGATTGATTCTAACTTATGTGTAAGTAATAAATATATTTTTTACTTTGTACACATTTTTCCACTTTTCATTTTGGATGCATTTTATCTCTTTGTATTATTGAGACTTGGAAGTTCATGCATTGGAGTAAGAACACTACCTGAGAGCTACATAGATTTTTGATACGCCTTATTCATTCAGTCAAAGTGTGAGTGATCCATTTGGCTAATATTATTACTGTAGAAGCATCATACGGAGTTGCACTATGTTATTTTTTGTTTCCCTATAGTTGGATTGACCCTAATTTGTATTTATACATATATATTTGTCTGTTTTTCAACTGTGAGTACTCTTTCATTATCCTTGAATACTTATTACCCTTTTTTTTCTCCTCTGGGTTAATCAACCCTCCATTTTAGGTTTACATTTCCATAACAAATTTGATATTAGTGCCAGTTCTAAATACACTTCAACATGCCTGGTGACAAAGATTTACACACTCCTTCTGGGTCTCACAACCCCAATCTAGGGCGTGTTAAAACACCCACAGGGGTATCTGAAATTGGAGCAGTTATTCCCGTTGAATTTGATCCTACTGCTGATATCCAGTCAGGGCCGGACTGGCCCACCGGAAGAAGGGACAGACACAGGGAAAGGGGGGAGGGAGAGAGAGGGGAGAGACACAGGGAAAGGGGGTAGGGAGGGAGAGGGGAGAGACACAGGGAAAGGGGTAGGGAGGGAGAGGGGAGAGACACAGGGAAAGGAGGGAGGGAGAGGGGAGAGACAATGGGAAAGGGGGGAGGGAGAGGGGAGAGACACAGGGAAAGGGGGTAGGGAGGGAGAGGGGAGAGACACATGGAAAGGGGGAGGGAGGGAGAAGGGAGAGACACAGGGAAAG
>OW240920.1:94938528-94977103 GCA_933207985.1 Pelobates cultripes | reverse complement strand
TTCCATTCTCCAATATAATTTTCTACACAGAGATGAATGGGCACATAATGCAAATGTTCTGTTCCTGGCATGACAACAAAAGATATGATCTGGTAATCTAAAAATCAAGTTAGTAACTTCTTCCCTAAACACCTGGATTTTGCTGTGCAGTTTAATGCCTCTTTCTTGGAAAAATGTCAGTACTAATGGATACTGCAGGGTTTAATTCTGCATTATCTAAACGTAATGTCTGTATTCAGCCATTTAGTGCACTTTGGAAATGAATGGGTTAAGTTTCCATTATAACTGTAGTATTAGCTTTCAGACATAATACAGACAAATGTGAACGCTATTAGGATTAAGGGTGACTTTGGTAACGTTATAGGGTCACTGCAGGGGGAGTTCACAGGAGAGGGGCTTTAATTCATATCAGATGCATAACTATAAAGTAAGAATTGTATCATATATATGAGATCACTCTGCTGGTTAATGCACCGATTAGAGAAACGGTTTAACTTTCCAGGTTATATGTTCTATTCTTGTAAGGGATACCTCTTTTACTTTAAAGTTTCATAAAATGATGGCTACGTGCACCATGGACTATTTTGAAAACCAAGATAAACTTTTATGTATCTGTCCTGACTAAACATTATCTTTTTCACAGAACCATGGTCCTATAATGTGTGTCAGTAGTAATTATACAGAACTGATAATATTTACACAACAGTGATGACAAGAGTAATTTCAAAGCTACCTATAGTACAATTGCAAGCTACGTCTACACTGTTCAGCCACAGCATTAAAACCGCTGACAGGTGAAGTGAATAACATTAACTATATTTTTACAATGGCACCTGTCAAGGGTTGGGATATATAAAGCAGCAAGTGATAAATCTGTTCTTGAATTTCATTTGTTGGAGGTAGGCAAAATGAGGAAGAGAAAAGATGTGAGTAACTTTGACAAGGGTGAAATAGTGATGGCTAGACAACTGGACAAGTCATCTTGGGTATGCAGTGGTTAGTATCTATCAAAAAGGGGGGGGAGGGAGGACAAACAGGGATCTGGAGTCAGAGTCATATGCATATTCTCATAGATGCACCTGGGGAGCCAAGGCTTGTCTTTGGAATGATCACACAAAAGAACTACTGTAGCATAAATTGCTGAAAAGCTTTCTAGCTGTCCATGATAGAAAAATGTCAGAACACACAGTGCATTGCAGTTTATTGTGTATGTGGCTGCATAGCCGCAGACCAGACAGAGTGCCCAAGATGACCCGTGTCCACTGTTGAAAGTGCCTTCAACTCTGCTTATGGCTACAGTACTCAATAAAATCAAAGAAAACTATTTAATGGAAAAACTAACAGCACATGTAAGAGGGACACTAAAAAAGTTAGCAAGGGTTTGGGAACCATGGGAAGCCTATTTGGGGATGATGTGAGGAAACTAAAGGGATTGGAACGGAAGGGGGAGTGTCAGGCTTGTCCTGCCCCGCAGCTCCTTTCCCGTCTGCACTCCGTCTGTGGGCACCCAAGGGATTTTGCCTGGCTGCTTTTTGTTCTCCTGCCTTCCGCTTGCCTCCCAGATGCAGCCTGCCAGTCACAACCTGGAACTCTTGTTACTATATCTAATACTTCTCTATCCTATACTTCACTCTTCTTCTCCTCCCATCTACAGGTATAATGGGACTTTTAATATTCACCATCTACTTTGTTAATACTTCACACTGGAATACGCATACCAGAGATAATTTTCTTTTTAAAACCCTCATAAGGAGGGTCTACATTAACAATCACAGAGACATACAAATTCATAGCACTAATACTGATAGGTATTGCTGGTAAAAGAATGCATTTTCCTTGTTGACCTAACAACATTTAAAATTCTAATGGCATTACCACTATACGGACACGTACAATTGTATGACTCTGAAGAATAGACCAAACACTTAATATCCACTGCCAAATACTTATCAAGTAATAATGTTAACAGTGTACCTATAGCAAATACGCTGTATTAGTTATGGGTTCAATGTATTACAAAACTGTATGATACGCAACAGTAGATTTTCATGTTACTGAAGACTGTAATGTTTTATTTGAGGATTCCGCCATGAGCGGCAAAAAGAATATAAAAAAAAAAAGAAATAGGGACATCTTCAATAGAAGAAGGTTGTCTATTTATATTTATCATGTTTTCTTTTAGATCAGATTGATGGCTGGGTGCGTGTACGTCATTTACCTGGGGAAGAGATGGCAGTGGGTGCAGTATGGCAAGAAGAGAGGCTGGCAGAGGCAGTGCTATGCTCATGTTCTGCTAGAAACCTTGAGTCCTGGCATTCATGTGGATGTTATTTTGACACATGCCACCTACCTAGAGATTTTTGTAGACCACATACACCCTTCATTTCAATGGTGTTCCCTGATGGCAGTGGTCTCTTTCAACAGAATAATGCAACCTGCAAAAATTGTTCAGGAATGGTTTGAGGAACATGACAACTAGATCAAGGTGTTCAAGGTTGCTTTGGCCTCCAAATTCCTCCGATGTAATTCCGATTTTCTGGTTGAGCATCTATGGAATAAGCTGTAACAACAATACCACAGATACCATATACCACAGGACAAGTATAAAGGTCTGGACTCAGCAGAGCTGTTTTGGCAGCACGAGGGAGACCTGCACAATATTAGGCAGGTGGTTTTAATGTTATTGCTGATCAGTGTATACTGGCGCTACATAAATGCACACCTGCCAACTGTGGACCAGCAGGAATTGGGATGGGGCAGGCCTTATAAGCGAGTCACCAATGGCACAAATCGCATCACCTGGAAAGTAGTCGAGTCCACACATTGAAGGGGAATCTGAGCCTGGCATCACAGACACATGCCGACACAGTACTTCCTACAAGGCCCTACTGCCTGAGCCTAATTATGTAATTGCGCTGTGCTACATGGGGGTAGTTTCCTGGTGTCCCCGAATGCAGGACACCAGGGAACTAAAGTGGGATAGCGGGACAGGACCTCGAAATTGGGAATATCCTTCCAAAAGTGGGACAGTTGTGAGGCATGTAAATGAAAATGGAAACCAATGTCTCTGGTGAGGTTATCCACCTGCAAATAACTGATTAAAGGAACACTAGAATTAGGAAGTCAAACCTTTTTTCCTAATACTATAGTGTCCTAGTCCAAAATTAGATTTATCCCCCCTCCCCCCATGCAATAAAATATAGTGAGAAAGCTTTTTATCTACCTTTTTCCAGTGCCAAGAGTAGACTCACTGCTGCTGTTGCCTGCACAAGTGTGTATTAAGTACCCATATACAAGGCATGATGGGTGTCAAGATAATTTGCATCATCTTCCAACTGTGACTTGACTGCCTCACATATAGCAAATAGGCCTGCACAAGTGTGTATTAAGTACCCATATACAAGGCATGATGGGTGTCAAGATAATTTGCATCATCTTCCAACTGTGACTTGACTGCCTCACATATAGCAAAGAATTGTGTTCTTTTAAGCCAGAACTCTCCCCCAATGATAAGGCCAACCCTGGATTGCACTCTGAACACAATTGCTTATTTACTAAGCACACAAACATAGCTCCAAAATTGGCTTGGAAAAGGTATGATTCTTTCCAAGCCAGTTTTGTGAATGGGGAGTCACTGATTGGCTGAGAGCATCAGCTGACTGCTCTTAGCAAATCATGTGCCCCTGACCGACGGCTCTCCGCCTTTCCTGAATCTTAAAATTCAAAAGCCAGATGCTGCTTCGGGTGGGAGTGGACATTGCAGCTGGAGTCAACTTTGGGGTTAAACTGTTTGAGAATGGTTTGATCCCTTGAGGTAACTGTGCCTGTAGGGGCATTCAGGCACCATAACGACTTAATTTAGATGAAGTTGTTTTGATGCCTGAACTATCCTTTTAAAACTGACCCACATTATGTAGTGATGCTGACAGACCTCCTCTCTTGCACAAGTGAGCTCACATGAAAGGTTATATCACCATCTTTGGAAGCTGCCTAGAGCCAGATGATAGCTGCACATATTTCAATAACAACAAGCTGGTATATTGCAGCAACCACCATGTGAGAAAACTTTGTCTTGCATACCAAGAGACCACTACGTGCCAATTGTGATATGAGTGCTGTGGGTTCACCACCACTGTTATAGTATATCAAAATATCATTTAGAATGCTTCATGTCTTTTTTAATTATTTAAGATATGAATTTGAAAATTAATTTTTTCTTCTTTTTTTTACTACTACTGAAACATAAAGAAAGTTGGAGATAAAATTACACCAGATTCATGTTGCCTAATTACAATATATAGCTTGCAACAAAGAATAGATATCAAAGCATAAACAGCTAGTAAAGATGCATCATTCCTGTTCATATTTAAGGAAAAACTAATATATTTTTACCATTAAATGGAAATGCATGATCACCGACGAAGATGGCAGCTCTTTAGAGAGGCTCTGTGGCCACAGACTTTATTACAGCTAATTTAAGCGACATAAGCCACTTACATCCACACCAATCCAAATCTGTAACATGTTGGCATCCCCCATCCTTCCATAACATTGGGAGGGAGATGTAAATCAAAGTCCGGCTCGATGCTGGCCCTGCTATTCCACGGCAGGTCCCACAGGGAAGCGCCAAGTGCTGAGACCCAGCAAGCATCAAACTCCAAATCTGATGCCAGCAACACCAGCCGCATGCCAAATCCTCTTGATTTACGAGGAGGGACCTCCAAAGCATGCCACCTGAAATGAAGACGCTGGCAGCATCAGAATTCATCAAGCATCTTGCCCCATCAAAGCCAGTCTTGCAAACCTGTCTAAAAAGACCCATGAGATCGGAAACAAGCTTGATGAGGTCGTCAGTACTACAAATGCACATGACCTACTCCTACAAGACCTAAAAGACCAACTATATCACCTGGAAGAGGCTCAGGAGGACCTCAACAACAGGTCTTCACACGATAACATCAGGGTCCAGGAGCTCCCGAAATCCATCCCACCAGATATGCTCACTTCTATCCCGTGTGAGGCCTTTTGCTCTCTGCTTCCAATCTCCCTGCCATCGGATCTCTTGCTCGATAGAGTCCATAGAGCCATCGGCAACCCTTCAGCAAACCCATCTCAACCTCAAGATGTCATCATTCACTTCCACTATTTTCAAATTATAGAAGCCTTGATGAGAGTGGTTTGTGACGCCCCTCTACAAATTGAAGGTCGTCCTGTTCAGATATATCAAGATTTAGCCCCTAAGGTCCTCATAAGGTCAAGTTTAGTAAATATCTTAGCACCCTGGAGTCTGTCAAACAACTCGGAGATAAGGATAGGCATTTTTTATAGTGATCTTGTTTAATGCCCTATCCCTATCCTATCCATGCATGAGCGGAATCCTCCATCTTTTTTGGATACAAAAAGGAACCCTGCTCCAGCAGGTGAGGATGACTTATGTATGTGGCCTTTAATTAAAGAATCTTTGATGTACTCTTCCATGATTCTACTCTCCTGCAGGGACAAGGCATATACTGCCCACTTAGGGGGCATAGTGCCGGTTAGCAGATCTATTGAGCATTGATCATAAGATCTGTGAGGAGGTAGAGTATTAGTCTGACTTTTACTGAATGCCTCTCTAACCTCCCAGTACTGCATAGGAATTTCGGAAGTCTGAGGTGTAGAAGTAGGCAAAGTAACGATGCCCACTCTCCTAGCTATGGGTAACATGCATCTCTCAATGCAATCTTTACCCCATTCCAGTATTTTCCCTTTAGCCCAGTCAATATGAGGGTTGTGCTTGATGAGCCATGGAAATCCTAATATGATGGGACAAGAAGGGGAAGCAATTATCTGAAATGTCATATCTTCCTTGTGTAAAGCTCCTATAGTAATGCTAATAGGCAAGGTTTTGTGGGTAATCAGAGGTTGAGAGAGAGGTCTCCCATCAATAGCCTCAATGGCCAGAAGTAGGAAGTGTTTTTTTTAACAAAATGTATGTTGATAAAGTTCATCAGGGTTTTGCATGAAAAGCTTTTCTTGTTGCAAAGGGCGGTGATATCAATGAGAAATCTACGTTGAGTATTACCAGAGGACATATCCATCACACCTAAGACCTGTCACCTTAAGGTTATTAAGTGCGGAAGTTTTCCGGACGTATGGGACAAACATCTCTCATATGTCCTTTCTTGCAACAGTATAAACAAGGGCCCTCCTTTCTCCCATACTGTTTCTCTGCCTCTGACAGTCTCGTAACCCCTAAGTGCATATGTTCAGGTTCAGAATGTACAGAGAGGCCAGGGACAATAGGTTTGGAGAAACAAGGGGCCAGTGACATAGTAATACGTCTGGTTCTATTTCTATTAATTTCCCTGTTCCTAATTCGGTTATCAATCTGCATTACATATGTGATAAATTCATTTAACCTCTAAATAATCGGATAATCGCTCTTTAAATGCAGAGATTAATCCGCTATTAGTCCAGTCTTATTCTATGGCATAATCCGAGATAGACCGGTTCCCTTGTTTGATACGCATTAAGTCAGTGGAAGCGTCATCCTCCCTGCCTAGTGGTTCAAACGTAAATTTGAATTCCGCAATAAATTTCTGGTAATTATAAGCAATGCTGCTATTACTCTCCCATAATGGACTGGCCCAAGCTAAGGCTTTACCTTTAAGTTGGTTAATCAAGTACCCAATGTTAGCTCTATCCGTGGGGAAAGACCCCGGTAAGGCCTCAAAGTTGTACTCAATCTGATTGAGAAATCCCTGACATTCTTGAATATTACCATCATAATGTGGAGGAGGAGATAGGGAGATAGTAGGTGCCTTAAATACTATAGGTGGAGGTATATTAGGCGGAGGTGAATTAGTCGGAGGAACATAAGGCTGTAAATGAGCCATCCGGTTAATAAGTGCACTGAAAGCCTGGGCAAATGGATCCATACAGTGATCATTTTCCTCTAGCTTTCTCTTGCAAGCTGCTATTTGCTGACACAATTCTGCAGAATCTACGGCCATGTCATAAAGTCAGGATTACTAGTTGATCCAGCACGCAGAAATAGTATCACACCTAGGACTAAGGATAACGTCTAACCGGACCTTAGAATGGCCGGACTTAACAAACCCAAGAATAGTCACAATACTTGCCAAGGTCAGGGATACAGGATGAGACACAATGATGAGGGAAAGCCAAAAGTCAAGGATACCAGAAATCAGGGAAGTCAAAATGAAGCCAAAGTCAAAAACCAGAATAATACGATCAAGAACACACTCTCGAATCACAAGCAAAGGGAAATTATGACAGAACAATGAGTAGAAGGAATAATGAGTTTAAATAACCCTCCTGCAGATCCGATTGGCCGTACCTGACTTTTGACCCCAAAAAGTGCGTTTGCGTCTTTTTCGTGATGTCACACGCACTTCGATGTCGTCATTACCGTGGGCGGACGTGGGGCTATAATATGGCGTGGATCCTCGGCGGCTGGCGGCTGACGTCCACCGACATGTTGCAAAAGTCAGGCATAATGGCGTAGGACTGCTGAGCGGCATTTTTAGTATTCTTAAAAAGGTAATTACTATTGTAATCTTTATATGGAGAGGATGGATACGTGAGACCCATCACATGTGTCTGGATTACTCTCCCGACATAGAGTCTACAGTCAAGACTAGGCTTAATGCCCCTAAAGGGACCTTGGCAAATAGATGGAACACTGTTCCTCTATTCAAGAATACCAATGGTATGAAGATCTTCTCCTCCATCAAATTTGTGGTATTCAATGTATATCAAGCCTTCATCTTATTGCAATGTTTCAATTGTTTGTATGTATTTCTCGAAAATACTAAATAAATATTTTTAAAAATAAACAAATTGCAACATTGAGGGAGATCGACAATCTTGAGAGGAGTCTGTTGCTCACTGAGCAGAGTTTAGAGGGGACATGAAGTGGAGTGGGAGGAGATAAGACAGGTGGTGATCAGGTACGTAGCTTGGTGACAGTGGGGCAAGGAAGCAGGGGGGGAGGAAAGAGGAAAGAGCTAGCTAGTCCTGATTTTGTGCAACCTAGCCGATTTGCCCGTTTGAGTGAAGATGTGGGGAGCATCAGCACAGGAGTAGCTGTATTAGAGGAAGCTGTTCTAGAAGCCGAGGGAACAGCCCCTGTAGTACGGGTGGGGATGAAAATGTAAGGAAGGCTAGACAGGTTGTGGTGGTAAGGGACTCTACCATTAGGAGGGTAGATAGGGCAATCTGCTGCTCTGATTGTCTCAACCGTACAGTTTGCTGTCTCCCAGGTGCTCTGGTCTCGCATGTTGCTGACAGAGTGGATGGATTATTAGGAGGGGCTGGGGATGATCCAGCAGTCATGGTCCATATTGGTACCAATGACAAAGTGAGAGGAAGATGGAAGGTCCTAAAGAATTCAGGGAATTAGGTAGCAAACTTGAGAAAAGAACCTCCGAGGTGGTATTAGCTGAGATATTACCTGTGCCACATGCTACAGTGGAAAGGCAGTGGGAGATTATAGAGGTCAATTCGTGGTTGAAGTCTTGCAGGAAGGGGGGTTGTTGGGTAGAACATTGGCTTAAAAATAGAGTACAAAGAGTTGTAGACATGTGCAATTCGTTTCGGTCCGAATTCAAACCAATTTCGGGCAATTTGGACATTTGGGTACTTCCAAATGTCTGAATAGCTGAATTCACGAAGTGCCGAATTCCTGAAGTCCCGAAGTTCTGAAATTTCTGAAGTGTCGAAGTTCCGAAGTGCCTAAGTTGCTGAAGTTTCGAAGTGCCGAAGTTCCGAAGCACAGTACTGCCTAAGTACTAATATACTTACCCAGTGGAAGGATGAAGAATGTTACACTGTATACAATTTTAAATAAAAAGTATACAAACATAGCCAGGATTCAGCTGTAAGCATTTGCAACACTTACAACAATTCCCAGATTTTACTATTAACATGACGTAAAGTCATGATTTTATTAAAGACACGGAGGCGAGTATTATGCATATCTCTTTCTTTATTACTCTCAGCAGCAAAGAAATAGAGATAAATAAATAACTGAAATGAACAAAAAAATACAGTGCTCAAGCAACCAATCACATAACAAAGGAAGTGACTATAATATACTTGAATCATCCACAATCCCCCTCTTTCTTGCGGATAACGAAGACCAAATGTAGAACATCCAACCTCAGTTAACGTAGCCAACAGCAGCTCCAACATGGAAACTCACGATGAATTCAGGCTAAAGGAGACACAGAAAAAAGAAGGTAATCTCTGGGCTCCAACTGTATGTGCATAACTATAACAAGTAAATTACTAAGTCAAACCCAACTCTTCACACCCAAACACGGTAATATAGCAAGTGGTAGCATAAATGCATTCCCCAATACATAGAACGTCAGATACTGAAACATGAAATCAAAACTTCTAATAGAGAACTTACCATACTTACCCACCATACCAGCCAATGTCCAACCCCAACCGGGTGGGTGGGTGGGAATAATACTCGCCTCCGTGTCTTTAATAAAATCATGACTTTACGTCATGTTAATAGTAAAATCTGGGAATTTTATTAAAGACACAGAGGCTCCTATTATGCAAGTGCAAAGCTTAGAAACCACTTGAGATGCAAAATGGTCAATCGGCCTGAAGTAGAATCACGAAAAGTCGATTCCCGAGACCAATCCGCTGCACACAGAATATCTTCCAAGCGGCAGCCCATAGCCGAAGCCTTAGAGGCCATAGCTCCACGGACTGAATGAGGTGTGAATCTGGACGTATCGATCCCGGCCAGAGTCAACAACTCCCGTACCCATCTTGCCAATGTAGGTGTAGACACCGGAAGGTGTGGGGCTTGAAACGAAATGAACAAGGGGCATAAATCCGGGGATCGCAACGGTCGAGTAACCTCGAGATATGCCTGAAGGCATTCGACCGGACAGAGAGCAGGATTATCTTGGAATCTAGGATAAACAAACACTTTCTAAGCCGACTTCGTCCTTCTGGATATGTTAAAGGAGATGCCTTCCGGGGTGAACGCAATGGCATTCCAGTCAAGTGCTTGAACATCCGACACCCTCCTACAGGAAATTAGACATAACAGCATGACCACCTTAGCCGACAGCTGTTTCAGTGTCAGGTCCTGATTTGGGTACCAAGATGACAAAAATCGGAGAACCACATTCACGTCCCAAAAGGCAGCGAATCTCGCACAGGGCGGTCTAGTGAGACGAATCCCTTTGAGCAGCCGGCATACGAAGGGGTGACGTCCCACAGGCGAACCATCCAAACCTTGATGTCCAGCTGATATAGCGGATCGGCATAGATTAATGGTGCGATATGCCTTCCCAGATTCAAACATCCCAGTAAGGAATTCCATGATCATATGTAAATGGGCAGATACGGGATCCACTGAACGTTCCACGCACCAACTAGACCAGATTCGCCAGGCGTATCGGTATGCCACTCGAGTACCTGGTGCCCATGCATTGTCGAGGAGGTCGAGAGTCGACTGCGGAACTCCCGCGATAGTCCAGGGTCCTCTGAAAGGGGCCATGCCATCAGATGTAGGAGGCCGCGATCCACTAACTTGTGCGAGTTGCCATCCGGATCCCTCAGGAGATTCAGGAAGGTTGGTATTAGACGTGGGTAATCTGCGGTCAATTCCAGTAACCGAGGGAACCAAGGTCGAGACCGCCACAGTGGTGTGATCAGCACCATCGAGCAGTCGTGTCGAGTCAGCTTCGACAGTGTGCGAGCTATCAGATTGAACGGGGGAAAGGCGTAAAGCCGAGCATTCGGCCAATCCTGAAGGAACGCATCCGTGGCCACCGCTGCCGGATCTGGTCTCCAGCTGAAGAACTTGGACACTTGGACACGCGAAAAGGTCCACTTCGAATGGGCCCCAAATTAGGTCCAATCCCTGGAAGGCCGCAGCGTGTAAGCGCCAGTCTCCAGAGTCTCTCAAGTAGCGTGAGTTCCAATCGGCCGTTGAGTTGTCCAGACCCGGAATATGTTCCGCCTGCACGGAAATGTTGTTGCGAAGGCAGAACCGCCAGAAGTCCTTCGCCATGAGAGCTAGCATGCGCGATTTCGTGCCTCCCAGGTGGTTGATGTAGCGGACCGCTGACATGTTGTCCATCTTGAGCATCACGCAACAATTCACCCATTCCGGTGTAAGGCTGCGAATAGCGAATGCTCCTGCCAATAGTTCCAGTCAATTGATGTGGAGTGTTTGTTCCTGATCTGACCATCTGCCTCCGGTAGACGCAGTACCACAACGTGCACCCCAGTTGTGTAAGCTGGCATCGGACTCTATCACAACGTCTGGGACGGAACCGAATATGGCTCTCCCGTTCCAGGCATCCATGTGGGCCAGCCACCAGGTCAATTCGTCTCTGGACTCGTCGTCGAGCTTCACCCTCTTCTCGTAAGAGTGGCCTGCACGTAGGTGAGAGCCCTTTAACCGTTGAAGGGCCCGATAATGGAGAGGCCCAGGGAATATCGCTTGTATTGAGGCGGCTAAGAGGCCGATTACTCTCGCCAGGTGTCGAATAGAGAGGTCGTCTGCACGTAACGTACGTCTGATCTCCTTCTTGATAGCCTTCATCTTGGACTCCGGAAGGAATAGGAACTGTTGGATGGAATCCATCGTAAACCCCAGAAATTCTATCGATTGGGTGGGATCCAACACCGATTTCTCCCAATTGATGAGAAAACCTAGATTCTGGAGCAAGGATGTAGTCCATGAGACATGAACCTTTAATTGCTCTTTTGATTGGGCCATCAGTAAGATGTCGTCCAAATAGATGATCAGACGCACTCCACGGCTCCGGAGGAAGGACACTACCGGCTTCATGACCTTGGTGAAGCACCAGGGGGCCGAGGAGAGTCCAAATGGCAGACAAGTAAACTTCCAGCGCCCCCCTTTCCAGGCGAACTGGAGGAAATCTCTGTGGGCCGTGGTTATAGGCACAGTAAAATAGGCATCCTTGAGGTCCAATTTGGCCAACCAGTCGGACTCCTGAAGGAGGTCTCGAAGGCAATGGATGCTTTCCATCTGGAAATGACGATACTGAAGGAAGGCGTTGAGGGGGCGGAGGTTGATGACTGGACGCAGACCCCCTCCTTTCTTTGGGACCAAAAACAGGTTGCTCGTAAACCCCTGTTGAGTAAACGGGACCTCTTGTATTGCACCTTTGGTGCGAAGTTCCATGATCTCCGAGGAGATCAATTCTTCTTGCTCTCGAGCGAGTGAGAGTTCCCTGGGGACAAAAAGTTGGACAGGCATTGACACAAAATCTATGTGGTAACCCCGCACTGTTTGGAGAACCCAAGCATCTGTTGTCAAGGCAGCCCACGCCTCGTAAAACTTGGCCAATCTGCCCGCCACCCGCTCTTGCGTATGAGAGAAAAAAGGGGTACTCACCATAAGGGTGTCTGCCCAACGAGGCACCTCTCAGATAGCGGGAATTCCAGGGTCTCCCTCTGGAGGGGAAAAATGGAGCCGGTCTGGGCTCTTGGAAATTCCTGGTAGGGAAGAAGGAGCCTCTCTGGGCCTGAGACGAACCCTGGAATCCACGGCCGGGTGGACGGCTCCTGCTGCGCCCGGCCCCTCCAAAAACCCTAGGGGAAAACACCCTCTTCATGTTAGCCTGGGCCTTATCAATGGCGGTGAAAGTTTTTACGTAAGACCCCAGGTCTCTGACAAAATTATCGCCAAACAGCATCCCCTCAGCCGAGGGGCCAGGTTCTGAGATGGCCATGGTAGCCAACTTCGGGTCGATCTTAAGCAGGATTGCTTTCCTGCGTTCAGCGGAGACGGCCATGTTGGCATTGCCTAGTAGGCAAATGGCACGTTGCACCCAGCCAATCGCCACATCTATGTCAAGCTCCGCCCCACCTGCTTTGGCGGCTTCCAATACCTCATAGGCCTTAGACAGAGGACCAAGGGTGTCCATTATCTTATCCTGACAGTTTCTCAGGGAAAAATCCAGACCTTTCTTTTGTTTCCAGCCCGATTTATTAAAGAACTGGGCAATCTGAGGATCGACCTCTGGCGTCTTACACGCCGATCCTGGGACCGAAGGTCTAGGGCATTCAGCCCGTAACTTACTACGACTCTCCTTAGAGAGTGGCGTATGCATCCTGTGTGCGATATAGCGGGCGATATGCTCGGGGGGTTCCCACTCAGCGGAACGAGGATGACGCAAGTCGTCCGGGTCAAACAGGGGGTTACCCTGTGGATCCAGAATCCCCGCGTCGCCGCTCGCCCCTTGGGCAGTAACACCCTTAGCAGGGAAAGCGCCCCCAGTATGGGGAGCTCCCTCCTCCGAGCCAGCCTCATCATAAGAGGCATACTCCATTTCCTCATATTCATCCTCCTCACTCCGGTCACTCTCCGACCTTTCCTCATGGGATCTAGCCCGTTTCCAAGATCTGGATGTTTTTGCCCGACCAGGGGCTCTTTTGCGCGGTGGTAGCGCGCCATCTGTGACTGCCTCAGGCGAGTCCGTCAGGGCAGGTATAACCTGCGTCATGGAGTGGGAGGAGAGGTGTTTGGCCTTCACCTTGGCCTTACGGGCAACAGGTGAGGCAAGGGTAGGGGCAGGACCCGCTCCCAGTAGGGTAGGGGTAGCTACCTGGGGCAATAAAAGAGACTGCGCTAGAGTCTGGGAGAAGGAGGAGGACATAGCCCCCATAGTGGAGGCGAGCACTCTCTGGAGAGAGGATGCCATGGTGGAGTCCAGCAGGGTTTGGAACTCCTCAGACACGGTCTGTTCCTCAGGGAGCCCCTGATGGAACTCATCAATTTGGCCCTCAGGGCCATCACCTTTATCCTGCATGATCGCAGGTAATTACTAAAATTATTTGCAAAAAACGACAGGCAATCTGAAATTAAAAGAGACAGAAACATAAGTATCCTGGAGAAAAAAAGTCAAAGGAAAGTGGTAGGGTTTATTAACCCAAAAGGGAATAGAACAGAAAGGAAGGGGCACCAATTAGAGAAATCAATGAAAAAGAATGTAAATTAACCAGAATTAAAATTCACAGGGCACAGAGAAAAAGGAGACAATGGCAAAAAATTAAAACCTACCCCACAGTGGTGTGTCCAGAGGAAGGAGAGCGGGCACTGGGTGCCTGCAGAAATGACCCGCCAGCAGAACAAGTTCGGGACGAGAAAGATGGCTGCGGCACGAGGCAGGAAGGTGAGGCAGCCAGCTAGAGTGGGGGAAGGGGCGCGCGCGCAGTAGCAGCGCGGCCCGACCTTCACATGCTCGGGAGCCGCCGCCAGCTAAGTGGAGGCTCACCGGCATGGATTCGAAGCTACAGATACAGGGGGTTCCCCACGGCCACCCGCGGTCAGCGGGAGGGAGGGGAGAGGGCGGATGGCAGCACTGCCGCACGCGGCAGTAACAGCCTCCAAGGGAGCACACCACGGGAGGGAGACAAAGCAAGAACGAAAAACAAAATAAAGTAGTAGGCTCCCAATAAGCCCAAAGGTTAAAACTAGGAGCACACAATAAAGCACAACAAATCAGTATAATACAATTCAATACCAAGCACAGAGCAGAAAAAGTGTACTTAACTGGTCTGAGAGCAGCAAAGAAAGAGGGGGATTGTGGGTGCTTCAAGTATATTATAGTCACTTCCTGTGTTATGTGATTGGTTGCTTGAGCACTGTATTTTTTTGTTCATTTCAGTTATTTATTTATCTCTATTTCTTTGCTGCTGAGAGTAATAAAGAAAGAGATATGCATAATAGGAACCTCCGTGTCTTTAATAAAATCAAGTAATACACATTCATATAAAATGTAAGTTACTTAGCCTCTCAATGTAATGACAGGAATGAATAAGGAGATGACTCCCTAATTCCCACGGTTTTAGGGAGCTAACTACTAAAAGGCTGAAAGACCTGAATTGGTCTTTCAGCCAAATTTACTAATACTAAGTAAAGACTACTTAGTATTAGTAAATTATGCCCCTACTCGCTATACCGCGAGTAGTGGCATGTCTTGTAAGCAGTGAGCAGCCTGTGGCTTCTCACTGTAAAAAAAACTACAAAAAAATAAATATATATATTCCCCCCCCCCGGGCCCCACCCCTAAGCAGCGGGTGGAGGCCCTAAAGAAGAATAAGGGGGTTGATGACCTATTGTCCTCCCCCCGGCCTCCACCCATGAACGGCGGGTGGGGGCCCTAAGTTAGAATAAGGGGGGGGGGGCCTATTGTCCTCTCCCCAGCCCTTACCCCTGAGTGGTGGGTGGGGGCCCTAACTATCAATAAGGGGGGAGACCTAATGTTCCCCCCCCCTGGCCCCCACCCCTAAGTGGCAGTGGGGGCCTTAAATTTAGAATAAGGGGGGTCTTATTGTCCTCCCCCCAGTCCCCAACTCTGAGCGGTGGGTGGGGGCCCTAACTATCAATAAGGGGATGACCTATTGTCCTCCCCCTGGCGGGTGGGGGCCCTAAATGGCGGGTGGGGGCCCTAAATTTAGAATAAGGGGGGGACATATTGTCCTCCCCCCCGGCCCCCACCCAACAAACTAGGAAAACAATCCTTCTTGACCCCAAAATGGCAGTCAAGCAGCTATTACCCCACTAATTAGAAATTATATCCCTGTATGTTATGTTTTTGGAAGTATTTATCCAATTGCTGTTTAAACATCTGTATGGACTCTAATAAAACCACCTCTTCAGGCAGAGAATTCCATATCCTTATTGCTCGTACTGGAAAAAAAAACTTTTCTTTGCAGTAGATGAAATCCCCTTTCTTCCAGCCTAAATGCGTGACCTTGTGCTCTATGTATAGCCCTGTTTATGAATAGATTTCCATATAATGGTTTGTACTGGATATTTGTATAATGTTATCATATCCCCTCTGAGACGCCATTTTTCCAAACTAGAGAGATTTACATTTTTTAACCTTTCTTCATAACTAAAATGCTCCATTCCTTTTATCAATTTTGCAGTTCGTCTCTGCACTTTTTCTAGTGCCATGAAATCCTTCTTTAGAACAGGTACCCAAAATTGCACAGCATATTCAAGGTGTGGTCTTACCAGCAATTCATAAAGAGGCAAAATTATATTTTCATTCCGAGAATTTATGCCTCTATTTATACATGACAAAACCTTACTGGCCTTAGCAACTGCAAATTGACATTGTATATTGCTGCCTAATTTGTTGTCTATCAATTCCCAAATCCTTCTTGTGTGTGGTTATTGCAAATTCACTACCATTTAAGGTGTAAGTTGCTTGTGCATTCTTGACCCCAAAGCGCATAACTTTGCATTTCTCTACATTAAATTTCATCTGCCATTTAGTGCCCAGTCCCCCAATGTATCTAAATCCCTCTGCAGCAAAAAGCAATATCCTACTCACATGTTATTACTTTACAAAGTTTTGTGTCATCTGCAAACACTGAAACATGGATTTCAGTGCCTATTGCAAGATCATTTATAAATATGTTAAATGGAAGCAGTCCCAAAACAGAACCCTGAGTGATACCACTTACCACTTTTGTCTAGCCTGAAAATTTACCATTAATGACAACTCGTTGTACTCTATCCTTAAGCCAGTGTTCTACCCAAGAACACGAATATTCATCTAGACCAATTTCTTTTAGTTTGAAGACTAACCTATTGTGAGGAACCGTATCAAATGCCTTTGGCGAAATCCAAGTGGATCACATCCACTGCAACACTCTAATCTATAATTCTACTTACTTCTTCGTAGAATGCAATTAGGTTCGTTTGACATGATGCTAATTATTGCTAATAACAAAATTCTTCCCAATGAATTCTTGAATATTATCCCTTAATAGCCCTTCAAATATTTTCCCAGTCACAGAAGTAAGGCTCACAGGCCTATAATTTCCAGGCAAGGATTTTGAACCCTTTTAAAATATAGGAATGACATCTGCCTTCCTCCAATCCTCCGGTACAATACCTGAAACAAAAGAATCTTGAAAGATTAAATACAGAGGTTCACTTATTTCCCCACTTAGTTCCTTACTCCTAAGTGAGTACTGTCAGGCCCCGAAGCTTTATTTACATTAATTTTCTTTAACTGCTGTAGCACCTTATCTCGAGTTATTCAATCACAAGTAATCTGCAAGTTTTTTGCAGCAATCATTTGCATATCTCTTGCCATAGGATCCTCATTAATATATACTGAAGAAAAATTGTTATTTACAATAAACTGTTGTATTTAGGAGATGTTGCTGAACACATATTGGGGTGTTCTTTGTCAGTAATACATAACAGGAACTGATAATCCATGCCTAAAGTACAATGTGAGAGAAAAATAACACAAAAAAATTACTACCCAAAAGTTTAACAAAGACTGGTGGTAGAATTAGTGCATGGAAAGTGTTAAAATACCACCATTTGAAATACCCTAGGGTGTCTACTTTTCAAAAATATGTTTTGATGGGGGTAAATTACATTGGCCAGCTTCACAAATGTCCCAAATAGGACATGGAAACATGATGACCAGCTGTGAAAATTCCAAGTTGGAAATCTGGAATGCGCACTCTCCAAATAAGGTCTTTTAGCCCCAGAGAAACTGACACACCTTTACATGGATGGTATCACTGTACTCAGGAGATGTTGCTGAACACATATTGGGGTGTTCTTTGGCAGTAACCCTTAAATATCTCAGTACATGCATTTCATAAATTGCTATGTGTGTCAAAAAAAATCACCAATTATTTAATTTTTTTTAAATTTGGCATAGATTGGTGGTAAAATGGTTGCATGAAAAGAGCATGAAAAAAGTAAAAATACCCCAAGTTTAATACCTTAGGTTGTCTTCTTCTAAAAAACAAATATATACATGTGAAGGGCTATTCAGGGATTCCTGACAGATATCAGTGTTACAATGTAACTTGCTTTAATTTTGGAAAAAAAAAATGTTTTGGATATTTGTACTTATTGACCTATAACTTGCAAAATAAAAGTTAAGAACATGTTAACATTGGGTATTTCCAAACTCAGGACAAAATTTTGAAACTATTTATCATGGGTGCTTTTTGGCGGTTGTAGACGCGTAACAGATTTTGGGGGTGAAAGTTAGAAAAAGTGTAGATTTTTTAAATTTTTTTAAATCATATTTGATATTTTTTTTATAGTAAATTATATGATTTGAGGAAAATAATGGTATCTTGAGAAAGACCATTTAATGGTGAGAAGAACGGTATATAATATGTGTGTGAATGAGTAAGAGGAAAATTACAGCTAAACACAAGCACCACAGAAATGTAAAAACAGCCCTGGTCCTTAACGGTAAGGGGGTCCTAGAGTGTAGCTCAGATAACACAGAGGTACCCTTTATCTAGTGTTTAACTAGGGTGGGCAGAGGACTGTAAACCAGGTATGAATGAGAAGTTCTAGTACTAGGCTACCCTTACCTACCCCTCCTTTCTCTTTCCCTTTCATACCTGGTTTACAGTCCTCTAACCACCCTAGTTACACTCTAGATAAAGGGTACCTCTGTGTTATCTGAGCTACATTCCAGGACCCCCTTGTCTCAAGCATTTCCTTTTTTCTGGTTGTACTATTATTGGGTTACCCCCTATCATGTAGCTCTATGCTAGGCTTTTTCTAGGACCTTCCTGATATTCCCACGGTTTCTTGTGGCTATACAGATTGGCCCTATTTATACTTCTCTTATTTATATATATTTTGCAGCACACAAACAGGCTCATTTTATAGCCATATTGGTTCATTCAATTTGTTTTTTTTTTCTATTTAAAAATAAATAAATTTTTAGAACATTTGCTATTTATTTCAGCTTTTACAGAGGTCTGTATGAGAGGGCTTCTCAAACTGTTACTTTTTTGATTAGAAGGTATTTTATCACTGTTAGGGAGAGGGGCATAAGCATGCCACTTGTGTAATGATGAAATAGGTGTGGTTGGGAACAAAGCAAGATAGGATTATGGGTATATTATGATTGATTTTTCTTTGCCATTTAGTGTTAGTAAGATTTAGAGTCCCCAACTTGCAAATTAACGTGATTCCAGTAAAGTGAAAACTGGTATTACTGGTCCCTAGATGTGGCTGTGTTTAATGTATAAAATAGATATAGAATGGTCAAATAAGAAGCCAGAGTCAAAGGAGCAAAGATTAAAGACAGGATGAGAAAACAAGCCATGGTCAGGACAGGAAAGATCAGCGTAATCAATTTATAAGCCAAAGTGAAAACCAGAATAGCAATTGCACACAGAATGCACTCTCGGCCTACAAGAGACCAAGATCGGGCACTGAACTCATCAAGGTGCAAGTATATATATATATATATATATATACATTTGTGTTCTGGGCCATTTCAGTAATAGTATGAGATAGCAAGTAAGTACAATACCACAATAAGCAAATGTCGGTTGAGGTGTGCCGATACCAACGTATGTGGTAGGCCTGTAAATAAGTGGGCAAAAGGAATACCAATCTTGTAATACCAAAGATATTTATTACGAAAACACATGATATAATACTGGCATATTAATGATGACATCTTAACAAATGCTTTTCTTAATTCTTGTATTGGCTGAGGTATATAAACGGCATAAGCGAACGACTTCCAGCGGCCCAAGGTTTTGATTACATGGACCGGAATGTCTTGACTTGAGGCAGTGGATGCTGCCCCTATCCTGAATTAATGTCCCGAATATTTGGTGGCGTTTTAGCCGAGTCATGTCAACAATAATCGTATGTATTCTTATGTATGTATGTGTGTTCTTGGGTTCACACAGGTGTGTAGCAGCTATTCACTGAACTTTGTTGTATAAGTTTTCTTATTATTATCTTTAGGTGGTGGGTAGGAGTTTTTGACACATTTCCCCCCTCCCCCCCCCCATTATCTTCTTAGTGCTTTTATATCCAAAACTAGATGCCCTGTACAGAAACAAATCCTGCCTAAGCCCTACAGTAAAGGAAAAGATTGTACTGCAAATGTTGATGCCAATCATTGATTATGGGGATGTAGTATATGCATCTGCATCGCAATCCCACATTAATAAACTCAACACATTGTATAACTCGATTTGTGTTACAATGTAGTTACAGGACTCACCATGCTAAAATAACTAAATTGGCTGTTGCTGGAATCCAGACGCACCCTTCATCTTTCCAGCCTTGTGTTTAAGAGCTTTTCTGGAAAACTCCGACCCTACCTGAACACAATGCTTTCCTCAGCTGTTCCCACTTCCTATAACCTCTGATTCAGTACCAACACTTTACTTAGTCTACCTCAATACAAAAAGAAATCCTCCTTCTCCTACAGAGCACCGCAATTGTGGAACGACCTCCCGCACAATTTAAAATCTTCCCTAAGCCTAAAGTCCTTTAAGAGATCCCTCTCTACATACCTCAAAACAGAATGCACCTGTCATGGTTGATTATATATTTCCTGACTGTTCTATGTTAAATGTTGTATTTATTGTGTATTAATATTGTTTTTGTATTTTATTGTACCCTAATTGTAACAATGCAATGATTTGTGGACCCAGGACATACTTGAAAACGAGAGAAATCTCAATGTATCTTTCCTGGTAAAATATTTTATAAATAAATAAATATCGATATTCTCAATAATCGTATGTACACCATGAATTAGAGGTGGTAAGGGTGGCCCCGTGCAGTGAAAGGAGAGGGAGTGAGGCTTGTGTGGGTTTTGACATAAGATATGTGTCAAAAACCAAAAAGGCGCAAGGCGTCATTATTTTGTGGATGGATAACACATTAACTGAGCACAGGGTCACATACGGTTGAACGCTGCTGTGATTGACGCTGCTGTGAAGTGTGTATCCCAAGATTTAGTTATTTTAACATGCTTAACATGTTAGAGTAAAGGGGAATAAATAGCATAGTAAATCATGCAATGTTTAGCTTATTGAGATGGATTGGTTGCACTGTAATAAATGCTCAATGAAGAACTCCTTAGCGATTGATTGGCTTTATTGATTCAGGCCAGGCAACTGCCTTCTATCCAGGATTAAGCCCCAGGCATTGGATGATCATTTTACAAATCAATATACAGGAAGTCCAGAACAGTGCAGAATCAATACAAATAAAGGTTGTAAAACAATCTTACGTTTTGGCAGATTGAAATCAAGCATAGTTAATTCACAAGCAAAGATCATTGCCTAGTCTAGTAATCCAACAATCAGTTTTCCAGAATCAAATATATGAGTAAATCAATGGAGCAATTCTCTGAACTGCAGTTGTACCAACTAAACAGCTGAGCACTTGTTTGGACAATAGGCGTTCACAATTGTTTATAACATGAAATACAAACGGTACAGACTGAACATGCATTTATTACATATCCATAGAGAATGACCATATTATTGTTTGGTGCACAATGCATTTTCTTACAAGGACATCATAGTAATCGGAATTAAGTAAGTCTTAGTAATCACTTTGACAGCCACTCGAGGGGCTTGCTGATTGTGGTTATGCAATATTTGCAGTACTGATGTTCTTGGTCTCCATAATATCTTCATAACCAGTCAAATTCCAAGAAATGTTTTGTTACCTCCTGCAAATACCTTTGCCAGAGCCAATATTATACCACATAGCCAAAAAAAAGCTGGAAAGCAAGTTATAGTTATTAAAATGATAAATATTAGGAAATTTTCATTTCCAATGGATGACCATTCACACAATTATATATTCAAAGTCCTTCTCTGGCTGACAGCAGAGAGGTAGCAAACATTCATTTAAACTGCAGATCCCTTCTAGCACAGTAAAGGAAGCCTGATAAGAGAAAGTCACAAAATGCCTGGTCTTTCTAATATCCGCTTAGGTGACGAACAGTATATCAGTTTATCTTTTTAAACACAAAAATGATGCAGGTGTCTCTGGAACACAGGAAACTCAGAAGCAGCCGAGTTATATATTTTTGATATCTAAGTTTTTCATATCCTAACAACACGTGCATCTGGTCCAGAAGCTGATAACAGCATGATATTTTGTATACAAAGTCGCTTAGGAAGAAATTTGCTGTCACAATAATTAATGGTAGTCCACAAGCCAAGAAATTCATTTCTATAGTTATGTAAAATGCAGAGTTATAAAATAACACATATTTCAAGATTAAAGCATACTGGAGCAAAAAGTATTTCAAGACTTATCTATCCTGTTAGATTATTGTTAATTGTGTACCTCCAACATCAGATATTACAATCACGTTTATCTACACAATCCGATAAAAAAAAAGCCATCTAAAAAACAGGGCGCTTTACATATTAAAGGATAACTGTGATCATTTTTAAAATTACTGAAAATAAAATATTATTTAATATTACTGAAAATGTGTTTCATTTAGACAAATATGTTAATAGCCATGTTGCCTATTTTTTTGTTTTGTTATGAATTTATACAAGTTAATGACTCTTTAGTGTAGCTTCTAATTTACCCATTTTCTGTAGGAGAAATATTTTTTAACCATCTGTGGTCAAAACTCCACTTATTTACTAAAACCAATGGAGGCTTGTCCATAAAAACAAAAGAAGCCACTCCCACATTTTTTTTAGCAATAAAAATAAACCAGCTATATTGACATAGTATTGAATAATTGTAAAACTGTAAGTTAGAATATAAATATGCTTTTTTTCTGTTATGATTAATTATGCAATTCCCTTCTCCTTATTGATGACTGGACATGCTGTGAAGGTCTGAACAACTAATCCTGTCAGGATGTTGGCATATTTTTGAAAAACTTTCTACATTCACTGTGTATAAACCAACCTAAGGTGCATATATATATGGTTGAAGGATGCTGTCATTAACTATAGGTATTGATGACTTTACTGGATGCAGGAAACAGTGCTGGGCTGATCCTAGGTATGAAATTAAACAGTGGTTTGTAGTGGTTATGGTGCTTGAAGTGTTGCATTAAATTGTAAATGTTTGATACAAGTTATTGTTAAAAAAATGTTGCTCTGTGTCCCACTATAAAGAGGAACTGCTGCTTTTCTTATGATGTTCCTCTTTCTCTTATCTGAAGAAATGGTAGTAAAGTCATTTTAAGGAGTCAAGCCATTTATAAACATATCCACTACAGTTCAGAGAGAGATCCAGAAGCTCTGTTCGCTGACCTAAACCCAGAGGTTCAGGACTTAGCTAAATGGCGGATCAGCCATGCTTTCAGTGAACCAAAGCTGCATTGCAAGGCTTAGCTTAAGAGAGCTAACAGAGAACTATCTCACTGAGATGTAGAAGGCAGTTAGTGGCACTGGCAGACAACAGATGAGAAGTCACAGCATTCTAAAATGCTTACCCCCTGCATTAGGATGGAACCAGGGCACTTTTGGCACCGTAACCACTAGATTCTGGTATAGTGCTTATGGTGTTTGGAGTATTCATTTAATCTTCTCTAACATTTGTGACAACACCCATTAGCATTGCATCATATAGTTACCTACCTGTCGGCAAATTGTCCTGTCCTCTAAGGCTGTCATTTGGGTAAATACATCAGGGGATAGATGTTTACCTCTTTCAAGTAGTTGTTTCCTAAACATGTGTAGGTATAAGTTTATGGTGCTGAACATGGCATGGTCTCTCATTGGATTATGGGTAGAGTACAAGGTAATTATTTTTTCAGAGCCCAAAAAGTCAGGGTATGCAGTCAAATTCTAGAGAGTAAAGTCTAGTTCCCCACTATCTTTAAACCTTACTTGCTGTTACTAAAAAACATGCACAAATTAAAGGTCGGAAACTGTCTCAAAGTACAATTTTGACATGCCCAGCACTTGTACAGGATGTCAAAATTTAGCTCTTGAACATTATGTGCACAGTTTTTGTATTGATAAGTTGTTACTTCACACGGCAGTGACAAGCCAGGTGATAATTGTAGTCAACAGCAAATTGTGAGGATTACTTCTCATTTTTCAGGGCTGCCTACCGGACAAGTATTGTGTGAGTAAGGATTGAGTGCTCAAATTGCTGTTCTTACCCAGGGGTCCCACGATTTTTTTTTACTAACATTGCATGTTGATCAGAAAGAAAAGGACGGTCACATACATCAAGCACATACATTTTTATTGTTATTATTATTATTGCCATTTATATACATGTTACTTTCAATGCAGTTAGTCATACCCAGGTAGGGACAGGCAGCTCCCATCAATGCAGGCAACTCTGTGAGGGAGAGCTGTTTGTTTGACACTGTATTTTGTATTGTTGGATAGTTGAGGATGTGCAGTTCAGGCAAGATAAAGATATATGCTGAGCCACATAACTAGTGACAATTGTTGTCTGTGAAGGGATATGCACATTGTGATGTCAGAACATCACAGACAGTCAGAGTTCTACTATCCTGCCATTGAGCTCCTTTTCTGAGAGGCCATGCTGCATTGTGAGGTCATACTACACAAAGACAGTGTAACTGAAATAGCAAAACAACAAAATGATAGACAGTGTTTGAACAATGACAGTTAGTCTCTATGCAGAGAGTGAAGCAGGCAAGATCTTAATGTTGGGTTTACAGACACTGTGTGACCCAAAGTGCATGTATTTGATTGAAAGATTCTGTCGTATACTAAAGATAGGGATGTGTTTTGCTATTTTTTTTTACACATGCGCTTTAAAAAAAAAAAAAAAAAAAAGGATTATTATATAAAAAAAAAAAATTGATGTGACTTTTTGGGTGACAGCAATCCAAAGAAGGAGCTTCCAGGCTTCTTTTGGAGGTAGCAAAGACAAGACACGGCAACAAGCCCTCGAAAGAGTAAGAATATGGTGGCAAAAGTGTTATTTTAAAAACAAATATCTATATTTTTTACCTACACGAGTGTCTTTGTAATAGCATGCCACTCAATTGTAAAGGTACCATATTACTGTCAAAATACTTTAAATACTGAAAAAATATATATTTGATAGAATTATTATGCAGTCGTGCACACAAGGGGACTGAGCAGGTGGATTAAGATTGAGTTGTGTAAATTAAAGTAAATTTTGTTATATATATTTCTTCTTTTAAGAAAGTAGTTTAGGTTCAAGTCAGTACAAGACATTTGAGATGAGCATTTTCCTTTCACACATCAAAGGCTGAACCGCAGTGTCTGTATATTCCCAACCCAACATCTCCTCACTGAGGTGTTCTCTGTCACTCCTCCTTTAAATCAAGAAATATTACATTTCTTGGCACAGCTGAGAGCCTTCCGTCAGAGCCGCTGGCCACAGATCAAAACCTGACTTACCGACCCGGAATCTATTTTGAAAACACTCTTCTTTGTTAACCCTTTCATCGGCTTCATAATTATATAACATCAAACTAAGATTTTTGGGTTGCTGGGTATTTACAATACAAGCAGACAAAATGAATTCACAAATAGCTTGTATTTCCAGCAGGAAAAGGATTTTAATTTCAAACATTTTTGCATTCGGTAAAAAATAATTGTGAGTGACTGCTACTATGCATAGCTATTTGCAATTAATGTTCATTCATGACGATCATTTGTTGCTCCACAGCTTCATGACAAAATTAACCATATAAATATATACATGTCTGTCTGTGTGGCATGTGCAATTGAGAGACAGTTTGTCTTTTCTTGCCATTGCTACATTATCTGTATTAAAATACACAAAACATGAAAATTGATAGGGTTAAACTAATTAAAGTGAGAAATCAAAGTGAATTTTAAATTTAAGGCCAAACTAACCGAGATTGAATGCATAGCAAATCAGATGTTTCCAGTTCCAGTCGCTATTTTGACTTTAAATTTAAATCCACTTTGAATTTTCAATTTAGTGAATCACCCTGAGTGTTTATAGTTATATACAACTTGCTCTTATTAAGCAAACAGTACTTTGCACCTCATTTTCAAAGGTTGCCGTACAAAATTGCTGATTTTTAAAAATGAATAAATTCATTAATTACTTTAATAGTACAGTAAGTAATAAATGTTTGCCTGTTAAATAACTTTAAAAAACACACACACCCAAGGAATGTGCTACACACATGTATACTGTTTGTTACCTAACTTGATGTCAGTCATTTGTTTCTATCAGAAGGATATAAGCCTGATAAAACTTTATTGGAAGTGAACTCTATGACTGACCATCACTCTGATCTAGCGATTCTTCCAGCTACATACATAGGTGTATATTTATAGAGGATATATGCAAAAAAAACAAAAAACAAAACAAAGGGTTTTTAAATATAGATCATGCTACCTTAGGGCCCCTGGTGAGGGGGGGAGGAGGGGGAAGGGGGTGGACTAGCCCCAATTAAAAAAAACAGAAACAATGTGTCACATAAAAGATACATAATGTAGAGCATGTATTAGAATAAAATAATGCTATTTCATGGTTCTATATGCATTCATAACCACTTGATTATCAGAAAGAATAGATAGATAGATAGATCGATAGATTAAGTTATTTGGAGAATGTAAGCAAACTAGCCTTAATCTTATTCTTTTAAGTAAAGAAAAAAGAATAACTACCTTTTTGATTTTAGATAATATATGGTATTTTAGTTAAATGGTATGAAAAAGATTGGCACAAATTGAATGTAACTTGGCTTTAAGAAATAAATAGGGAGAAAAAGGGGAAAGGAAAAAGAGTTACTGTTACTGGATTTCATAGCAGAATATTAGACTGCACAGAGCTATAGTAAAAACAGAAATGTATTATCTCTCAATGGAAAACCATTGCATAAACTACAGACTAATGCATGCATAGAAACAACGCACTATGAAGTGATATATTAGCATTGTGACTCATCTATCGATACCAGCGTGTATGATATACGGAGCTTAGAAAACACGTACAAATGCATCTCTCTGGTGATGCTCATGACAGGAGAAGGTTTATAACATCTCAAATTTTTTTTGTAGTATTTGTATTATACACAATGGAAGCTGATAATCCTAAAGGTTATGTCTGGTGTTTTACAGGCAGGGGGCACTGTGGGCTTAGAATATTTTTGAGCAGAAAAATCTTCATGGCAGCATTGTAGCCTCAGGAGGACAGAATGTTTTCATTTTATATAATATCTGTTCAGATTAAACGGATGGGTTGGGGGTTATAAATACAATAAGCATTGCTGGGGTCCCCAAATATTTGGAGATGAGTAAAGCCAAGAGGGGGGAGGTGGGAAACAAAAATATCAACGAATTACGCATTTACAAATCTGTGAATAACGTAAACCCTGGGGCATTATGCAGATACCAGCTCTCAATAGAATATAGGCAACCATAGATAAATAATCTAAATCTATCAATCTATCTATCTATATATCTAGTTATCTTTCTATCTTTCTATCTATCTATCTATCTATCTATCTATCTAGTTATCTATCTATTTAGTTATTTATCTGTCTTTGGATAAGTGGATGGGTGGATGGATAGATAGATAGATAGATAGACAGATAGATATATAGATAGATAGATAACTAGATAGATAGATAGATAGATAGATAGATAGATAGATAGATAGATAGATAGATAGATATTAGATTTAGAATATTTATCTATGGTTGCCTATATTCTATTGAGAGCTGTTATCTACCTAATGCCCCAGGGATAGTTGAGATTCATCAATAATTTTCTATAACTATAAAATATGTTATAATTTAAAATATCTACATGCACATGTGTAAAAGCTTTTATTAACTCAAATTCACATACGTGCAAAAATAAAGTATCTAAAAGATAAAGTCAGGCAAAAAAAGATGACTTAAAAAAAAAAAAAACTCCAACTCGGCCACATTTGACTATTTCACCATAAATTTTGCAATTTGTTTTTTTCTTCACAACAATTCAGTACTGAGTGAATAAAACCTTTAAACTCAGGTATGAAAAATAAGCAGAAAGCCAACACACCGCCTCATTAATCTCAACTTCCAGGAATGGTCTTTATGCTAAATTATTTACAGGAAACCATCTAGTTTTGCATCATGCAAGTCCTCATTATATATCATTGCTTTATGATGATTAAGTAAACTTAATTTTTTTTATTAATTCAGCAAAATAAAAATAAAAAATATTATAGGCACATTAAAAAAGTCACAGCACATTTTTAGTACAAGCAGCAATCCTCTAGTAAACAAAATGAAAATACTGACTAAATAACTCTAATAACAATACATATTCAGTATTATCATAAATGGCATTTACAAGTATTTAGAAACTCCAAATACAAGACAAATATATTTATTTTCAGAATCACTGAAAGCGAGGCACTTATGTAAGTTGCACTGCTACCTTTTATCATTTAGATTTACTTTATGATAAAGTGGAAAATGTTTGCTATTTTTGTGATATACCTCAATTAAATACTCTGTTAAGTAAATGCTATAAAAATGAATCGAATAAGATATATGTTTTTTTTTGGGGGGGGGGGAATCTCTGAAATGTATTGACTCTTTTTGAAACAAAACAGGAAAAACTTTATACAATTTTCATTAAACAAAATATATTTACAAAATTTGTATCGAAATAATTTTGTTTTACTTTGTTTTGTTTTTTTGTAAAAATATTAACAGTGGTAAATATTACAAATGTAATATGTATTTTTTTTTACGTGACTTGGCGTGTTTGTTTGAAGGTACTCTGTAAGAGATGCATCTAAAAAATGAATTATTCTCCTTTGGTATAGATATCTCATATAGAGACTACATCAGTAAGCATTTGTTTGTTCTTTCAATAATTCGTAATTCTAAAAACAGTTGCTATATTACTTTCATATTTTCCATTTCTGGAATGACTGACTTTACAAATCCTTCCAGTCCAAAATACAGCAAATGCATATAATATTTACATGCATTTAGGCACTGTCAAGATTATTAATTGTAGTTTAGTAATCATATATTTTTATTATTAAAATATTTTACCAGGAAGGATACTTTGAGATTTTGCTTGTTTTCAAGTATGTCCTGGGTCCACAAAACATTGCATTGATACATTAGGGTACAATAAAATACAAAACCAATATTAATACACAATAAATACAAAATTTAACATAGAACAGGTAGGAAATATATAATCAACCATGGCAGGTGCATTCTGTTTTGAGATATGTAGCGAGGGATCTTAGGACTGGGGAAGTTGTGCGGGAGGTCGTTCCATAATTGAGGTGCTCTATAGGAAGAAGAGGATCGGGCTGCTTTCTTTTTGTATTGAGGTAGACTAAATAAAGTGCTGGTACTGGATCGGAGGTTATAGGAGGTGGGAACAGCTGGAGAGAGCATTCTGCTCAGGTAGGATGGGAGCTTCCCAGAAAAGCTCTTAAACACAAGGCTGGAAAGATGAAGGGTGCGTCTGGAATCCAGCAACAGCCAGTTTAGTTCTTTTAGCATGTCACAATGGTGGGTCATGTAATTACATTGCAGTACAAAGCGGCAGAACGAGTTATGCAATGTATTAGGTTTATTAAGATGGGTTTGCGGTGCAGGTGCATATACTACATCCCCATAATCAATGATTGGCATCAGCATTTGCTGTACAATCTTTTCCTTTACATCATTTCCTTTACTTTAGGGCTTAGGCAGGATTTGTTTCCTAGTTTTGGATAAAGTTTAGATGCAAGTTTTTCTATGTGGAGGCCAAAAGATAGACTGTGGTCTAACAACATACCCCAGTATTTGAAAGAGTGGACTGTGGTCAATGTGCTTTTTTGTTTTGATGGATAGGTGGGAATTGTGTAATTTGTGTAATTTAGATACTGTTCCAAAGATCACTGTGACAGTTGTGTCAGTGTTTAGGTTCATGCTGCTAAGCTCCAGGTGGAAATAATGTTTTTTTTAAATTAGATTTTTAGTGTATTTTATCTGTATTTTAGTGTAATAATCTTTACAATATCAAGCAACAAGCTAAGGTTTTAGACAGAGCAATTTAAAGTAAGATGTGCCAATAACATGTCATATGGCATATGTCATTTCTGTTCTAAGTGGCATGAATTCCCACTGACTGAACTTTTTTTGAACATCTGTGTCCATATTTTATTTTAATAATAAAGATTTTTTTTTAATGATAGTCAGTCTGCTTTATAAATACATCAAGTTGTCTACCGACAAAGTGATTCAGAAAACCTTAATGGGTTAGTTCTTGAGGTCAAGCTTTTCAGGATGGTCACATTTTATATCATTGCTTGATGAACCTTACATTAAAAGAGCCCAATTAGTTCAGCAGGCAGATCATATACTAAATATTAAATAATAAAATGCATTTGAAAAAAATTTGCTGGGAGCCAACCAAAGCACCCATTTGGAGACCTGCTACTAATAGGCTACTAACCAGGAGGTAATAAACCTATTCCCTTTAAGTTATGTATGTTATCCAGAGATATCACTGTGGCATTCAGAAATACTTTCCAGTTGTCTCATTATATGTTCACTTTGCTACAGACATTGTGAGACAAGATGTGAGATCATATACTGGTGCCCTTCTCTGATTAATGTGCAGCATGATAAGGGGAAGCAGGTAGGAATCATTTGCTACCTTGTGCACAGATTTTTACTCCTCAGCTACTGTCATCCAGTTACGAGCAATACCAGGCTCCAGTCTCCAGCTCACAACAGACATTAGGGACCAGTATGGAAAGAAGGAGGAGGTTAATTGAATTTTAAAGTGTGTATACATATATATATATATATATATATATATATATATATATATTTCTGAATGTTTAATTGTGTGTGTGTGTGTGTGTGTTACAAAAACTGTCTATTGCTAAGGGTACCTGCAGAAATGCAGTATGAAGTCTGAAAAACAATACCTGTCTGTGTTCATTTGCATGTCAAGCCGGGAACTCTGGGATAGTTGTGGAAACATGATTTGTTGAGTGTCTGTGCCCAGAAATGGAATCCAGTGGACCTTGTGGAGTCAATTGGATGACTTGGACTTTGCCGACGATCTCGCACTTCTCTCCCACAGCCAGCAACAGATGCAAGAGAAGATCAGTGTGTTGGCAGCTACATCAACACAGGTTGGACTCATCATCCACAAGGAGAAGACCAAGATCATAAAACCAACTTCAGCAACATCAACCCAATCACCCTGAATGGAAGCCCCCTGGAGAAAGTATAGTTCTTCACCTACATGGGCAGCATCATCGACCAGCAAGGTGGAACAGATGCAGATGTCAAGGCAAGGATCGGCAAAGCAAGAGTCGCCTTCATCCAGCTCAAGAACATCTGGGCTTCCATAGAGCTAACCTTGACCACCAAGATCCGACTGTTCAACTCCAATGTGAAGTCAGTACTGCTGTACGGGGCTGAAACCTGGAGGAAAACCAAAACTACCAATAGAAGAATCCAGACATTCATCAACAGCTATCTCAGAAGGATTCTCAACATTTGCTGGCCAGACACCATCCGTAACACCAACCTATGGGAAAGGACCTGCCAACTTTCAGCAGTGGCAGAAATCTGGAAGAGAAGATGGGGCTGGATAGGGCATACCCTAAGCAAACTGCCAACCAACATCACTAGGCAGGCTCTCCAGGTGGAATCCCCAAAGAAAGAGAAAGCTAGGCCTTCCAAGAAACACCTGGTGACGCGACCTCGAGGCAGACATCACAAGGATGGGCTACACCTGGAGTAAACTAGAATGATGGCCTGGGATACCCCAGGAGGGTTGGAGGGCATAAGTAAGTAAATGTGCCTAAGAGGGATCTTCCAAAGTCTAACTTGAGATATGTACGTGATGCACAACAGTTATTTTTCCATATAAATATGCACAAACACACATTACATTGCGTATACTCTATTAGAGTGTAGTAAGTGTATCTGATTTGATTGCATATACATGGCTGTTCTCAGGACTACACATAGCATACATATACATCTCCATCTGTGTGATGTCCACTAAGTGGACACAATCACTACTTCCCACGCCAAATGGGCATTGAGGTAAACCTTGATAAATCAGTGTAGATCTATACTATGCCCCCTCCCTTTAGCCTGGGGGAGCACAATTCCTATTTCCATCTATAGAACCTTCACCTTAATAATTGGTATGGTCTTTTACTTGATGGATGTACAAGTACACAATTTAGTAAACCAACCAGCCAGAGACTTATAGAAAAAAAAATCACTTTTGTTTCATCACAGCAAAGCAATGTCGTTGACTGTTTACTTCAGAATATGTTTATTACTCACATGTTCACTTCAGAATATGTTTATTACTCACTTTTAGCTTTCTGCATTGTGATATGAGGCAAGTATAACGTGTTAAGCACTATACTATAATAACTATAGAATTACATTTGGAAAAAAAACACTTTCATCAGTCTCTGACCCTTGTAAGGAGACATCTCAGAAACAGTGCGAAGGCCAGTGATGCTACAGGAAACAACTTATTGTAAGCTATTGTCTCAGACCAGGAGGAATATGAAATACCTGTTGCAACCTGTGTGAACCCACTAAAGTAACACAGGGATCCAAGTTAAAGGACCACTATAGTGCCAGGAAAACATACTCGTTTCCCTGGCACTATAGTGCCCTTGAGGGTGCCCCCACCCTCAGGGACCCCCTCCCGCCCGGCTCTGGAAGGGGGAAAGGGGTTAAAACTTACCTTTTTCCAGCGCTGGGTGGGGAGCTCTCCTCCTCCGATCCTCCTCTTCTCCTCCTCGTCGGCTGAATGCGCACGCGCGGCAAGAGCTGCGCGCGCATTCAGCTGGTCACATAGGAAAGCATTATCAATGCTTTCCTATGGACGCTTGCGTGCTCTCACTGTGATTTTCACAGTGAGAATCACGCAAGCGCCTCTAGCGGCTGTCAATGAGACAGCCGCTAGAGGAAATAGGGGAAGGCTTAACCCATTCATAAACATAGCAGTTTCTCTGAAACTGCTATGTTAATGAAAAAATGGGTTAACCCTAGAAGGACCAGGCACCCAGACCACTTCATTAAGCTGAAGTGGTCTGGGTGCCTAGAGTGGTCCTTTAAGGTATATCCCAGGGGTAACGAACCACCAGTCTCTGGAGAGTAAAAGCTGTGTGACTGCTGTCTATATACACAGATATTAATAAGTAGATCGCTAAAGAATGATTATGTATTTTACTAAGTTAAAAGGAGGTAAAGTTGGGAGATGTGGCTTTAAAAAGTAATAGTTAACATCTATTTGGGCTAAATAATGGAGTTTTGTATTATTTCATGCAAATAAACTTTATGTATTACCTCTATCAGACTGACCAGTTCCACTCAGTTTCTACTGCTGATTTGGAAGTTCCCTGGGTGCCAGATTACTGCTGAGCCAGGAGGAGACCTGTTACCCACAGCTAATTTAACTTGCATAGATTTTTTAATATAATTTCTTTATCCGCAGACGAAGACGATCAGTAGCAAATGTGATTTTCTGAGGACAAAAGATTAGAGTTGATGGTACCTTATAGAAAAGGAGAACATTAGCTCCAATATCTGGTTTTTGTAAATAGTACCTATGTCTGTCTCTGTGTTAACATATGAGAATAATCCTCATATTTCACAAATATGTACCTGTGTGACTTCTGATGTTATTTTGAAGCAGCACGTAAACAAATTGAACATGTGAGATACATTTTACAGTGATAAAAGACAGTTAAAGAGTTTTTTTTTTTTGAGTACAAAGCAAATATTCACAATTAAAATATATACTTTAGTAGCGTTTACAATATTATATTGTTTTCATGTTGGTTTATCTCTACCCAGAGGATCATACATTAGCTTATTTTATTGCATTCAAGTGGGTAACATTTTCTTTCCCAACAATACTCACTTTGTAGTTTTTAAATATATACAGATGAGGCTGGTGCCTAAATTGAATTGTGGATTAGAAATTGAGAAAATAAAAAACTATATGCGTGTTCACTTTATTAGTTTGGTTATAGCAATTCCATATACTGGTTTAAAATAAGTGAGTTACTTGGAGCACAGTTGTTGTATGAGCCAAAGGATAACACACATGGGCCCAGGGGCGCTTTATCCTAGATGGTCTTTTACCCTGAAGAAGCATTCCAGTTTCCCCCTGGACAACTAGGGAAGAGAGAGCATGTCTGCTGCCCATGATCATGGGCTTGTTTTAAAAGGAAACAAATGTTGCAAATTGAGGGGTTTTATGGATAGTGAGAGAGGGAGGGGACTTACCAGTCGGCAGGATCAGTTGAGGGACCCTGACTGTTTTCTAGCTGACTGTACCCTGTGGAAAAAACAATAGATTACTTTAGTTCCCTACAGTGCCCTGGAGACTCACTTGCTGAGACTCTTGCAGGCCTATCAGGAGTCATACGGGCAAAGTGCCCTGGATTAGCTGGTGTCAGGAGTGAGGGCTCTAGCTGGATGGACCCGGCGGACAGAGAACCAGTTGGACGAGGCCTCCATCGCATTTATCCCCCAGCCAGTGTGGCACAGTGACTGGAGGCGGAGGATGAGTTGGGATGACGGTGGCGGCCAGGGCGCGAACATGGGCCGTCTATAGGTGACAGGGAAACAGTGGAGTCGGGATGGATGCGCAGGAGTGGAGCGGGCCCAAGATGGCAATGGCGGAGGTCCAGCTGGACGATTGCACATCCCGCACGCTTCTTTTCCAGCAGGAAGTGAGGTCATCGCACACGCCCCATATCGTGAGTATGTCAGACGTCAAAGTCAATGCTCAAGGCGAGTACGCTGTCGCGAAGAAGAGGACGATCATCATAGGCCTTGCATTCTACAATGGATGCAGCGGCGGTTGGAAGGACGAATCTCAGGAATGGATTGCAGTAGAGCCTGGCAACCGGCTGCGAGTCTGCAGTCGCCACTCCGGGGTCGGACAGCTCCAGTTCTGGATTAGAGGAAGAGTCTCCAGTGGTTTCTGTGCTGGAATCTCGTGTAGCCAACCATGAGCATTGCGCCAGCGCCTGGGATGCGCCGGCTGGGACCAGGGGAGGGGGAGAGTGTGCCCAGGGTTTCATAGTCAAGGGAAGTGCTTAGTCTGCTCAGGGCAGTGCTTGCCCTGGGGGGTTGGTCCGTTCTCTTCCCAGGCCCCTTCCGTTCTCTCAGTCCATTCACATAGCCAAGTCAGGTGTGCAGAGGGTGAAATCCCAGCGGGGGTCACGTCCATGCTTGCCGGGCTGTGAATTGTCCCCATTGGGCATGCATGTTTTGCTGGACATCAGGGACAAAATTCTTAAAGATGAGTACGTGGATTTGCTGTCCCTGGTTCCCCCGGATAGGGAATCAGTGGATAGGCACGCGGCGAGGTGGCATGTCGGATGGGGAAAAAGGTAAGCAGTAGCAGCGTACCTTTGGCAACTGGCTTCAGGGGTTCTCCATTTTTGCTAGCAATTTGTTGCAGCATTTTCCGGAGAAGGCACTGGCGTTGTTTGGGTACCTAGACGTAATTTGGGGCGTATAAGATATATGGGGGTTAATGATAGTTTAAGTACGACCAGCAGTTTTGCCAGAAACTGGCAATGAATCCAGGCATGGATTTTGGGGTCCAGGGCGGTAACCTATGGCTGCTGCTAATGACCCACTGATGTCCATCCCCCTTTCCAGGAGCAGCCAGCGCACGAGTGCCTGCATTGTGGGGGAGCCCACCCAGCGTTACGGTGCTGTAAAACAGGCAAGCAGGGAGGTAGGTTTTCTAGAGAGGATCTACCTAGAGCGGAGGATGCCTGTGAGCGTGGTAAGGATGCGCCCATGACTCAACCAGTATCCTTAGCATAGGGAAGTGCAGATTTTGTTGCATAGGTTTTCCGTGGGTTTTTGGATACCTTTTGTCCATTCGTGTTCCCCGTTGTTTGTGGGAAATTTGCATTCGATGGTGGATAAGGAAACTATTCTTGAAGAGAAGCTTCTGAAAGTAGGATGTTCTTTTAGGTAGGATGGCTGGGCCATTCGATTTTTTGCCCTTCTCCAATTTACGGGTCTTTCCCCTAGGGTTGGTGCCCAAGAATCATCCAGCGGCTTTTCGTCTCATTCATCACCTGTCCTATCCATCGGGTGGATCGGTGAATGATGATATTGATAAAGAAGTGTCTCGGGTTTGGCATGCCTCTGCTTGAGTTGGTTTGTGAGGCTAGGACGGGTGCCTAGCTGGCGAAGTCAGACATTGAGTCTGTGTTTTGCTTGCTTCCAGTTCACCCTGACTGCTTCCACTTGTTGGATTGCCACTTTAAGGGGTTGTTCTTTTTTGATATGTGTTTGCCAATGGGTTGCACTGTTTTGTGTTCATACTTTGAAATGTTTGAAATGTTTGCCTTGTTTCTTGAATGGGTGGTTGCTCAGGTGTCGGGTCTGTCATCCTTGATTCATTATCTGGACAATTTTTTTGTTTGTGGGTGTGAGAGTCAGACAACTACGCAGTGCTCCTGGAGTCAGTTCATCGGGTCACGGTTAACTTTGGGGTCCCGGTGGCAA
Organism: Pelobates cultripes; assembly: GCA_933207985.1. Classification (NCBI taxonomy): domain Eukaryota; kingdom Metazoa; phylum Chordata; class Amphibia; order Anura; family Pelobatidae; genus Pelobates; species Pelobates cultripes. The sequence continues at coordinate 94,940,798 of OW240920.1, read as the reverse complement.
GGGATAAGTTGGTGGGGTCGGTTTGGGTTCTGTCCTATCTGGGGATAGAAGTGGATTTGCGAGTCATGGTTTTCCGGCTTCCAGCAGATAAACTGGTTCAGTTGCTTCGCTTGGTGGATTCGGTCAAGGATGCTAAAAAAGTTCAACTGCGCCAGTTGCAGGTCTTGTTGAGGCATTTGAATTTTGCATGTCGGGTTTTATCTATGGGTTGGGCCTTTTGTCGGTGGCTGTCATTGTTAACGGCTGGAGTCAACAGCCTTTTCATTTTATCTGTATCACTCGTTGGCATCGGGAGGATCTACAGGTATAGAGCTCCTTTCTGGGTATGTATTATGGGCAATCTTGCTGGTTATGTAGCACAGTGTCAAATGGTGACTTGGATTTATACACTGATGCATCGGGTTCTGTGGGCTGGACTCGGCAATGGCGTGATAGTGGGTATTTTAACGTTCCTGGAATTTTAACATTTTGAAGCTGCGCTGTCCGCTGGGGGGCACGATGCTGGCACGGCATTGCGTGCAAGAAGGGAATCGATGTGGCAGGTTTTCCTGGACAGCGCAGCTGAAAAAGGGAGCAACACGTTGAGTCACTTTGGGGAGACGACAGTCTGCACGGAGCTGATGGCAAATAGCTATTGAGCTGTTGAGGCTTGTGGAACAAATGTTTTGTGAGAACTGTCTGTTGGGCAAGCGCCCAACAGCTGACAGAGTTTTGGACATTGTTAAATGGTTATGTTAATAAAAGCTGTGGCTGTTGCCCTTATCCACTATGAAAATGTGTCATGTCTGTTATTGGGGGAAACAGTGGGGGATGATATGGGTCAGAAGTCAAGTTTCCCCCTGGACAACTAGGGAAGGGGGAGCATGGCTGCTGCCTATGATTGTGGGCTGGTTTTAAAAAGGAAACAAATGTTGCAAATTGGGGGGTTTTGTTGAGAGAGAGAGGGTGGGCAATTACCCATCAACAGAATCAATTGAGGGAGCCTGACTGTTTTCCCACCCTCCCACCCTAGTTCTGGAATTGTGTTCTTGGTGTCTTGTTGTTTATTTTGTGTTGTCACAGTTTGGTGGGTTTTCCAGGACAGCGATACTGAAAAAGGGAGCAAGACGCGGAGTCAATTTGGGGAGACGACGCCCTGCAAGGATGGTAGATCCCCAGCTAGCATAGCAATGTGGGAGTTGCACGACAGATGGGGATCTATCTTTTCTCCACTCTTACGCTAGAGGGAGGCCCAAAACAATTTCTTGCACCAGGGCATGCTCTACATTAGTTCTGCCACTGGGTTGGGGAGGAGGGTGTGATTCAGGGGGACCAAGCACATGCTTGCCCAGGGTCCAATCAATATTAAAGATGGCCATGGCTATAGTAGCTATGTTGCTTAGATTGTTTAAAACAAATGCATGCATACTTGCTTGTGTGGGTTGCTAGGGAGGGAGTAATTTGAATGTATGGTTTTATTACCTTAAACCTCATTTGGAGTTATTCATAAAATCAAAAATTGTGGGATAAATGTAAATTTTAGACCAAACAGCACAGCTACAAAATTAGGCATGTAGGAGATTTCTTTCAATTTGGATATTTTGGCCGAAAGGTTGCAGTTCTCTTTAGTTTGGGGTTTATGAATAACCCCAAGAAATCTAATCAGTAAACAGAGAATTAGCAAGCATTAACAAGGAAACTGCTAATTATCTAAAGTTACCCCTGGGAAGAAATTGACAAAATGTGGCTTTCATTTCCAGTCTGTTGGTTGATGTGATACTCTGGAACAGCCCAGCCAAACACTTTCCTTTTCAGTTCAAGATTGTGGAAAAGGTAATATCTTTCTATTTCATTGCCCAAAGAGTTTGAAATTGAGTGGGAAATCTTGCAAATGATTACATAAGGCTTCGAGTAGAAGTTTTCTATATAATAAAAAATAAATAAATAAATAAATAAATAAATAATAATAATAATAATAATAATATATATATATATATATATATATATATATATATATATATATATATATTTGCAAGAAAAAGTATGTGAACCCTTTGGAATGATATGGATTTCTGCACAAATTGGTCATAAAATGGGATCTGATCATCATCTAAGTCACAACAATAGACAATCACAGTCTGCTTAAACTAATAACACACAAAGAATGAAATGTTGCCATGTTTTTATTGAACACACCATGTAAACACTCACAGTGCAAGTGGAAAAAGTATGTGAACCCCTAAACTAATGACATCTCCAAGAGCTAATTGGAGTGAGATGTCAGCCAACTG
>OW240920.1:94918461-94931164 GCA_933207985.1 Pelobates cultripes | reverse complement strand
AAGGAATGAAATGGGAGGGGGGAAGGAGAAGGAATGAAATGGGAGGGGGGGAGAAGGAATGAAATTTGAGGAGAGGGGGAGAGGAATGAAATTTGAGGGGGAGGAGGGAGAGGAATTAAATTTGAGGGAGGGAGGGGGAGAGGAAGGAAATTTGAGGCAGGGAGAGAGGAAGGAAATTTGAGGGACGGGGGGAGAGGAAGGAAATTTGAGGGACGGGGGGAGAGGAAGGAAATTGGAGAGGGAGGGGGAGAAGAAGGAAATTGACGGGGGGGAGGGGGAGAGATTGACATCCATCACACACAATGCACACCTTGCACACAGAAAAACACACAATGCATTACACACAGATACACGTACACAAGCAATGCATCCCTTACACACAGCAACACACAATGCACCCCTTACACACACTCAATGCATCCCTTACAGACGCACACACTGCATCCCATACATACACAAACTCACCTTGCAGCCCTTACACATACAAACACAGATTCACACAATGCATTCCTTACACACATCAGGACATCCCCCACACACACACACACCCCTGTGAACAAACTCATTGGTGGAACATGAAGGTGGACCCTGGGACCCAGACCTTGAGCTGTGTAAAGGGCCCTCAAAAAAATGGAGCTGCTTCCCGTTCTCCCAGAACATTGATTTTTGTGACCACAGTTACAAACCGCCTCCAGAGAGCCTGTTCTACACCAGACCAGTGGAGCCAGACGGCAGCTAGAGCCCATCATCATCCTCATCTGGTTGTAAGTAGGCAATCTAGTATATTATTCGTGGCACTAATCTCTAATTTACCTCACATTAAAGGGACACTATAGTCCCCAGAACCACTGCAGCTTAATGTAGTGGTTCTGGTGTCTAGCCTGTCCCTGCAGGCCTTTTAATGTAAACACGGCGGCACTGCAGCACTGGTGTTAGTTAACATGGCAGATCATATGGGTGGGGCATTGTGATGTCACATGGGGGGGCGGCAAACTTTACTTTTGCCTAGGGCGGCAAAAATCCTTGCACTGGCCCTGTAGACACTGCATCCCTGTGGGCGGATTCGGGGGGGGGCAGCACTTTGGGCGGACTCGGATGCAGGCACCGGGGGGCCCAGACCTTGAGCTGTGTCAGGGGCCCCAACATTTCTGATGGCAGCCCTGTCCCCAGCGCCGAGGGAGCCTGGCGCAGGAGAAAGTTAAGTGATAACCCCTTCAGCCCGACAGGAGTTGGTCCCTGAGGGTGGGGGGGACCTAAAGACCCTATAGTGCCAGGAAAACGAGTTGGCACTATAGTGGTCCTTTCAGAGTATCCAAAATATGTCTGATTTGCTAGATTCAGCCTGTTTCACACCCCTCACTAACTCTGAAACCGCTATTTACCTGGCCTTTTACAGCTTCCTGAGGCCATGAGAATTCACCATCAGTGGCCAACACAACACTCAAGGTTGCCTTCGAAGTCCTACCTAATTAAACATCAGGATCATTACCTACTGACTCTACCCGTGACCAAAACGAGTCAACTGGGTCAATCCGTCCACATTCCATACTATCCCACGAATAATATATGGTGCCGGTGAAGCTTTTCGATTCCTACCTCCTCACCGTACAGAATATCGCATCTCTTCCGCTACTGTCACTTCACGGGACTATCCTCACTACCTCTAAGTTCATACATATGGTTATTGTTAATAAGGCTCGGTATGAACCCTAGCCTTTATTCAGGACACTTGTTTAGGATAGGGGCCGCATCTACAGCATGGAGCCGGAACATTTTATGTTCTTTACTCAATAAATTAATTTTGAGCATGGTATGTATTCCTTTTTGCCCACTTTATTTACTGGCCTACAGCATACATCAGTTTTGACTAACCTCAACCGACTTTTTCCTATCACAGGTTTGCTAACAACAATCTTACTTCATATCATAATCAATGTTGCCCCGAACACAAATTGGAAGGCTTGACCTGAAGTTGTGGGAGGGGCTTATGGACCTTTAAAAGGGACTTCCCCTTTCCCTACCCTACCATGTTAGGTCTGACGAGCTGCTGAACCACCCTCCACTCCCTTTATTCACCATACTCTTCTAGTGTAGGCCTACCTTATTTACTGGCCTACAGCTTAATTTTTTTTAATGAATTGGTTATGCTGATCCACCCTTCAGTATATCTAGTCCATGATAAAGAAATGCCTTACCCAAGCAAACCTTACATTTCTTTATCATGAACTAGACATACTAGTGGATCAGCATAACCTATTCATTAGAGACTTATCCCGATTGACCAAGATTTATTTTATCAAAGTCCTTTTGGAGCCTCCAGGAATCTTCATAGGTGTAGTGCCATCCCCACGAAATTGGCCCAATATCTGCACACCTCAGAGCTGGGATTGCTAGGCTCAGAACAAGGTGTCTATTTTATCTTATTAACATTTTTACACCCAGTTTTAACAGACTACACATTGGCTCGTCTCTTTTATGTTTCCTTTTTGAGATTCATTTTACAACGTATTGGAGGTGTGGTGCTGCCATAAAAGCACACCATCTTGATTACGGAGCCAGTAAACACAGGCTCCTTAAAATGTGAATGTCCTGACTTCAATGTCATATATTGTGTTCCACTTTATGTACCATCTGCACTATACTGTATTTTTTTGTCTTTTATATGTATCTCAAACCAAGCTTTTAATCAAGTTATGTGTGTTAAGTCTACCTCACAAAAGTACTATATATACAAATTGTTTAGCGCTCCACTTATAAGTGTAGGCTATCACTTACACCGGTTTATAGACTTAATCACTAAAAAAGCCAATTGTGGCAGATAGTGTGGCTACATGCTTCTTATAGGGAGAATTATACTTTATTTGCTACAAAATAAAACATACTGAATTAACTGACTCATTATTTTAATACTTTATAGTAGAATTGTGCATTTGGTTTCAAACTAATTGTGGTTTGTACGAGTTTGGCTGATCAGCGTTTATTCCAAATTCCATAAATCAACAAATTAAATGGATGAATCATAAAATAGACAAAGGACAAACCAAAAAAATTATGTCAAGATGTTAAAAAAGAATATTGGTGATTAGGGGTTATATAAAATATTTATATTATATATATATATATATATATTATACATATTATATACATATTTTACAGCACACTGATTGGCGCATTTGTGAGCCATTTTGTTTTTTTCTGAATTGTTTTTCCCAAAATGATTGCACAAATAAACTTTATCCAAATCAAAATGTCACATGGACAAAACCTAACTCTCCCAAAACATTTTTGTTCTGGACAAATGGATTCAGACAATAATATTTTTTTTTAACAGTTCTTATATTGCACTCTTATCCAGAGCCCTTACATATTTATATAAAAATAACATTAGTAATTATACAAACAGGGGATAAATAATCAGACACGGTGATATAAAAGACGATTAGAACCCTGCCTGTGAGTGTACAATCTAGAAGAGAATTGTACATTAAAAGGTTGCGGCCAGGAAAATGTGAAATCACAGAAATGTATCCATACTTCAATAGATATGTGCAATTCATTTCATTCCGAATGTACATTCGTGCGAATTTCATGCCATTTGGACGTTCGGATGCTTATGAATGTCCGTAATGCCGAGGTTCTGAAGCGCCAAAGTTTGCTAGTTCTGGAGTGCCAAAGCAGTGATTACTGCAATGATTTATTTTGTGTACCAGCCATCACTTGCTCTCACTTTGCTCTCTCACTCACTCTCACTTGCTTGTTCACACACAAATTGCTTTCTCTCTGCTCTCACACTCCGCTCTCACACTCTGCCCACTCTCTGCTCACTCTCTGCTCCTAAACTCTCCACAAAGATGATGTCACAAGGGTGAGATTATATAGTGTGCAGAAGTGTTGCATGCTGGTAGTGCTCCCTGATAAATATAATTTTGCAAATTATATATATACTAAACTAACACTACTAATTATTAACTAAACCCAGACCACTTCTTTAAGATTAAGTGGTCTGGGTGCTGCTGTGGTCCACTATGCAATGCACTATGCAATGTACATCATTACTGTATAAGAAACAAAAAACACCCCAATGCCAACACCCCGAATGCCTGAAATGAATGCCCGAATATAGTGTGCCCGAATGCCAAATGTCCAAACCAAATGCCATTCGTCAGTTCCGAAGTGCAGAACTGAAGCAAATGCCATTGGTCCAAATTGACGAAGCAGGCTAGTTTTTTTACTTACCTGAATTTCCAAACCGAACCAAATTTTTTGCCCATGCACATCCCTATTATTCAATGCTTTTCTATGGGGAAAGTCTGACGCTAGACGTCCTCATGCAGAGCGTCAGATAAGGGACTAAAGGTCTGTTTCGATTCCAGAAGCGCCCCCAGTGGCTGTCTGGTTGACAGCCACTGAGGGCAGACTTACAGCTACAATGTAAACATTGCAGTTCTCTGGAACTGCAGTGTTTTACATTTCAGCAATAAGTGCAATAGGGACACCTCACACAGACCACTTCAATAAGCTAAAGTGGTCTGGGTGCCTACAGTGTCCCTTTAACAATCCGTTATATCATACACAGTGAGTATGATAAAACTGGATTCTAGCAATACACTAGCAAGAAAAAGTATGTGAACCCTTTGGAATGATATGGATTTCTGCACAAATTGGTCATAAAATGTGATCTGATCATCATCTAAGTCACGACAATTGACAATCACAGTCTGCTTAAACTAATAACACACAAAGAATGAAATGTTGCCATGTTTTTATTGAACACACCATGTAAACATTCACAGTGCAGGTGGAAAAAGTATGTGAACCCTTGGATTTAATAACTGGTTGAACCTCCTTTGGCAGCAATAACTTCAACCAAACGTTTCCTGTAGTTGCAGATCAGACGTGCACAACGGTCAGGAGTAATTCTTGACCATTCCTCTTTACAGAACTGTTTCAGTTCAGCAATATTCTTGGGATGTCTGGTGTGAATCGCTTTGTTGAGGTCATGCCACAGCATCTCAATCGGGTTGAGGTCAGGACTCTGACTGGGCCACTTCAGAAGGCGTATTTTCTTCTGTTTAAGCCATTCTGTTGTTGATTTACTTCTATGCTTTGGGTCATTGTCCTGCTGCAACACCCATCTTCTGTTGAGCTTCAGCTGGTAGACAGATGACCTTAAGTTCTCCTGAAAAATGTCTTGATAAACTTGGGAATTCATTTTTCCTTCGATGATAGCAATCCGTCCAGGCCCTGACACAGCAAAGCAGCCCCAAACCATGATGCCCCCACCACCATACTTCACAGTTGGGATGAGGTTTTGATGTTGGTGTGCTGTGCCTTTTTTTCGCCACACATAGTGTTGTGTGTTTCTTCCAAACAACTCAACTTTGGTTTCATCTGCCCACAGAATATTTTGCCAGTACTGCTGTGGAACATCCAGGTGCTCTTGTGCAAACTGTAAACGTGCAGCAATGTTTTGTTTGGACAGCAGTGGCTTCCTCTGTGGTATCCTCCCATGAAATCCATTCTTGTTTAGTGTTTTTTTTTTTCCAAACTTTTTATTGAGTTTTAGTAGATTAGAGGGGAAGGGTACAGAAGAGAAGGGGATGTGTTTTACATTCAATACCCAAGGTTATCTCAGCCCCAATTCCAGAGGGTAGATCAATTATATAACAGATTTTTACCTTCCCTTCCTCAAATTACAGCAGCAATCATGAATCACTATTACTTGGGGAATCCCGGGTAACATCACTCTTATGTCAATAACATTTACGTCTACGTCATATTTATTCCCTTCCCTTCCACAGGGCAATAAGGGAGGGAGAAAGAACTAGGGGGAAGGTTAAATGGGGGGAGGGAGTGTCGATCTGCTAATGATAGGAGATTATGCTGAGTATTTAAATAGTCTCTATGGCTTTTGAGACACTGGGTTCTGTTGTCGCCAAGATTCCCATTGGTCCCATGCTGTATGCCAAGTCTTTTTTGTGGATCTTAGGCGCCTAGCTTCTAGCTCATACCGTTTAGTGTTGTCAACCTCACCCAAGCACTGCCCAATATCGGGAGAGTGGTCCTTGAACCACGACCTTCCTATTGTTGCCAATGCCGCGATGATGATGTGATATATTAGGTATAGGATGGCCTTTTGGAGGTTTTCCGGCAACACCAGCAGCAGGTAGGTCTCTGGCAGATGTGGTAGTTTCTTGCCTGTTATTGCCATTATCGTGGCTGAAATACCCTCCCAGAACCCCTTAAGTTTCGGGCAGAACCACCAGATGTGGAGCATGTTTCCAGGCTATGCTCGACATCTCCAACACAACTTAGACCTTTCATGGTCCATTTTGTGTAGTCTTGTGGGAGCCATGTACATTCTGTATAACACTTTCCTACTCGTTTCAATATGAGATGAATTGAGTGTGAGGCTCTTATGTGCAAGGAATATTTTTGCCCATTGTTCATCTGATATGGTCTTGTGGAGATCTCTCTCCCAGGCCCCCATGAACGTCGGCTTCCCTGATTTATCGTGTTTCGTTATTAGTTGATATAGTAATGATAACAGTTTAGGAGGGGGTTTCGGGGCCATGCACAGTTTTTCCATCTCCCTCAGCAGAGAGTTGTGTGGCTGTGGTGTGTCCCCCTTGAAATTTTTCCTCACCCAAGACTGCAATTGCAAATGCGAATATTGTGCCTTCACTGGAAGCTGGAATTTTTGGGTCAAGGAGGGGAAATCTAATATGCGACCATCTGTTAGTATTTGAAATAAGTATGTGACCCCATGCTTGTACCACATACCATGGTCAAAGTCGGGAATAAAGAATTCTAAGACTTGAATTGGCAGAGCAGGGAATATATAGGCATCAGGGCGATGTCTTATAAGAAGTTTGTCCGATGTTTGAAGCGTCGCTGCCGTTGTTGGACAGATATTGTTGAGTTTCGGTCTATAGGGTTTAGGTAACCAAGCTAGTGTGGTCAAGGAGAGCCCCCCTGCGTGTGAGGATTCTATATGACTCCACGTCAGTGGATTCTTGTCGTAGAAGGTGGTTACCAGCGTGCTCGTCAGAACCGCTGCGTAATATCTTGAAATGTTTGGCGCTCCTAGCCCCCCCTCCCTAAATTGTTTATACATGATTTCAGCCGATATCCTAGGCTTCTTCCATCCCCAGATGAATTGGTTTATCGATTGTTGGGATTCTTTGAAGAATGTTTTTGGTATTCTAATTTGAAGTGTTCTGAAAAGATATTGCAGTCTTGGTAGGATCATCATTTTGACGGCAGCTATTCTGCCTATCCACGATATATATTTCTTCCTCCAACTTTGTAACTGTTGCTTGATAGTGTTATGTATTTTATATAGTTTGCCTTGTATAGTTGGTTTGTTTGGGACGTGAGGTTGATGCCTAAGAAGGTCAAGTGGGTTCGTCGCCAGTCATATGCATGGGTGGTTTGAAATTGGGATTTAGTGATGTTTAGGCCCATGGCCTGCGTTTTGGTTGTGTTCAGTTTGTAGTAGGAGCAGTTGCTGAACCTCGTTATTATGGTTCGTAGCATTGGAAGAGAGATCTCGGGTTTAGATAATGTGAGCATAACGTCATCAGCAAAGAGAGTAATTTTGTGCGTCCTCCCTCCTACCAATATCCCGTGTACATCTTGTGAACTCCTTATGTGCTGTGCAAGGGGTTCTAATGCCAGTATATACATTAAGGGAGACAGTGGGCATCCCTGCCTAGACCCGTTTGAGATGTAAAATGATTTGGAGGTGAAACCCCCATTGGATATTTTTGCAGTTGGGTTTTCATAGAGCGCCGATACTAGTGTAATGAAGCATCAAATAATGGGTCGCAATTTCGGCATTTCGGATCTGGACTGCCCGTATGGGTGGGACCAGTCTGATATGCTTCAGATATGTTCTCTCTGTAAAGGCACAAGATGAGCAAAAATCAGCTTGAGAACTGAGCAGGGACCGACCGAAGGGCAGGCTATTTCAGCTGCTGCCCGTTCTCAGTATTCTCTTGCGAACCATTTTTGACTCTCCAAAAGTTTAAAGGGATAATCCAGACGTGGACCCCTTGCTCACGGTGCCTAGGGAGATATCAGCTATGCCTCACTGATGATGCCTAACAAGGCTGAAACGATCGTCTGGGGTTGCTGTATCTCTCGTGCAAAGAGAACTTGCTGGCATTTCAGATCTGGACTGCCCGTATGGGTGCGACCAGTCTGATATGCTTCAGATATGTTCTCTCTGTAATGGCACAAGATGAGCAAAAATCAGCTTGAGAACTGAGCAGGGACCGACCGAAGGGCAGGCTATTTCAGCTGCTGCCCGTTCTCAGTATTCTCTTGTGACCCATTTTTGACTCTCCAAAAGTTTAAAGGGATAAACCAGACGTGGACCCCTTGCTCACGGTGCCTAGGGAGATATCAGCTATGCCTCACTGATGATACCTAACAAGGCTGAAACTATCGTCTGGGGTTGCTGTATCTCTCGTGCAGAGAGAACTTGCTGGCATTTTGGATCTGGACTGCCCGTATGGGTGGGACCAGTCTGATATGCTTCAGATATGTTCTCTCTGTAATGGCACAAGATGAGCAAAAATCAGCTTGAGAACTGAGCGGGGACCGACCGAAGGGCAGGCTATTTCAGCTGCTGCCCGTTCTCAGTATTCTCTTGCAACCCATTTTTCACTCTCCTAGTGTAATGAAGCACTCCAGGAAGGCTAGCTTCCGGAGTACTGCTTTTAGGTAGCCCCAGTGCAGCTTGTCAAATGCTTTTTCTGCATCTAGCGATAGTACCACACTGGGGTCCCCGGTTTTCTGTATTGTATGGAGAAGGTCGATCAATTTTCTGGTCCCATCTGAGCCTTGTCTACCACGTATTAACCCTATTTGATCGTCGTTTATTAGTTTGGGTAAGATGTTCCCGAGCCTATTGGCATAAATTTTAGCTAGTATCTTTAGGTCTGTATATAGCAGCGAGATGGGGTGCAGATTTTGGCTCCTATTGGGCGGCTTTCTGGGCTTTGGCAGGGTTGTTATATGAGCTAGTAGCATTTCTTTAGGAACGGTACCCGTAGATCGTATGTGGTTATATAGTTTCTCTAATTGGGGGGTTAGCAGATGTGAGAAAGTTTTGTAATATAGGTTTGTGAAGCCATCCGGGCCGGGGGATTTCCCTTTGGGAAGCGTTTTGATCGTGAGCTCTATCTCTTTTTGAGTGATAGGTTCTGCCAACAAGGATTGATCTGGCTGTGTAAGCTGCTGTAGTCGGGCGTCTTTTAGGAACAAGTCTATTTCTGCTTGAGATGGTTGGTGTGTCTGTATGTCATTTTTTAAATTGTAAAGTGCATCATAGTAATCTGCCAATGTGTCATTGATATCCTTCGGGTTATATAGTCTATTCCCCATGCTATAGAGAAGATATGGGATTTTTGCGTTTTGTCGTTGTTGCCTTAAGAGTTTTGCCAGGGTTTTCCCTGCTCTGTTTCCTTGTGTATACGTTGTCTATTTTAGTTTGTATGTTATGAGGGCTGTGGCTCGCAAATGCTTATTATTCAATTCCTTTCTTAAGTCATCTATGCGCTGTTGCGTAAAGGAAGTTGGGGCCCTGGTTTGCTTAAGGGTTTCTTCCCTTAGGGACCTCAAAAGATCTATATATTCTTGTCTGGATTTTTTATCTAAATGTGATGCTTGACTGATTAGCAGGCCTCTAACGACCGCTTTATGTGCCTGCCATTGTGTGGTCACAGATGTGTCCGGAGTACTGTTAAGGTCAAAGAAGGAAGTTATTCCTTCTTCTAATTTGGTCAGGAGAAGGAGAAGATGGTCACTCAGACGCCACGGGGCCATCCCTCGTGATGGGGAAGTGTCCTCTAGTGTTAGGTGCATTGGGGCATGATCCGACCACACCATATTCCCTATTTCACTATGTGTGGCTTTCGGCAGTAGATCTCCCGAAATAAATATGAAATCTATTCTGGTGTACGTTTTGTGTACCTGGGAGTAGAATGTAAATTCCTGGTCGTTTGGATGGTGTGCTCGCCAGACGTCATATAGATTGTATTCTGAAAGGAGTTTCAAAAGGAGGTCCGCCTGTCTCCCCACTACTTTTTGTCTATGGGACAATTCCGAAGTAGTGGTGTCCATACGGACGTGTAATACGTGATTTAAGTCCCCGCATAAAATCGTGGGAGCCTGTAAGTTAGTAGGGATTTTAGAGCGCACACTTCGCAAAAAGTTCCCTTGATTGTCATTGTCATTGTCACCGCGTACATTAATAGTCTGTAGTTTCATAATTTATTTTGGTAGTAATTTGACCTCTGTGCAGTGTGGTATAGTGGTAGTCTGATGCTCCAAAATACCAAAGAGGATAAACGGGTCTAGGCAGTGGGATGCGACTGAGGTTTGGATGCCTAAGCGATTTGCCTGTGTGCATAAGGAGGCGGCAATATAAGAGCCTATGCTAAGTAGTATGTCTATATTCGCATGACCGACTTGGGGGAAGTTGCGGCTAAGGGAGAAAAACTTGGATGGGGTAGAAACTATGTACAAATCGTCTCCTAGAGAGACTGTATGTGGAACGTCCACATCTGGGGTATGTTGGAGAATTCGCTTCTCCATTAGCGTGGCCAAGTGCACCTCTTTGTGAGTGTGTGTCGCCGCTGCTAATGTAGCGGATGCATTCTAAATCATCTGGCGGGGGGGGGGCGGAGCCTAGCATCCAACCTGAACGGTCGCATCTCCTCTGAGCTCCGGCAAACTCGGCCTGAAATAAGCACTAAACCCGGCAAAATCTTGCGAAAGCAACCCTACGGGACCCCCAATCACACACAACGTCATGGGGCGCAAAACTAAGAAGCAAAAAGCTGAAAAACCTAACCTAGGCATGAACATTGGAGACTTATGGCGGCAGGCACATGGAGCCGCACAAGCCAAGATGGCGTCTTACCACGACGACAGCTCCGACTTCTCGGATGATCACACTCTGGAGTCCGGAGACCAGCTCTTACTGGATCCTCCACGACCAAAAGTGACCCCAGCGCCACCCCCGATTAAACACGACTCATCGCCGGTAACCAAGGCCGACATGCAAGAGCTGCTGGCGGGCCTTCGACGAGACATACAGGCGGACGTGGCCGCACTCTGCGCCGACCTTCAAGGCCTATATATATTATTATTATTATTATTTATTTATTTATTTATTTATTTATTTTTTATTATATAGAAAACTTCTACTCGAAGCCTTATGTAATCATTTGCAAGATTTCCCACTCAATTTCAAACTCTTTGGGCAATGAAATAGAAAGATATTACCTTTTCCACAATCTTGAACTGAAAAGGAAAGTGTTTGGCTGGGCTGTTCCAGAGTATCACATCAACCAACAGACTGGAAATGAAAGCCACATTTTGTCAATTTCTTCCCAGGGGTAACTTTAGATAATTAGCAGTTTCCTTGTTAATGCTTGCTAATTCTCTGTTTACTGATTAGATTTCTTGGGGTTATTCATAAACCCCAAACTAAAGAGAACTGCAACCTTTCGGCCAAAATATCCAAATTGAAAGAAATCTCCTACATGCCTAATTTTGTAGCTGTGCTGTTTGGTCTAAAATTTACATTTATCCCACAATTTTTGATTTTATGAATAACTCCAAATGAGGTTTAAGGTAATAAAACCATACATTCAAATTACTCCCTCCCTAGCAACCCACACAAGCAAGTATGCATGCATTTGTTTTAAACAATCTAAGCAACATAGCTACTATAGCCATGGCCATCTTTAATATTGATTGGACCCTGGGCAAGCATGTGCTTGGTCCCCCTGAATCACACCCTCCTCCCCAACCCAGTGGCAGAACTAATGTAGAGCATGCCCTGGTGCAAGAAATTGTTTTGGGCCTCCCTCTAGCGTAAGAGTGGAGAAAAGATAGATCCCCATCTGTCGTGCAACTCCCACATTGCTATGCTAGCTGGGGATCTACCATCCTTGCAGGGCGTCGTCTCCCCAAATTGACTCCGCGTCTTGCTCCCTTTTTCAGTATCGCTGTCCTGGAAAACCCACCAAACTGTGACAACACAAAATAAACAACAAGACACCAAGAACACAATTCCAGAACTAGGGTGGGAGGGTGGGAAAACAGTCAGGCTCCCTCAATTGATTCTGTTGATGGGTAATTGCCCACCCTCTCTCTCTCAACAAAACCCCCCAATTTGCAACATTTGTTTCCTTTTTAAAACCAGCCCACAATCATAGGCAGCAGCCATGCTCCCCCTTCCCTAGTTGTCCAGGGGGAAACTTGACTTCTGACCCATATCATCCCCCACTGTTTCCCCCAATAACAGACATGACACATTTTCATAGTGGATAAGGGCAACAGCCACAGCTTTTATTAACATAACCATTTAACAATGTCCAAAACTCTGTCAGCTGTTGGGCGCTTGCCCAACAGACAGTTCTCACAAAACATTTGTTCCACAAGCCTCAACAGCTCAATAGCTATTTGCCATCAGCTCCGTGCAGACTGTCGTCTCCCCAAAGTGACTCAACGTGTTGCTCCCTTTTTCAGCTGCGCTGTCCAGGAAAACCTGCCACATCGATTCCCTTCTCGCACGCAATGCCGTGCCAGCATCGTGCCCCCCAGCGGACAGCGCAGCTTCAAAATGTTAAAATTCCAGGAACGTTAAAATACCCACTATCACGCCATTGCCGAGTCCAGCCCA
>OW240920.1:94899514-94918361 GCA_933207985.1 Pelobates cultripes | reverse complement strand
TAAGGACACTGACTGCTATTCAATCTATAACAGTAAAAAAAGTTTTTTGTTTTTAAATCCAAGCTATTGTGACACCAGATGTAATTGGTGGTACTGACTGGGGAAATGGGCACAGTATGCTCTGTGAGCCTGACACAGAAGCTGGCAGCAGTGGCAGACAACTGACTGCTATTCAATCTATAACAGTGAAAAAGTTTTTTGTTTTTAAATCCAAGCTATTGTGACACCAGATGTAATTGGTGGCACTGACTGGGGAAATGGGCACAGTATGCACTGTGAGCCTGACACAGAAGCTGGCAGCAGTGGCAGACAACTGATTGCTATTCAATCTATAACAGTGAAAAAAAAAAAGTTTTGTTTTAAATTCAGCTACAGACACCAGATGTAATTTGGTAACTCACTGAAATGAAATGGGCACTGTGAGCCTGACACAGAAGCTGGCAGCAGTGGCAGACAACTAAGTGCATTTACATTACATAGAAAAAATCCAAAAAAAGCATACCCTTATCCCTAACCTAGCTATGCTTTTCCCTATCTTATGAACAGCAGCTACACTTTCCCTCCTCTTACTAAGCATGCAGCTTGAGAATGAATCTAAAATGGATGCTGTCCAGTAGGTGGGAGGGTCTGCTAGGGAGGCTGTGCTGCTAATTGGCTGGAATGTGTCTGCTGACTGTGAGGTACAGGGTCAAAGTTTACTCAATGATGACGAATAGGGGGCGGGTCGAACCGCGCATATGTTCGCACGCCGTGGCGAACGCGAACATGCTATGTTCGCCAGGAACCGTTCGCCGGCGAACCGTTCGGTACATCACTAGTGATGAATGAGACGAAAAGCCGCTGGATGATTCTTGGGCACCAACCCTAGGGGAAAGACCCGTAAATTGGAGAAGGGCAAAAAATCGAATGGCCCAGCCATCCTACCTAAAAGAACATCCTACTTTCAGAAGCTTCTCTTCAAGAATAGTTTCCTTATCCACCATAGAATGCAAATTTCCCACAAACAACGGGGAACACGAATGGACAAAAGGTATCCAAAAACCCACGGAAAACCTATGCAACAAAATCTGCACTTCCCTATGCTAAGGATACTGGTTGAGTCATGGGCGCATCCTTACCACGCTCACAGGCATCCTCCGCTCTAGGTAGATCCTCTCTAGAAAACCTACCTCCCTGCTTGCCTGTTTTACAGCACCGTAACGCTGGGTGGGCTCCCCCACAATGCAGGCACTCGTGCGCTGGCTGCTCCTGGAAAGGGGGATGGACATCAGTGGGTCATTAGCAGCAGCCATAGGTTACCGCCCTGGACCCCAAAATCCATGCCTGGATTCATTGCCAGTTTCTGGCAAAACTGCTGGTCGTACTTAAACTATCATTAACCCCCATATATCTTATACGCCCCAAATTACGTCTAGGTACCCAAACAACGCCGGTGCCTTCTCCGGAAAATGCTGCAACAAATTGCTAGCAAAAATGGAGAACCCCTGAAGCCAGTTGCCAAAGGTACGCTGCTACTGCTTACCTTTTTCCCCATCCGACATGCCACCTCGCCGCGTGCCTATCCACTGATTCCCTATCCGGGGGAACCAGGGACAGCAAATCCACGTACTCATCTTTAAGAATTTTGTCCCTGATGTCCAGCAAAACATGCATGCCCAATGGGGACAATTCACAGCCCGGCAAGCATGGACGTGACCCCCGCTGGGATTTCACCCTCTGCACACCTGACTTGGCTATGTGAATGGACTGAGAGAACGGAAGGGGCCTGGGAAGAGAACGGACCAACCCCCCAGGGCAAGCACTGCCCTGAGCAGACTAAGCACTTCCCTTGACTATGAAACCCTGGGCACACTCTCCCCCTCCCCTGGTCCCAGCCGGCGCATCCCAGGCGCTGGCGCAATGCTCATGGTTGGCTACACGATATTCCAGCACAGAAACCACTGGAGACTCTTCCTCTAATCCAGAACTGGAGCTGTCCGACCCCGGAGTGGCGACTGCAGACTCGCAGCCGGTTGCCAGGCTCTACTGCAATCCATTCCTGAGATTCGTCCTTCCAACCGCCGCTGCATCCATTGTAGAATGCAAGGCCTATGATGATCGTCCTCTTCTTCGCGACAGCGTACTCGCCTTGAGCATTGACTTTGACGTCTGACATACTCACGATATGGGGCGTGTGCGATGACCTCACTTCCTGCTGGAAAAGAAGCGTGCGGGATGTGCAATCGTCCAGCTGGACCTCCGCCATTGCCATCTTGGGCCCGCTCCACTCCTGCGCATCCATCCCGACTCCACTGTTTCCCTGTCACCTATAGACGGCCCATGTTCGCGCCCTGGCCGCCACCGTCATCCCAACTCATCCTCCGCCTCCAGTCACTGTGCCACACTGGCTGGGGGATAAATGCGATGGAGGCCTCGTCCAACTGGTTCTCTGTCCGCCGGGTCCATCCAGCTAGAGCCCTCACTCCTGACACCAGCTAATCCAGGGCACTTTGCCCGTATGACTCCTGATAGGCCTGCAAGAGTCTCAGCAAGTGAGTCTCCAGGGCACTGTAGGGAACTAAAGTAATCTATTGTTTTTTCCACAGGGTACAGTCAGCTAGAAAACAGTCAGGGTCCCTCAACTGATCCTGCCGACTGGTAAGTCCCCTCCCTCTCTCACTATCCATAAAACCCCTCAATTTGCAACATTTGTTTCCTTTTAAAACAAGCCCATGATCATGGGCAGCAGACATGCTCTCTCTTCCCTAGTTGTCCAGGGGGAAACTGGAATGCTTCTTCAGGGTAAAAGACCATCTAGGATAAAGCGCCCCTGGGCCCATGTGTGTTATCCTTTGGCTCATACAACAACTGTGCTCCAAGTAACTCACTTATTTTAAACCAGTATATGGAATTGCTATAACCAAACTAATAAAGTGAACACGCATATAGTTTTTTATTTTCTCAATTTCTAATCCACAATTCAATTTAGGCACCAGCCTCATCTGTATATATTTAAAAACTACAAAGTGAGTATTGTTGGGAAAGAAAATGTTACCCACTTGAATGCAATAAAATAAGCTAATGTATGATCCTCTGGGTAGAGATAAACCAACATGAAAACAATATAATATTGTAAACGCTACTAAAGTATATATTTTAATTGTGAATATTTGCTTTGTACTCAAAAAAAAAAAACTCTTTAACTGTCTTTTATCACTGTAAAATGTATCTCACATGTTCAATTTGTTTACGTGCTGCTTCAAAATAACATCAGAAGTCACACAGGTACATATTTGTGAAATATGAGGATTATTCTCATATGTTAACACAGAGACAGACATAGGTACTATTTACAAAAACCAGATATTGGAGCTAATGTTCTCCTTTTCTATAAGGTACCATCAACTCTAATCTTTTGTCCTCAGAAAATCACATTTGCTACTGATCGTCTTCGTCTGCGGATAAAGAAATTATATTAAAAAATCTATGCAAGTTAAATTAGCTGTGGGTAACAGGTCTCCTCCTGGCTCAGCAGTAATCTGGCACCCAGGGAACTTCCAAATCAGCAGTAGAAACTGAGTGGAACTGGTCAGTCTGATAGAGGTAATACATAAAGTTTATTTGCATGAAATAATACAAAACTCCATTATTTAGCCCAAATAGATGTTAACTATTACTTTTTAAAGCCACATCTCCCAACTTTACCTCCTTTTAACTTAGTAAAATACATAATCATTCTTTAGCGATCTACTTATTAATATCTGTGTATATAGACAGCAGTCACACAGCTTTTACTCTCCAGAGACTGGTGGTTCGTTACCCCTGGGATATACCTTAAAGGACCACTCTAGGCACCCAGACCACTTCAGCTTAATGAAGTGGTCTGGGTGCCTGGTCCTTCTAGGGTTAACCCATTTTTTCATTAACATAGCAGTTTCAGAGAAACTGCTATGTTTATGAATGGGTTAAGCCTTCCCCTATTTCCTCTAGCGGCTGTCTCATTGACAGCCGCTAGAGGCGCTTGCGTGATTCTCACTGTGAAAATCACAGTGAGAGCACGCAAGCGTCCATAGGAAAGCATTGATAATGCTTTCCTATGTGACCAGCTGAATGCGCGCGCAGCTCTTGCCGCGCGTGCGCATTCAGCCGACGAGGAGGAGAAGAGGAGGATCGGAGGAGGAGAGCTCCCCACCCAGCGCTGGAAAAAGGTAAGTTTTAACCCCTTTCCCCCTTCCAGAGCCGGGCGGGAGGGGGTCCCTGAGGGTGGGGGCACCCTCAAGGGCACTATAGTGCCAGGAAAACGAGTATGTTTTCCTGGCACTATAGTGGTCCTTTAACTTGGATCCCTGTGTTACTTTAGTGGGTTCACACAGGTTGCAACAGGTATTTCATATTCCTCCTGGTCTGAGACAATAGCTTACAATAAGTTGTTTCCTGTAGCATCACTGGCCTTCGCACTGTTTCTGAGATGTCTCCTTACAAGGGTCAGAGACTGATGAAAGTGTTTTTTTTCCAAATGTAATTCTATAGTTATTATAGTATAGTGCTTAACACGTTATACTTGCCTCATATCACAATGCAGAAAGCTAAAAGTGAGTAATAAACATATTCTGAAGTGAACATGTGAGTAATAAACATATTCTGAAGTAAACAGTCAACGACATTGCTTTTCTGTGATGAAACAAAAGTGATTTTTTTTTCTATAAGTCTCTGGCTGGTTGGTTTACTAAATTGTGTACTTGTACATCCATCAAGTAAAAGACCATACCAATTATTAAGGTGAAGGTTCTATAGATGGAAATAGGAATTGTGCTCCCCCAGGCTAAAGGGAGGGGGCATAGTATAGATCTACACTGATTTATCAAGGTTTACCTCAATGCCCATTTGGCGTGGGAAGTAGTGATTGTGTCCACTTAGTGGACATCACACAGATGGAGATGTATATGTATGCTATGTGTAGTCCTGAGAACAGCCATGTATATGCAATCAAATCAGATACACTTACTACACTCTAATAGAGTATACGCAATGTAATGTGTGTTTGTGCATATTTATATGGAAAAATAACTGTTGTGCATCACGTACATATCTCAAGTTAGACTTTGGAAGATCCCTCTTAGGCACATTTACTTACTTATGCCCTCCAACCCTCCTGGGGTATCCCAGGCCATCATTCTAGTTTACTCCAGGTGTAGCCCATCCTTGTGATGTCTGCCTCGAGGTCGCGTCACCAGGTGTTTCTTGGAAGGCCTAGCTTTCTCTTTCTTTGGGGATTCCACCTGGAGAGCCTGCCTAGTGATGTTGGTTGGCAGTTTGCTTAGGGTATGCCCTATCCAGCCCCATCTTCTCTTCCAGATTTCTGCCACTGCTGAAAGTTGGCAGGTCCTTTCCCATAGGTTGGTGTTACGGATGGTGTCTGGCCAGCAAATGTTGAGAATCCTTCTGAGATAGCTGTTGATGAATGTCTGGATTCTTCTATTGGTAGTTTTGGTTTTCCTCCAGGTTTCAGCCCCGTACAGCAGTACTGACTTCACATTGGAGTTGAACAGTCGGATCTTGGTGGTCAAGGTTAGCTCTATGGAAGCCCAGATGTTCTTGAGCTGGATGAAGGCGACTCTTGCTTTGCCGATCCTTGCCTTGACATCTGCATCTGTTCCACCTTGCTGGTCGATGATGCTGCCCATGTAGGTGAAGAACTATACTTTCTCCAGGGGGCTTCCATTCAGGGTGATTGGGTTGATGTTGCTGAAGTTGGTTTTATGATCTTGGTCTTCTCCTTGTGGATGATGAGTCCAACCTGTGTTGATGTAGCTGCCAACACACTGATCTTCTCTTGCATCTGTTGCTGGCTGTGGGAGAGAAGTGCGAGATCGTCGGCAAAGTCCAAGTCATCCAATTGACTCCACAAGGTCCACTGGATTCCATTTCTGGGCACAGACACTCAACAAATCATGTTTCCACAACTATCCCAGAGTTCCCGGCTTGACATGCAAATGAACACAGACAGGTATTGTTTTTCAGACTTCATACTGCATTTCTGCAGGTACCCTTAGCAATAGACAGTTTTTGTAACACACACACACACACACACAATTAAACATTCAGAAATATATATATATATATATATATATATATGTATACACACTTTAAAATTCAATTAACCTCCTCCTTCTTTCCATACTGGTCCCTAATGTCTGTTGTGAGCTGGAGACTGGAGCCTGGTATTGCTCGTAACTGGATGACAGTAGCTGAGGAGTAAAAATCTGTGCACAAGGTAGCAAATGATTCCTACCTGCTTCCCCTTATCATGCTGCACATTAATCAGAGAAGGGCACCAGTATATGATCTCACATCTTGTCTCACAATGTCTGTAGCAAAGTGAACATATAATGAGACAACTGGAAAGTATTTCTGAATGCCACAGTGATATCTCTGGATAACATACATAACTTAAAGGGAATAGGTTTATTACCTCCTGGTTAGTAGCCTATTAGTAGCAGGTCTCCAAATGGGTGCTTTGGTTGGCTCCCAGCAAATTTTTTTCAAATGCATTTTATTATTTAATATTTAGTATATGATCTGCCTGCTGAACTAATTGGGCTCTTTTAATGCAAGGTTCATCAAGCAATGATATAAAATGTGACCATCCTGAAAAGCTTGACCTCAAGAACTAACCCATTAAGGTTTTCTGAATCACTTTGTCGGTAGACAACTTGATGTATTTATAAAGCAGACTGACTATCATTAAAAAAAAATCTTTATTATTAAAATAAAATATGGACACAGATGTTCAAAAAAAGTTCAGTCAGTGGGAATTCATGCCACTTAGAACAGAAATGACATATGCCATATGACATGTTATTGGCACATCTTACTTTAAATTGCTCTGTCTAAAACCTTAGCTTGTTGCTTGATATTGTAAAGATTATTACACTAAAATACAGATAAAATACACTAAAAATCTAATTTAAAAAAAACATTATTTCCACCTGGAGCTTAGCAGCATGAACCTAAACACTGACACAACTGTCACAGTGATCTTTGGAACAGTATCTAAATTACACAAATTACACAATTCCCACCTATCCATCAAAACAAAAAAGCACATTGACCACAGTCCACTCTTTCAAATACTGGGGTATGTTGTTAGACCACAGTCTATCTTTTGGCCTCCACATAGAAAAACTTGCATCTAAACTTTATCCAAAACTAGGAAACAAATCCTGCCTAAGCCCTAAAGTAAAGGAAATGATGTAAAGGAAAAGATTGTACAGCAAATGCTGATGCCAATCATTGATTATGGGGATGTAGTATATGCACCTGCACCGCAAACCCATCTTAATAAACCTAATACATTGCATAACTCGTTCTGCCGCTTTGTACTGCAATGTAATTACATGACCCACCATTGTGACATGCTAAAAGAACTAAACTGGCTGTTGCTGGATTCCAGACGCACCCTTCATCTTTCCAGCCTTGTGTTTAAGAGCTTTTCTGGGAAGCTCCCATCCTACCTGAGCAGAATGCTCTCTCCAGCTGTTCCCACCTCCTATAACCTCCGATCCAGTACCAGCACTTTATTTAGTCTACCTCAATACAAAAAGAAAGCAGCCCGATCCTCTTCTTCCTATAGAGCACCTCAATTATGGAACGACCTCCCGCACAACTTCCCCAGTCCTAAGATCCCTCGCTACATATCTCAAAACAGAATGCACCTGCCATGGTTGATTATATATTTCCTACCTGTTCTATGTTAAATTTTGTATTTATTGTGTATTAATATTGGTTTTGTATTTTATTGTACCCTAATGTATCAATGCAATGTTTTGTGGACCCAGGACATACTTGAAAACAAGCAAAATCTCAAAGTATCCTTCCTGGTAAAATATTTTAATAATAAAAATATATGATTACTAAACTACAATTAATAATCTTGACAGTGCCTAAATGCATGTAAATATTATATGCATTTGCTGTATTTTGGACTGGAAGGATTTGTAAAGTCAGTCATTCCAGAAATGGAAAATATGAAAGTAATATAGCAACTGTTTTTAGAATTACGAATTATTGAAAGAACAAACAAATGCTTACTGATGTAGTCTCTATATGAGATATCTATACCAAAGGAGAATAATTCATTTTTTAGATGCATCTCTTACAGAGTACCTTCAAACAAACACGCCAAGTCACGTAAAAAAAAATACATATTACATTTGTAATATTTACCACTGTTAATATTTTTACAAAAAAACAAAACAAAGTAAAACAAAATTATTTCGATACAAATTTTGTAAATATATTTTGTTTAATGAAAATTGTATAAAGTTTTTCCTGTTTTGTTTCAAAAAGAGTCAATACATTTCAGAGATTCCCCCCCCCCCAAAAAAAAACATATATCTTATTCGATTCATTTTTATAGCATTTACTTAACAGAGTATTTAATTGAGGTATATCACAAAAATAGCAAACATTTTCCACTTTATCATAAAGTAAATCTAAATGATAAAAGGTAGCAGTGCAACTTACATAAGTGCCTCGCTTTCAGTGATTCTGAAAATAAATATATTTGTCTTGTATTTGGAGTTTCTAAATACTTGTAAATGCCATTTATGATAATACTGAATATGTATTGTTATTAGAGTTATTTAGTCAGTATTTTCATTTTGTTTACTAGAGGATTGCTGCTTGTACTAAAAATGTGCTGTGACTTTTTTAATGTGCCTATAATATTTTTTATTTTTATTTTGCTGAATTAATAAAAAAAATTAAGTTTACTTAATCATCATAAAGCAATGATATATAATGAGGACTTGCATGATGCAAAACTAGATGGTTTCCTGTAAATAATTTAGCATAAAGACCATTCCTGGAAGTTGAGATTAATGAGGCGGTGTGTTGGCTTTCTGCTTATTTTTCATACCTGAGTTTAAAGGTTTTATTCACTCAGTACTGAATTGTTGTGAAGAAAAAAACAAATTGCAAAATTTATGGTGAAATAGTCAAATGTGGCCGAGTTGGAGTTTTTTTTTTTTTTAAGTCATCTTTTTTTGCCTGACTTTATCTTTTAGATACTTTATTTTTGCATGTATGTGAATTTGAGTTAATAAAAGCTTTTACACATGTGCATGTAGATATTTTAAATTATAACATATTTTATAGTTATAGAAAATTATTGATGAATCTCAACTATCCCTGGGGCATTAGGTAGATAACAGCTCTCAATAGAATATAGGCAACCATAGATAAATATTCTAAATCTAATATCTATCTATCTATCTATCTATCTATCTATCTATCTATCTATATATCTATCTGTCTATCTATCTATCTATCTATCCATCCACCCATCCACTTATCCAAAGACAGATAAATAACTAAATAGATAGATAACTAGATAGATACCGTGTTTCTCCGAAAATAAGACCGGGTCTTATATTAATTTTAGTCACAAAAAACACACTAGGGCTTATTTTCAGGGTAGGGCTTATTTATTTACGGTACCGGTATGTACATTGAACCCCCCCCTTTAATTAATCCACCCCCCCCTTTAATAAATCCACCCCCTCTAATTAATCCACCCCCTCTAATTAATCCAGCCCACCCTTTAATTAATTCACCCCCTCTAATTAATCCAGTCCACCCTTTAATTAATTCACCCCCCTTTAATTAATTCACCCCCCTCTAATTAATCCAGCCCACCCTTTAATTAATTCACCACCCCTTTAATTCACCCCCCTCTAATTAATCCAGTCCACCCTTTAATTAATTCACCACCCCTTTAATTAATTCACCCCCTCTAATTAATCCAGCCCACCCTTTAATTAATTCACCACCCCTTTAATTAATTCACCCCCTCTAATTAATCCAGCCCACCCTTTAATTAATTCACCCCCTCTAATTAATCCAGCCCACCCTTTAATTAATTCACCACCCCTTTAATTAATTCACCCCCTCTAACTAATCCAGCCCACCCTTCAATTAATTCACCACCCCTTTAATTAATTCACCCCCTCTAATTAATCCAGTCCACCCTTTAATTAATTCACCCCCTCTAATTAATCCAGCCCACCCTTTAATTAATTCACCACCCCTTTACTTAATTCACCCCCTCTAATTAATCCAGTCCACCATTTAATTAATTCACCCCCTTTAATTAATTCACCACCCTCTAATTAATCCAGCCCACCCTTTAATTAATTCACCACCCCTTTAATTAATTCACCCCCTCTAATTAATCCAGCCCACCCTTTAATTAATTCACCCCCCCTTTAATTAATTCACCCCCCACACCCCCTTTAATTAATTCAATTAATCCCAGACATAAAATATCTAGCGGTACTCACATTTCAAAGATTCCTTGCCGAGTCCGACCACTGGGAGCCTCACCGCCCGGAAATGGATCCTTCCGCTGAAGATCCGTGAAGGCAGACTGACGGCGCTGCGAAATGTCGTCATCACGTTGCGCGATGCCGCGGCCCGCAACGCTCCTCCTACAGTAGAAGACGGAAGTCTCGCCGCAAAGGTAAAATGCCTAGGTCTTATTTTCGGGGTAGGGCTTATATTGCAGCCCACCCCGAAAATCCGACTAGGGCTTATTTTCGGGGTAGGGTTTATTTTCGGGGAAACACGGTAGATAGATAGATAGATAGATAGATAGATAGAAAGATAGAAAGATAACTAGATATATAGATAGATAGATTGATAGATTTAGATTATTTATCTATGGTTGCCTATATTCTATTGAGAGCTGGTATCTGCATAATGCCCCAGGGTTTACGTTATTCACAGATTTGTAAATGCGTAATTCGTTGATATTTTTGTTTCCCACCTCCCCCCTCTTGGCTTTACTCATCTCCAAATATTTGGGGACCCCAGCAATGCTTATTGTATTTATAACCCCCAACCCATCCGTTTAATCTGAACAGATATTATATAAAATGAAAACATTCTGTCCTCCTGAGGCTACAATGCTGCCATGAAGATTTTTCTGCTCAAAAATATTCTAAGCCCACAGTGCCCCCTGCCTGTAAAACACCAGACATAACCTTTAGGATTATCAGCTTCCATTGTGTATAATACAAATACTACAAAAAAAATTTGAGATGTTATAAACCTTCTCCTGTCATGAGCATCACCAGAGAGATGCATTTGTACGTGTTTTCTAAGCTCCGTATATCATACACGCTGGTATCGATAGATGAGTCACAATGCTAATATATCACTTCATAGTGCGTTGTTTCTATGCATGCATTAGTCTGTAGTTTATGCAATGGTTTTCCATTGAGAGATAATACATTTCTGTTTTTACTATAGCTCTGTGCAGTCTAATATTCTGCTATGAAATCCAGTAACAGTAACTCTTTTTCCTTTCCCCTTTTTCTCCCTATTTATTTCTTAAAGCCAAGTTACATTCAATTTGTGCCAATCTTTTTCATACCATTTAACTAAAATACCATATATTATCTAAAATCAAAAAGGTAGTTATTCTTTTTTCTTTACTTAAAAGAATAAGATTAAGGCTAGTTTGCTTACATTCTCCAAATAACTTAATCTATCGATCTATCTATCTATCTATTCTTTCTGATAATCAAGTGGTTATGAATGCATATAGAACCATGAAATAGCATTATTTTATTCTAATACATGCTCTACATTATGTATCTTTTATGTGACACATTGTTTCTGTTTTTTTTAATTGGGGCTAGTCCACCCCCTTCCCCCTCCTCCCCCCCTCACCAGGGGCCCTAAGGTAGCATGATCTATATTTAAAAACCCTTTGTTTTGTTTTTTGTTTTTTTTGCATATATCCTCTATAAATATACACCTATGTATGTAGCTGGAAGAATCGCTAGATCAGAGTGATGGTCAGTCATAGAGTTCACTTCCAATAAAGTTTTATCAGGCTTATATCCTTCTGATAGAAACAAATGACTGACATCAAGTAAGGTAACAAACAGTATACATGTGTGTAGCACATTCCTTGGGTGTGTGTGTTTTTTAAAGTTATTTAACAGGCAAACATTTATTACTTACTGTACTATTAAAGTAATTAATGAATTTATTCATTTTTAAAAATCAGCAATTTTGTACGGCAACCTTTGAAAATGAGGTGCAAAGTACTGTTTGCTTAATAAGAGCAAGTTGTATATAACTATAAACACTCAGGGTGATTCACTAAATTGAAAATTCAAAGTGGATTTAAATTTAAAGTCAAAATAGCGACTGGAACTGGAAACATCTGATTTGCTATGCATTCAATCTCGGTTAGTTTGGCCTTAAATTTAAAATTCACTTTGATTTCTCACTTTAATTAGTTTAACCCTATCAATTTTCATGTTTTGTGTATTTTAATACAGATAATGTAGCAATGGCAAGAAAAGACAAACTGTCTCTCAATTGCACATGCCACACAGACAGACATGTATATATTTATATGGTTAATTTTGTCATGAAGCTGTGGAGCAACAAATGATCGTCATGAATGAACATTAATTGCAAATAGCTATGCATAGTAGCAGTCACTCACAATTATTTTTTACCGAATGCAAAAATGTTTGAAATTAAAATCCTTTTCCTGCTGGAAATACAAGCTATTTGTGAATTCATTTTGTCTGCTTGTATTGTAAATACCCAGCAACCCAAAAATCTTAGTTTGATGTTATATAATTATGAAGCCGATGAAAGGGTTAACAAAGAAGAGTGTTTTCAAAATAGATTCCGGGTCGGTAAGTCAGGTTTTGATCTGTGGCCAGTGGCTCTGACGGAAGGCTCTCAGCTGTGCCAAGAAATGTAATATTTCTTGATTTAAAGGAGGAGTGACAGAGAACACCTCAGTGAGGAGATGTTGGGTTGGGAATATACAGACACTGCGGTTCAGCCTTTGATGTGTGAAAGGAAAATGCTCATCTCAAATGTCTTGTACTGACTTGAACCTAAACTACTTTCTTAAAAGAAGAAATATATATAACAAAATTTACTTTAATTTACACAACTCAATCTTAATCCACCTGCTCAGTCCCCTTGTGTGCACGACTGCATAATAATTCTATCAAATATATATTTTTTCAGTATTTAAAGTATTTTGACAGTAATATGGTACCTTTACAATTGAGTGGCATGCTATTACAAAGACACTCGTGTAGGTAAAAAATATAGATATTTGTTTTTAAAATAACACTTTTGCCACCATATTCTTACTCTTTCGAGGGCTTGTTGCCGTGTCTTGTCTTTGCTACCTCCAAAAGAAGCCTGGAAGCTCCTTCTTTGGATTGCTGTCACCCAAAAAGTCACATCAATTTTTTTTTTTTATATAATAATCCTTTTTTTTTTTTTTTTTTTTAAAGCGCATGTGTAAAAAAAAATAGCAAAACACATCCCTATCTTTAGTATACGACAGAATCTTTCAATCAAATACATGCACTTTGGGTCACACAGTGTCTGTAAACCCAACATTAAGATCTTGCCTGCTTCACTCTCTGCATAGAGACTAACTGTCATTGTTCAAACACTGTCTATCATTTTGTTGTTTTGCTATTTCAGTTACACTGTCTTTGTGTAGTATGACCTCACAATGCAGCATGGCCTCTCAGAAAAGGAGCTCAATGGCAGGATAGTAGAACTCTGACTGTCTGTGATGTTCTGACATCACAATGTGCATATCCCTTCACAGACAACAATTGTCACTAGTTATGTGGCTCAGCATATATCTTTATCTTGCCTGAACTGCACATCCTCAACTATCCAACAATACAAAATACAGTGTCAAACAAACAGCTCTCCCTCACAGAGTTGCCTGCATTGATGGGAGCTGCCTGTCCCTACCTGGGTATGACTAACTGCATTGAAAGTAACATGTATATAAATGGCAATAATAATAATAACAATAAAAATGTATGTGCTTGATGTATGTGACCGTCCTTTTCTTTCTGATCAACATGCAATGTTAGTAAAAAAAAATCGTGGGACCCCTGGGTAAGAACAGCAATTTGAGCACTCAATCCTTACTCACACAATACTTGTCCGGTAGGCAGCCCTGAAAAATGAGAAGTAATCCTCACAATTTGCTGTTGACTACAATTATCACCTGGCTTGTCACTGCCGTGTGAAGTAACAACTTATCAATACAAAAACTGTGCACATAATGTTCAAGAGCTAAATTTTGACATCCTGTACAAGTGCTGGGCATGTCAAAATTGTACTTTGAGACAGTTTCCGACCTTTAATTTGTGCATGTTTTTTAGTAACAGCAAGTAAGGTTTAAAGATAGTGGGGAACTAGACTTTACTCTCTAGAATTTGACTGCATACCCTGACTTTTTGGGCTCTGAAAAAATAATTACCTTGTACTCTACCCATAATCCAATGAGAGACCATGCCATGTTCAGCACCATAAACTTATACCTACACATGTTTAGGAAACAACTACTTGAAAGAGGTAAACATCTATCCCCTGATGTATTTACCCAAATGACAGCCTTAGAGGACAGGACAATTTGCCGACAGGTAGGTAACTATATGATGCAATGCTAATGGGTGTTGTCACAAATGTTAGAGAAGATTAAATGAATACTCCAAACACCATAAGCACTATACCAGAATCTAGTGGTTACGGTGCCAAAAGTGCCCTGGTTCCATCCTAATGCAGGGGGTAAGCATTTTAGAATGCTGTGACTTCTCATCTGTTGTCTGCCAGTGCCACTAACTGCCTTCTACATCTCAGTGAGATAGTTCTCTGTTAGCTCTCTTAAGCTAAGCCTTGCAATGCAGCTTTGGTTCACTGAAAGCATGGCTGATCCGCCATTTAGCTAAGTCCTGAACCTCTGGGTTTAGGTCAGCGAACAGAGCTTCTGGATCTCTCTCTGAACTGTAGTGGATATGTTTATAAATGGCTTGACTCCTTAAAATGACTTTACTACCATTTCTTCAGATAAGAGAAAGAGGAACATCATAAGAAAAGCAGCAGTTCCTCTTTATAGTGGGACACAGAGCAACATTTTTTTAACAATAACTTGTATCAAACATTTACAATTTAATGCAACACTTCAAGCACCATAACCACTACAAACCACTGTTTAATTTCATACCTAGGATCAGCCCAGCACTGTTTCCTGCATCCAGTAAAGTCATCAATACCTATAGTTAATGACAGCATCCTTCAACCATATATATATGCACCTTAGGTTGGTTTATACACAGTGAATGTAGAAAGTTTTTCAAAAATATGCCAACATCCTGACAGGATTAGTTGTTCAGACCTTCACAGCATGTCCAGTCATCAATAAGGAGAAGGGAATTGCATAATTAATCATAACAGAAAAAAAGCATATTTATATTCTAACTTACAGTTTTACAATTATTCAATACTATGTCAATATAGCTGGTTTATTTTTATTGCTAAAAAAAATGTGGGAGTGGCTTCTTTTGTTTTTATGGACAAGCCTCCATTGGTTTTAGTAAATAAGTGGAGTTTTGACCACAGATGGTTAAAAAATATTTCTCCTACAGAAAATGGGTAAATTAGAAGCTACACTAAAGAGTCATTAACTTGTATAAATTCATAACAAAACAAAAAAATAGGCAACATGGCTATTAACATATTTGTCTAAATGAAACACATTTTCAGTAATATTAAATAATATTTTATTTTCAGTAATTTTAAAAATGATCACAGTTATCCTTTAATATGTAAAGCGCCCTGTTTTTTAGATGGCTTTTTTTTTATCGGATTGTGTAGATAAACGTGATTGTAATATCTGATGTTGGAGGTACACAATTAACAATAATCTAACAGGATAGATAAGTCTTGAAATACTTTTTGCTCCAGTATGCTTTAATCTTGAAATATGTGTTATTTTATAACTCTGCATTTTACATAACTATAGAAATGAATTTCTTGGCTTGTGGACTACCATTAATTATTGTGACAGCAAATTTCTTCCTAAGCGACTTTGTATACAAAATATCATGCTGTTATCAGCTTCTGGACCAGATGCACGTGTTGTTAGGATATGAAAAACTTAGATATCAAAAATATATAACTCGGCTGCTTCTGAGTTTCCTGTGTTCCAGAGACACCTGCATCATTTTTGTGTTTAAAAAGATAAACTGATATACTGTTCGTCACCTAAGCGGATATTAGAAAGACCAGGCATTTTGTGACTTTCTCTTATCAGGCTTCCTTTACTGTGCTAGAAGGGATCTGCAGTTTAAATGAATGTTTGCTACCTCTCTGCTGTCAGCCAGAGAAGGACTTTGAATATATAATTGTGTGAATGGTCATCCATTGGAAATGAAAATTTCCTAATATTTATCATTTTAATAACTATAACTTGCTTTCCAGCTTTTTTTTGGCTATGTGGTATAATATTGGCTCTGGCAAAGGTATTTGCAGGAGGTAACAAAACATTTCTTGGAATTTGACTGGTTATGAAGATATTATGGAGACCAAGAACATCAGTACTGCAAATATTGCATAACCACAATCAGCAAGCCCCTCGAGTGGCTGTCAAAGTGATTACTAAGACTTACTTAATTCCGATTACTATGATGTCCTTGTAAGAAAATGCATTGTGCACCAAACAATAATATGGTCATTCTCTATGGATATGTAATAAATGCATGTTCAGTCTGTACCGTTTGTATTTCATGTTATAAACAATTGTGAACGCCTATTGTCCAAACAAGTGCTCAGCTGTTTAGTTGGTACAACTGCAGTTCAGAGAATTGCTCCATTGATTTACTCATATATTTGATTCTGGAAAACTGATTGTTGGATTACTAGACTAGGCAATGATCTTTGCTTGTGAATTAACTATGCTTGATTTCAATCTGCCAAAACGTAAGATTGTTTTACAACCTTTATTTGTATTGATTCTGCACTGTTCTGGACTTCCTGTATATTGATTTGTAAAATGATCATCCAATGCCTGGGGCTTAATCCTGGATAGAAGGCAGTTGCCTAGCCTGAATCAATAAAGCCAATCAATCGCTAAGGAGTTCTTCATTGAGCATTTATTACAGTGCAACCAATCCATCTCAATAAGCTAAACATTGCATGATTTACTATGCTATTTATTCCCCTTTACTCTAACATGTTAAGCATGTTAAAATAACTAAATCTTGGGATACACACTTCACAGCAGCTTCAATCACAGCAGCGTTCAACCGTATGTGACCCTGTGCTCAGTTAATGTGTTATCCATCCACAAAATAATGACGCCTTGCGCCTTTTTGGTTTTTGACACATATCTTATGTCAACACCCACACAAGCCTCACTCCCTCTCCTTTCACTGCACGGGGCCACCCTTACCACCTCTAATTCATGGTGTACATACGATTATTGAGAATATCGATATTTATTTATTTATAAAATATTTTACCAGGAAAGATACATTGAGATTTCTCTCGTTTTCAAGTATGTCCTGGGTCCACAAATCATTGCATTGTTACAATTAGGGTACAATAAAATACAAAAACAATATTAATACACAATAAATACAACATTTAACATAGAACAGTCAGGAAATATATAATCAACCATGACAGGTGCATTCTGTTTTGAGGTATGTAGAGAGGGATCTCTTAAAGGACTTTAGGCTTAGGGAAGATTTTAAATTGTGCGGGAGGTCGTTCCACAATTGCGGTGCTCTGTAGGAGAAGGAGGATTTCTTTTTGTATTGAGGTAGACTAAGTAAAGTGTTGGTACTGAATCAGAGGTTATAGGAAGTGGGAACAGCTGAGGAAAGCATTGTGTTCAGGTAGGGTCGGAGTTTTCCAGAAAAGCTCTTAAACACAAGGCTGGAAAGATGAAGGGTGCGTCTGGATTCCAGCAACAGCCAATTTAGTTATTTTAGCATGGTGAGTCCTGTAACTACATTGTAACTAGTGATGTACCGAACGGTTCGCCGGCGAACGGTTCCTGGCGAACATAGCATGTTCGCGTTCGCCACGGCGTGCGAACATATGCGCGGTTCGACCCGCCCCCTATTCGTCATCATTGAGTAAACTTTGACCCTGTACCTCACAGTCAGCAGACACATTCCAGCCAATTAGCAGCACAGCCTCCCTAGCAGACCCTCCCACCTACTGGACAGCATCCATTTTAGATTCATTCTCAAGCTGCATGCTTAGTAAGAGGAGGGAAAGTGTAGCTGCTGTTCATAAGATAGGGAAAAGCATAGCTAGGTTAGGGATAAGGGTATGCTTTTTTTGGATTTTTTTTTTCTATCTAATGTAAATGCACTTAGTTGTCTGCCACTGCTGCCAGCTTCTGTGTCAGGCTCACACAGTGCCCATTTCCCCAGTCAGTGCCACCAATTACATCTGGTGTCACAATAGCTTGGATTTAAAAACAAAAAACTTTTTTCACTGTTATAGATTGAATAGCAGTCAGTTGTTCAAGCCGTCGCTTGCCAGTTTCTGTGTCAGGCTCACAGTGCATACTCTCGTGCCCATTTCAGTCAGTGCCACCAAATACATCTGGTGTCACAATAGCTTGATTTTAAAAACAAAAAACTTTTTTCTCTGTTATAGATTGAATAGCAGTTAGTTGTCTGCCACTGCTGCCAGCTTGTGTCAGGCTCACAGTGGATACTGTGCCCATTTGCCCAGTCAGTGCCACCACTCACTCGCTGGTGTCACAATAGCTTGCATTTAAAAACAAAAAACTTTTTTCACTGTTATAGATTGAATAGCAGTCAGTGTCCTTAAAGCGGGTGTATTACGCTAACAGTGGATACGCTGACAAGTGCCACTAATTAGATCCTGTGTCACAATAGCTTGGATTTAAAAACAAAAAACTTTTTTTACTGTTATAGATTGAATAGCAGTCAGTGTCCTTAAAGCGGGTGTGTTACGCTAACAGTGGATA
>OW240920.1:94821571-94895290 GCA_933207985.1 Pelobates cultripes | reverse complement strand
GCCAAAGGTTAACCAGAACAGGCTAATGTGTGTATGCGTGCTGAATAAAGAGAGAAAAAAATTAAAATAAAAATAAAAAAATGAGACAAATTAAAAAAAGCTCAGTGAATGTGTGAAAAATTGCGAAGAAGTCAAATGTGTGAGATGTACGATAGTGTATGAAATGGAAAAAAGAAGAACTATATCCAAAAAGTCTATGTGATCTAAATAGACTGAATATGTAACAAAAATAAAAAATGCGTGCTGCTGGAGATGTATGTGAAACGGACAAATGAAATGTGTGGTGAACTGACAAGAGAGTAGTAAGCTGAGGTAAAGATGGTCTACAAAATGCTATGTGAACGAAATGAGGAAAATGATAGTGATGCAACCCCCATACAAATATATTAGACAATGTGTAACCAGTGTGACGAAAACTAAATGTTACTCAACAAACTAATATGTGTAAATATGCTGGATCATGAAGACTCATAGTGGAAACACTATGAGGTAGAAAAATATACTGGTCTAAGACAGGTATAGTGTGTTGTGAAAGCTAAAAACTGTAGCTATAATACATATGAAATATGAAAAATATTTTTAATTATTTTTATTTTTTCATTTTTTAACGTATTTACATATTTATTTATTTTATATTATATATAAATATATATATATATATATATATATATATTTAATCAATATGATTCTAGGTGTATTTTGATATTAATATATATATATATATAAAATTATATAGATATAAAATTATATATATATATATTCAATCTATTTGTATGTTGTGGTTATGTCACTTGATCCTGATGAAGGTCCCTGTGCAGACCGAAATGTAGATCTATTTTTTACTATGATGGAATAAAGAATCTTCATTTAACAAGTCCGTGAGTGCAGCCCATGCTTTGATTGTCTTGTGTATATATAATTTTATTTTAAACTGTTTTAAACTTTATTTTAACTTTTTTCAGGCAGCAGGGGGACTACCTGTAATTACAGGCACTCCCCCTGCTGGCATTGCTGTGGACGGCTATGCCGTCCATGTGATCGTGAGGTCCTCGCAAGGACCTCGCAATCACATGGCCCAGGAGGGCCGGAATGGCAGCAGGGGGACTCCCTGGGATGCTAGGTGAGTCCCCCCAACGCGATCGCCAGCGTGGGATTGTCGGTGAGCGGATAAGACGGGGACGTGGCGTTTAGAGCTGGGTCCCCAAGGACGGCATAGCATGCCCGATGTCCTTAAGGGGATAATCACACACAGGTGTCAGCTGTAGGATCTAAAAGGCAAGGAGCCTATATAACAAAATGGGGGAACTAGAGGCAATAGCATACACTAAACAATATGATATAGTAGGCGTTATTTAGGAAGGATAGGAAAAACAAGAATGGTGGTGGGGTATGTTTATATGTCAACCATGAGTTAAAGTCAAATCTTAGGCATGTGGAGTGTGACGAGGAAAAGGTGGAGGCTTTATGGGTAGATATCTGCTTGGGGCAAACAAAGGGAAATCAATTATTGGTTGGGATATGTTATTAACCACCTAATGTAAATATTATTGAGGAAGAACAGCTGCAAATCGAGGTAACACGTTAATTAATGGAGATTTTAATTATCCAGACATACATTGGGAAAGAGGGACTAGTACTGCAGCAAGGGGCATCAGGTTTTTGAATGTGTTAAATGACACCTCTATGTCACAACTGGTACAAGCACCAACTAGAAAGGATACTTGTCTGGATCTTGTCATAACAAACAATGTTGATCTTTTAACCAACATTCAAGTAGGGGAGCATTTGGGAAATAGTGATCACAATATGGTACATTTTGAAATAAACTCAAAAAAGCAAAAGCAAGTGGGGTATACTAAAACATATAATTTAAAAAAAGCCAATTTCAATAAGATTAGGGCAGCTCTACAACATATCGACTGGCATAAACTCCTTAGTGATAAAAACACTGAGGATAAATGGAAACTATTCAAACAAATATTAGAAAGGTACATTTCTCAGTATGTACCATTGGGTAATAAATATAAAAGAAACAAATTAAAACCAATGTGGCTTAGTAGAGAAGTAAAACAAGAGATTAAAAATAAGAAAAGGGCATTTAAAGCATTTAAATCAGACAAATCAAAGGCATCCTATTTAAGATATAAGGAAGCCAATAACGCTTGCAAAAAGGCAATTAAAGTGGCTAAACTAGAAAATGAGAAATTGATAGCTAAAGAATGCAAAACCAACCCCAAAGTACATCAATTCTAAAAACACAAAAAATGAAAGTGTAGGTACACTTGAAACAGAGTTGGGTTTATTAGCTAATGAAGACCAGGAAAAAGCAGAGATTTTAAATGACTATTTTTCTTCAGTATATATTAATGAGGATCCTATGGCAAGAGATATGCAAATGATTGCTGCAAAAAACTTGCAAATAACTTGTGACTGGATAACTCGAGACAAGGTGCTACAGCTATTAAAGAAAATTAATGTAAATAAAGCTCCCGGGCCTGACGGTATTCACCCACGAGTACTTAAGGAGCTAAGTGGGGAAATAAGTGAACCTCTGTATTTAATTTTTCAAGATTCTTTTGTTTCAGGTGTTGTACCGGAGGATTGGAGGAAGGCAGATGTTGTTCCTATATTTAAAAAGGGTTCAAAGTCCTTGCCTGGAAATTCTAGACCTGTGAGCTTAACTTCTGTAACTGGGAAAATATTTGAAGGGCTATTAAGGGATAATATTCAGGAATTCATTGGGAAGAACTTTGTTATTAGCAATAATCAGCATGGATTTATGAAACATAGATCATGTCAAACTAACCTAATTGCATTCTACGAAGAAGTAAGTAGAAGTATAGATCAGGGTGTTGCAGTGGATGTGATCTACTTGGATTTTGCCAAGGCATTTGATATGGTTCCTCACAATAGGTTAGTCTTCAAACTAAAAGAAATTGGTCTAGATGAATATTCTTGTTCTTGGGTAGAACATTGGCTTAAGGATAGAGTACAACGAGTTGTAATTAATGGTAAATTTTCAGGCTGGACAAAAGTGGTAAGTGGTGTCCCTCAGGGTTCTGTTTTGGGACAACTTCTATTTAACATATTTATAAATGATCTTGAAATAGGCATTGAAAGCCATGTATTAGTGTTTGCAGATGACACAAAACTTTGTAAAGTAATAAAATGTGAGCAGGATATTGCTTTGCTGCAGAGAGATTTGGATAGATTGGGGGACTGGGCACTAAAATGGCAGATGAAATTTAATATAGAGAAATGCCAAGTTATGCACTTTGGGGTTAAGAATGCACACGCAACTTACACACTAAATGGTAGTGAATTAGAGATAACCACACACGAGAAGGATTTGGGAATTGTTATAGACAACAAATTAGGCAGCAATATGCAATGTCAATCTGCAGTTGCTAAGGCCAGTAAGATTTTGTCATGTATAAATAGGGGCATAAATTCTCGGGATGAAAATATAATTTTGCCTCTTTATAAATCGCTGGTAAGACCACACCTTGAATATGCTGTGCAATTTTGGGCGCCTGTTCTAAAGAAGGATATCATGGCACTGGAGAGGGTCCAGAGACGAGCTACAAAATTGATAAAAGGAATAGAGCATTTTAGTTATGAAATAAGGTTAAAAAAATTAAATCTGTTTAGTTTGGAAAAACGGCGCCTGAGAGGGGATATGATAACTTTATACAAATATATTCGGGGCCAGTACAAACCTTTATCTGGAAATCTATTCATAAACAGGGCTACACATAGGACACGAGGTAACACATTTAGGCTGGAAGAAAGGAGATTTCATCTAAGGCAAAGAAAAGGTTGTTTTACAGTAAGAACAATAAGGATATGGAATTCTCTGCCTGAAGAGGTGGTTTTGTAAGAGTCCATACAGATGTTTAAACTGAAATTGGATAAATACTTACAAAAACATAACATACAGTGATATAATTTCTAATTAGTGGGGTAATAGCTGCTTGATTCAAGGAGACATCTGACTGCTATTTTGGGGTCAAGAAGGAATTTTTTCCTAGTTTGTGGCAAAATTGGAAGCGCTTCAGACCAGGTTTTTTGTCTTCTTTTGGATCAACAGCAACAACATTTGTGAGGAAGGCTGAACTTGATGGACGCAAGTCTCTTTTCAGCTATGTAACTATGTAACTATGTAACTATAAACAGAGCAAGAGATTCTAGATTAAACAGACTTTGCACTAAAGGAACCTAAAATATCTAGGTTCCTTATCAGGAAGTGTTCAGGAAAGCTGTTCAAGTCACATGCAGGGAGATGTGACTAGGGCGGTATAAAAAAAGTGATTTAACTCCTAAATGTCAGAGAATTAAGCAGTGAGACGACAGCTGCATGATCAATACAGCAAAACTGCTTTGGTGCCTATAGTGTCCCTTTAATATTTTATTTATAGAAAGCTGAAAAGGGTACTTTATACATTACATTTCACTGACACTTGAGGGAAAAGAGAGTAAAATTGTTCTATAAACATTATAAATCAAGTGGACTTTTCTTTATTTTCATCCTTCATCCTATTTCTTTCTACTTGTATCTTACTATTTATCTATTTCGTTCTACTTGTCTATGTAGACCCATACACATTTGCATATTTGTATTCCTGCCTGTCTGGCTAAACAAAAATACTATGTAGTCACATTTTATTCCTGTTCTACCAATCTTTTCAAAAATCTGGCCTTTTACCCTCCTCACATTTTCCTATGCAAAACAGTTCTGCTTGGAAATAATTTCCTGTAAAATATAAGCTTAACTGACTTTTTTTTTTTTATTAAACAGAATCAACTCTTCTTTTATATTTTTGAGAGCAGGGAGAGGATTATGGGAACACAGAATGACTGTGAATAGCTTAAAAAATAACACACGGATGAATATTTTAAGTCTCTATAATTTCACTTTTTAATTAACTGGATTACTAAAAGATTAGTATTATATTACATTTCACACCATTGGCCAATAATATCTGAGATGTAGCACAAGTATTTTCTTTTATATTTTGGATTTGCTGTCTATATGTGTTAACCCATGTACAGCCTGGGAGGACAGTTAAACAAAATGTAAAATGCACTTCAAGATTTTCATAATCGTTTTTAAATGAAAGAGAAATATTGCACAATGCAAAATTGAGAAACTGATGATTCCACTATTACGTAAAACGTTCTATGTTTTGAATGCTCTGTTAGAAGTATCATTATATATTCTCTGAAAGGTCATGAGAGTCCATAGGCTGTATTAAATGATTTCATCGCAAAGTTGTTTTTAATATTTACTCCTATTGTTTTTTGATCAATTACAAACGTAGAGTCAAGGGCAGAACCCATGCTAAATGGAAAATCTAAGCACCAACACATTAATGTATTTTATAGAATTTGGCTTAAATAATTAGCTGTGCGACACCAATTCATACCTCCCATGTGTCTCTATTTAGGAGGGGAAGTCACTATTTTGGGCCCAGATCCCTCTGTCCCTCTTTTCTATCCTAATGTCCTTCTTTTCTAAGAGCTCCACATTGCTGGTGTGTAAGAAATATCACCTGAGCTCAAGAGCAATTACTGCAAAAATAAAGAATTATAAAATCACAGTGATGTATTGTTAAACTGCAATAAATGCAGGACCCCCAACAGTTCCAATTTCGGTGGGACAGTTCCACAGTCCCTCTTTAGGTTCCTGGTGTCCTGCATCTGTCCTGCACCATTAGATGCGCTCAAAATATGAAGCACGCACTAAGGACCATGCAGGGAGCGCTTCTGCAGTGGCTGTCAGAGGACATGTTGCAGGTCACATCACTGACAATGCCTCATCAAGGTTCTGCCTAATCCATCATGATACTACCCTCCTGATTATTGGAATGGTATGTACATGTGTTTATAAATCAGTCTGTGTAAGTAAGTACATTGTCTATTTCCCAATTACATTTTAGTTGCATAAATTATTATCATTAGTAAGTCTAAAATGTTTCAGAAAAGCCCACTGACCAAACCCCACTCACACCCCTACATTTAAAGCGCCCCTCTTTGAACAGTTAAAATGTTTGGATGTATTTGGACTGCATTTGATATACATATGAACTACAACTACTAGATATCCCTGCCTAATCCTTAAATCCCTGCTGTTCCTTGTGCAATGCAAATTTCAGAATTTCACCCATTTTATAAAAAAATAAATATCCAAAAATAAAGAAAGAGAATCATTATTTGACATAGTGTGTGTTAGGCATAGGTTCTAAAAGTGAGTCACGGGAGAAAATACCATTATAATTGCATTTTGCCCTCTTATTATTATTATTATTATTATGATATTTATAGAGCGCCGTCAAATTCCGCAGCGCTTTACAATGGGTGGACGAACAGACATGTAGTTGTAACCAGACAAGTTGGACACACAGGAACAGAGGGGTTGAGGGCCCTGCTCAATGAGCTTACATGCTAGAGGGAGTAGGGTAAAATGACACAAAAAGGTAAGGATAATATTTTTTGAATGAGTGGAGACTGGGTGAGGATCTAACGGAGGAGGGAAGCGAGTTCCACAGGAACGGTGCAGCCCTCAAGAAATCTTGAAGGCGAGCATCAGAGGCGGGAGTACGGACAGAAGATAGACGTAAGTCTTCAGCAGATCGTAAGGGCCTAGACGGGACATACTTGTGTATAAGGGAGGATAGATAGGTGGGAGCAGCATCATGTAGAGATTTGAAAGCAAGAACCAGAATTTTAAATTGCGTTCTATATTTTATAGGAAGCCAATGTAGGGATTGACAGAAGGGTGAGGCATGGGAGGTGCGGGCGGACAGGAAGATGAGCCTCGCCGCCGCATTCATTATGGACTGTAACGGCGCTAGTTGGGAGCACGTAAGACCACTGAGAAGCGGATTACAGTAGTCAAGGCGAGAAAGGACAGTTTAATGGACCAACACCTTAGTCGCGTCTGGCTTTAAGTAGGGGCGGATGCGCGCAATATTTTTGAGATGGAAATGACAGGATTTGCCGATAGATTGAATATGATGCTTGAAGGGGAGGTCGGAGTCAAAGAGAACACCTAGGCAGCGAGCTTGCGTGGTGGAGCTGATGGTAGCACCGTTGACTTGGAGGGAGACAGACACAGGAGTAACAACACTTGAGGGAGGAAAGACCAGAATTTCAGTTTTGGTCAAATTTAGTTTAAGGAAGTGGGCCGCCATCCAGTTAGAAACAGCAGAGAGGCAGTCAGAGAAACTAGTCAAGAGGGACGGGAAGAGATCAGGAGAGGACAAGTAGATTTGCGTGTCATCTGCATAGAAATGATATTGGAAGCATTGTTTCTTTGGTTGTATTTTCCCTATATGGACAAAAGAAATTTAGCCAAAATACTGCTATACAAAGCATCTGGACCATAGTTGCACTGTGTGTGCATTTCGTATCAGTCCGGCCGGGTACAGGAAACGGATTTTCCTGTACCACGGACCGGAGAGGAGCTCGGCAACGCTACAAAGGGAAGGGGAGGTGAGGAGAGAGGCAGTGCTGCAGCCACCTGAGGCTCTCTACAGAGCACTCAGGTGGCTGCAGCATTAGGGCCAGCGATGAGGGCACAGGGCGTCCCCTCCTATATAGCGCCCCAGGCAGCTGCCTAGTTCGCCTTATAGAAAGTGCATACATTTCTGGTATAAGGTGTTTAGAGTTAGAGTTGGGTGAAACTCAGTATTTGGGTATAGGTAATATTTAGGATTATTGAGTTTTGGGTTAGATTTGATATAATTTAGTATTGGGGTCCACAAGGTGTTTAGCGTTTTTAGATTTTACCATTAACATGATGTAAAGACATGATTTTATTAATGACACGGAGGCGAGTATTATGCATTCCCTTTCTTTTATCTTCCCTCAGAAAAGATAAAAAGAGAAATATATATAACAACTTGAATGTATATTAAAAAAAATATCAAATTTAACAAATCTGCCTAGGAACAGTGCAGCCAATCAGGATATCAGACCAGTCTATAAAGTTCTGAGCTAGCAGTAAACTTCCTCTTCTTTGCCAGTAAATTCGAAGTCCAGAATCTAGTCCGAAACTTGAAACATCATGAATATCATCAACAAGGTTAAATTCCTCTCTCAACAGTCTAGCTGTGTAGAGAAAAAATATATGGTAAAATCCAAACTTAGGACTCTTTACAATATCAAGTCAACTCGAAAGTTATTAGGCATATATCTGTACGAGCATTATAGAAGATGGATTAAATTAAAATTAATTGTATGAAACATCACAGAATACACTTACCGGCACATACCATGAAGTATCCACAACTTTTGAACCAGTCAAGACAAAACCACCGGGAGGGTGGGAATAATACTCGCCTCCATGTCATTAATAAAATCATGACTTTACGTCATGTTAATAGTAAAATCTAGGAATTGTATTAATGACACAAAGGCTCCTATTATGCTAGTTCAAAGCTGAGCCATAATCCGAGAAGAATAATGGTCAATCCGGCGGAAATAGAAATCCCGAAACATGGACTTGTGTGACCAGTCTGCAGCTCTCAATATATCATCGAGACGACAACCCACCACCGAAGCCTTAGAGTCCATGGCGTCCTTTACAGAATGAGCTGAAAACATTGAAGCGTCTACACCTGCCATGGACAGAAGGTCACATATCCAACGAGCAAGAGTAGTAGTAGGAACAGGGAGATGAGGTATGCAGAATGAAATGAACAGGTGATGGAGGTCGGGTGATAGTAACGTTGAACATACGATCCAAGTAGGAAGGTAAACAAGCAACCGGACACAATATAGGTCTGTCAGTGTACCTCGGATAGGAAACTGTTTTCGTAGCTGACTTAGTTCTACGAGAGATGCTGAAAGAGACTCCCTCCGGAATTAAGGATATTGTGGCCCAATCCAAAGCTCTGACATCTGATATTCATTTGCACGATAGCAAACATAGAAGCATAAGTAGTTTCCATGAAAGATGCTTAAGAGATAATTCATCATTCGGAAGCCAAGAGTCCAAAACATTCAACACCACATTGACATCCCAAAACGAGGAGTATCTTGCTCTTGGGGGTCTAGTGAATCTGATTCCCTTTAGTAGTTGACAAAAGAAAGGGTGTTGACCGACTAGGGAACTTTCCAATCCTTTATTTCTTGCAGAAATAGCAGATATGTAAACATTAACTGTGCGATATGCTTTACCCCATTCAAAAAGTAGCATCAGGCATTGTAATATCGCATTCAGAAGGGCAGAAACTGGATCCAATGATTGTTCCATGCACCAGCCAGCTCATGCTCGTCATGCGGACTGATAGGCAGATCTAGTACCCGGGGCCCATGTGTTGTCCAGGAGTTCTGCAGTTGTTTGTGTAACGTTCGCAATTGTCCAGGGACTCTGGAAACTAACCACACCGTGAGCTCAGGCAGGGCTTGATCTATCAAGGTCATGTGACCTCCCACCTGGATCGAGAAGCAGATTGGAGGCCATTGGTATCAGACGTGGGAAATCCAACACTTGTGTCTGCATAGGTAAGATAGCGTCCAAAAGATAAGGTTGAATGGGGGAAAAGCGTAATGTCGTGAGTGTGGCCACATCTGTAGGAAGGCATCCACTGCTAGAGCTGCCAGATCCTGACTCCAACTGTAGTACCGAGTGAGTAGTCGCCAGTCCCCTGTGTCCTCTAGGTTTCTGGAATTCCAATCCACCCATGTGTATTCCAAACCCAGGATATGTTCGGCCATCACCTATACATTGTTGTGAAGGCAACCAATTTCGGCTCTATTTTTAACAAAAGTGTGGTACAAACGGAACGCCAGGCACTGTAGTTTTCAGGTCGGGCAAAAGGTTCTGGTACTCAAGCCGGTCTGACAGGACAAACTACAGGAAGCCTGGCAGAGATGTATAAAGTCATTGGGCAGGTATGTGATACCACCTACACTGTAGCTAGCTGCAAGAATGAGGATGTGAAACAGATGTTTCACATCAACATGCTCAAAGAATACAAAGGTTGAAAAGGAAGAGGTAGCTGCAGTGTGCACCCTGGCCTCTGAGTACCCCGATGCCCTACCCTTAC
This sequence comes from Pelobates cultripes, assembly GCA_933207985.1. Taxonomy (NCBI): domain Eukaryota; kingdom Metazoa; phylum Chordata; class Amphibia; order Anura; family Pelobatidae; genus Pelobates; species Pelobates cultripes. Next base: position 94,885,235 of record OW240920.1, on the reverse strand, counting down.
CCGACCCTTACCCGACATGCTAGGAGTGTGACCCTAATGAAGGGGCTATAGAGTTGATCCAGGGGAGAGACTGAGGCCGCAGGAGCGAGCTCAAGCAATCCAGCTTCAGGAAGCCAAGCAGGCCACCTTCTCCCAGGAGCCAGGATACACTACTCTAGCGACCCATAAAGTAGACACCCGGGCCAAGGCTCCTTGAGACAGCCCCCATACCGCATTCCTGAGGCAGTCCAGGTAAGAATGCAGAAAGAGATAGCAAAGATGCTCTGCCTAGGGGTCATTGGGTCTCACCTGTAGTCCTGGTGCCAAAACGGGATGACACAACCCGTTTTTGTGTGGATTACAGGTGATTTAACAATAAGTCGGTCACTGATGCCTACCCGATGCCCCAGGTAGACAAATTTTTGGCCTTCATCACCCCATCAGCCCATACCAGTTCAGGGTTATTTTGGGATGAAGAATGCCCCAGCCACCATCCAACGCATGGTCGATCACATCCAAGATGGTCTCTAGGATTATGCCTGTGCATACCTGGAGACATGGCGATCTACAGCGACTCCTGGGAGGCCCACTTAGAACACATAGGGACATTTCTGGATAGGATTAGAGGAGCCGGCTTTACTTTGAAGCCTGATAAGTGTCACATTGGTATGGCGGAGGTGCAGTATCTGGACCACAGTGTAGTATGTGATACCATTGCTAACTGGCCCACTCCCCGTACCAAGACACAAGGCATGGCTTTCTTAGGGACAGCCGGCTACTATAGACGAGTATAGCGCCATGGCCAAAACCCTGACAGACATGACTAAGAAGAATTTACCGAGACAGGTCCTGTGGTACCCAGAATGTAAGGCGGCCTTCCAATCATTAAAGCAAACACTTGTGAATGCACAAGTTCTGGAAGAAAAGATCCTAACAAATGGTTTATTGTCCATACAGACACTTTGATGTTTGGACTGGGGGCAGTTCTGTGCCAGGTTGGCAAAGATGGAGGAGAGCACCCAGTGGCCTATTTGAGGCGAAAACTACTACCCCGGGAGGTCAGCTATGTGCCCATTGAAAGAGAGTGTTTAGCCCTAGTGTGAGCACTGGAGAAATTAACCCCATATCTCTATGGCCGCATGTTCACACTCATCACTGACCACAACCCCCTGGAGATAATTCCCGTCTTCTGAGGTGGTGTCTAGCTCTACAAGCCTACGACTTCACCATACACTACCGACCTGGAAACAGAACGGGAATGCGGATGCACTATCCCGCCAGACTGAGCTGGTAACTTAACTAGTTAATTGTACTGTCTGGACAGCCCCAAATTGAGCCGAAAGGGTCCAACCATGCCTGTCAGAGCTGTGAGCAAGGGGGGAGTAGTGTGACAGAATATCACCTTTTGGCTCCTTTTGTGGAAATGTATTCATGTTATTGCTATTTCATTTATTTGGTTCGGTTTCCGAACAAAGACCTCCCCAGAAATCCATTAGAACATGAAACGTTGAGTATCCTGTACGAAAACTGTAACTGAACCAATTAATAGAATGCTTCTCTGGGTGGCCGCGATTTTGTGCAAGCGAACGCATGTGGTGGGGACAATGGATGGCGGCCATCTTGTCTCTTGAACGCAGGCAGCAGGACTTGGTCGTCGAGTGCCTGGAACTAATTTCGGCCAGACACTGCCACGAACACCGGTCACCCTGGACCTACTGCCTGTTCAAGTTCCCCTTCACCTACACGAACGGCCTTTAGGAGATACGTACTACCGAACAAGGGGAGCATTCTACACTAATCCATTTTCACATAACTTATGTGGTTTTTGTACAAAACCCCACGAACAGAGACAGGCTGTTGCCACAACTTCCCTGGAACTATTTGGGGCTTCGACCCCATGGCTACCAAAAAAACTACCAAACAGATCTGGGTGATTATATTGTTCACCCAGATCCGAACTATCCGGGGATATGACTTTTGTGGGGTTTCTATTTATGTTGGTGGTACTTTTGGGGTGGTTAGAAAATGTTAGATTTTTCTGTCCCTGAGAGGTAATTATTAATGTGTATTCCGAAAATTATCTCAGGCACAGAGGATCATGGGAGGGATTTCCCTGCATTTCTGTGTGAGAAACCCCATGTTGGGGCTTTTGCATAAAAGACCGTATGTAGCCCTGAATAAAACAGATTTCTCCCAGCATTAAGCCTTGGCTCATGTGTGAGGGGTTATTTTATTGGGAAAAGGGCATCCATGGTGGTGACACTTTGACAGTCTGCCTGAAGCTCAAGGAAGCAAGGTGAATAGTCAGTATAGGACCCACCTAAGGGGTTTGCTTTGACGTGGCAGGTGGGCTTCCATCTAATGGCCGTGGGAGTTTCTAAATAACCTCCATTAATTTAAATATATATAGGGATTTGGGAAGAGCGCAGGTAACGTTTTTTTCTTTGGTTTCTACTGTATTTATTGGGGCTGTTGTGTACTATGGTTATTGCTACCGCCCAGGAGTAGTGGGAGTTTGAGCACAAGACTTGTTTTTGTGTATTTGCTTTCTTCCGTGTGCCCACCTGCACATCTATCATAAAGTTATATGTCGAGAAAAATCCCACAAATCTGAAGAAAATTACTCCAAAAAAGTAGATTATAACTGGAAATTAAATTGGATAGTAACAAAATATAATGATAAGAACAAAAAAATGTGTGTAAACATACCAAAAGAGAAACCAAAAAAGTATATATATCTATATATAATCGATATATAGATCTCCACAGCTATCAATGGCTGTACCTCCCTAATGTCTATGTAGGTTAGTGTCTAATCAGACTTCTGACTTTAATATAATAATCAGTGTCAATGTCTGAATGATATAAAGAAAAATATATACAGATAACATGGACATCTATTCTGATGTTAACACAGCATTTGTATCAAAATGTCAGAAAAATGGCAGGCTTACAACAAAGATTAAATGTAGTGCTGCTGCCTCATTTTCAAATAGTGCTGTGTTAAACCTGTGACTAAAGGGGGGAGTGAGAGTAACCTGTTATATACTATGCAACAGGCTAGCCATTCATGTAACTGTATCTGGGATAATATTCATTACGTGAATCCCCAACAGAAACAAAATATCCAGTCCTAGTAAATGAACAGTAAAGATAGCAACATTGCCATCCAGACAGATATATTCAATGGACTGATCGTGATTGCCTCTGGTACTAAATATAGAGCCAGGTATATTAGGTTCTCTCCCCCAATAGTACTAGGAAAGAATATACAGGAGGGAAAGAAAAAACAGAAAGAACTGTTAGTGCATCCCAATGTGCAGGACCATACTTAGAGTGTTGGTCTCTGCACATGTGACAGTGTGCCCTGTGAAGTGAGGAAAAAGTGAAGAGAAAAACCCGATGCGCGTTTCGGTGCCGCTAAAGTGCACCTTCGTCAGGGGCTAAAGATTTGGTAACGGCTGGGTCACTGCTTTATATGGGTCAGAGCTACTGACGTGGACCAATCACCGGTCGAAAAAAATGGCGCCAAAAAAGAGAAAAGCGGAACAACACATTATGCAAATGGACCTTTAAGGAAAGGGACCAATCAAGAACCAAGTTTCCGCTGATAGCTTTTTTTAAAAAAAATATATACATGATGACGTAGAATTCAGTAGTTTAACCCTTGCAGTGCTAGTACAAATGAACTTCTCCGGTTAAGAGAAGAATATATTTGTCGCCCGACGGCTATTCTCTATATTATTGTTAATTAATGTGGAATCAGTTATCATTTAAATACTTCCGATATTCAACCATTATGTAATAAGTCTTTATGGTATTCATTAGCCATCTATGGTACAAAGAGATTACATATGCCAAGTCCCTACATATACTAGCCTAAAAAATATACCAAAGGCTTAAAAAACAGTACCAATATACCATATTAGGCAAAATGGCAATACTGTAAAGTGTATGTGTACAGATGTAGATATTAGGGGTGCAACAATGAAATTAAATAGTATGTCTCGGAAAGGCATTGCCTGAACTGCTTACATGATGACGTAAAATTCAATAGTTTAACCCTTGCAATGCTGGTATGAATGGACTTCTCCGGTTAAGAGAAGAATATATTTGGAGCCAGACGGCTATTTTCTGTGGAATCAGTTATCATTTAAATTCTTACGATACTCAACCATTGTGTAATAAGCCTTTATGGTATTCATTAACCATCTATGGTACAGAGAAGTTAAATATGCCAAGTCCCTACATATACTAGCCTAAAAAATGCCAAAATCTTGAAAAACAAAAGAGTGCCAATATACCATATTAGGCAAAATGGCAATACTGTAAAGTATATGTGTACAAATGGAGATATTAGGGATGCAACAATGAAGTTGAATAGAATGTCTCGGAGAGGCATTACCTGAACTGCTTACATGATGACGTAAAATTCAGTGATTTACCCTTTGTAGTGCTGGTACGAATGAACTTCTCCGGTTAAATGAAGAATATATTTGTAGCCCGATGGTTATTCTCTATGTTATTGTTAATTCATGTGGAATCAATTATCATTTAAATTCTTCCAATATTCAACCATTGTGTAATAAGCCTTTATGGTATTCATTAGCCATCTATGGTACAAAAAAGTTAAATATGCGAAGTCCATACATATACTAGCCTAAAAAATGCCGCGGGCTTGAAAAACAAAAGAGTACCAATATACTATATTAGGCAAAATGGCAATGCTGTAAAGTATATGTGTACAGATGGAGATATTGGGGATACAACAATGAAATTAAATAGAATATCTCGGAAAGGCATTACCTGAACTGCTTGCTATAAAGATGCCCATTTGGGTTTGAGCAAGTAAATGAATGCCTTATAGTTATAAACACTGTAGGGGCTCCATTATAAAATTCACGTCTGCAGATATTATCCCTTGATCTATAGCGATATTGGTCTACTGCAAAGGTGACTCGGAAGGAGCAGAATGCATTGTGTTTATTCCCATGTTACTTACAGGGACAATTCCTCTCGAATAAATTACATTTGTACATATATATAGGTGTGCCAGACGCCAGCCTTGCAAGGGTAACTTATTATTAGTATGAATCTTCTTAAATAGCTCAATATAGGGTGCCGTTGTGCATAATTTGGACAGGGAAACAAAAGAACATTGGTAAGATTCGTCTAGTAGCGCTTAAAGATACAGTGCCCAATCTTAACTAGGTGATATTAGACACACATTAGTGGTGTTGATATTTACAATATATATAAAAATTAATTAAAACTGCATGCTCGTTGGGTTTCAAAGGTCGGATTCTAGTCAGAAATAAAGGGAGTAAAAGAAAAACCCTCATTTAGACCTAGAGGGGATAAGGTCTTCAATTTGAAGATCCAATAGCTCTCTCGCTGTAAGAGTTTTTTGTCAACATCGCCTTTCCTTGGACCCATTGTCACTCTTTCTATACCATTAAAACGTAAACCCTGAGCCGATCCGCCATGTTGAATTTTAAGATGACGTGATATCGGTGTATCGATTTGTCTAGATGGATTTACAGAATTAATATGTTCCAAGATTCGATTCTTGAAGGGTCTAATGGTCTTGCCTACATATTTCATATTACAACTGCATGTTATGAGGTATACCAGGCCAGATGTTTGACAATTGAAGAAGGTTTTAGTGATGTGACTTTCTGTGTTTGATGAGTTGGAAAAGGTCTTTGAATGTTTTCTGATAAACTTACAGGCTTTGCAACGGCCACATTTAAAAGTACCCACTACGGGTGATTTCAGCCAGGTCGTCCTTGGAGCAGGTAAGTGCAGGTGACTTGGTACTAAAATGTCCTTCAGATTGCGGCCTCTTCTAGCCGTAATAGATACGAAGGGAGTCAAAACCTCTTTAAGGTGTGGATCCTGATATAAAAGGGGCCAAAATCTCTCTAATGCCCTTTTTGCCATATCCCAACCTGAATCAAAGGTGCCGATGCATCTAATAGATTTCTGATCAGTTCTCTGTATAGAGTTATCTATCAGAAGGTCCATCCTTTCAGTCAGGAGGGCCCTCTGATATGCCTTTTTCAGGCATTTATTTGGGTAGCCCTTAGTCTTAAAATAGGACCTGAGGGTATTGGCTTTTAATTTAAAATCCTCGAGAGAGGAACAATTCCTTCTTAGCCTTAAATATTGGCCAATCGGAATCCCTCTTTTTAGAGCAGGGGGATGGTAACTCTCCCAATTCAAGAAGTTGTTAGTTGCCGTAGGTTTTCGGTAAAGTGTAGTAGAAAGATGATTATCATGGGTAATACCCAGGGTGACATCAAGAAAATTCAGTTTCTGTCCTCCAACCTCATACGTGAATCTAAGATTAATGTCATTCATGTTAAGTTCGTCCACAAACTTATTAAACAGATCATCAGGGCCTGTCCATACTATCAGGACATCATCTATATACCGTTTCCAAAGGATGACGTATTCTGTATATTCAGCAAGTTGAGAATTAAATACAGTATTTTGTTCCCACCATCCCAGGTGAAGGTTAGCATATGAGGGCGCACAAGTCGTCCCCATAGCCGTACCCCTCACCTGGTGGTAGTATTTGCCTTCAAAAAGGAAATAGTTATGTGTCAAGATGAAATGGAGAAGTTTAAGAACAAATATGTTATGTTCCTTTAGAGTGGAATCTCTCATCTGAAGGAATTCTTTTACATGTTTCATCCCTACTACATGAGGGATAGAACTATATAGGCCTTCTACATCTAAGCTGCATAGCTTCGCGTTGGTAGGTATGGTCATATCTTTAAGGATGTTCAGAGTTTGCTTAGTATCCCTCAAGTAAGAAGGGAGAGATTTAACTAGATCCCGCAAAATAAATTCTACATAGACACTACAATTTTGTGTGAGGTTATTGTTACCTGACACAATAGGTCTCCCTGATAGTATGGCTTGTTGTTTGTGGATCTTTGGTAACGCGTAAAAGGTTGCTATTGTCGGTTTACTGTTAAACAGAAACTTAAATTCATCACTTGTTATTAGATTGTGTTGGAGTGCTTCATCCAAGATGTTCTTCAGTTCCCTAAGGTATTTAGTTGTGGGGTCAGTGCTTAGAATGACATATGTGTTTCTATCGTCAAGAATACGATGTACCATTTTGGTATAATCACATCTATTCAAGACGACCGTATTCCCCCCTTTATCAGAGGGTTTGATAACGATAGAGTCATTTTGTTTCAAAGCGTCTAAAGCTCTCCTCTCTGCGGGACTCAAGTTATTATTGTGATGGGTCTGAGGGAGCAAACTTTCATCCATATTATCAATCTCCTTGCAGGTAAGTTCCACAAAGAGATCGATATACTTGAATTCCGAGATATGAGGAGTAAATTTACTTTTCGGTCTCAGAGTCGTGAATGGTGCACCTAGTTTGATGGAAGAATCATTGCTATTCAGAAGATCAACTAGATTATCCAGAAGATCCATATCTTGAGTTTCTAGGCCCAACCTAGTGGCTCGTTTAGTTTTTTGTATGCAATGGAACTTATGAAGGGCTAATTTTCGTCCAAAGAGATGGATGTCCTTTGTCCAACCAAACTTATCAAATTTTGGTGTAGGGACAAAGGACATCCCTCTTCTGAGAACTTGAGTCTCTAAAGGGGTTAGACGATGGGTGGATAGATTTATGATCTGACTCTCCTGGATTAGTAGGCTTTCCTGCGTTTTGGACCCTGTGTATTGGCTCGGTTTCTTGTGTTGCGCTGTGGTCTTTCTTCTAGGTTGGTTCTGGCTAAAAAATTAATCCCTTTCTTAAGGATACTTTTGGGATTTAAATCACTTGAGGTAGATGGACCTTCTACGCTCAGCTCTGATTCAGATCCACTGGTCTCGTATTCAGAAGTGGAATACTTGTCAAAATCCACTCTTTTGCTTCTATTGAATTTACAATAGATGTTACCAGTCTGAAAATCTTTGGAGTCCCTCATAAATTTAGAGTGTTTTCTTGTTTTTATCGTAGTCTGAAATCTATCTATCTGATTCTTAAGTTTTACTTCAAGTTGTTCAAAATTTGTTTCCTTTTTATAGACTTGGATCTTTTCTATCTCCTCATCTACCTCTTTATTAACTTTTTCTAGCTTCTTTTTTTCGTATCTGCATAGTATGTCCATAAACTTGCGTGAACATACTCCCGCTGCTTCTTCCCACTCTTTAATAAATTCAGATTCCTCAATGTGGGGGGCAGGGATATTTTGAACTCTTAGCCCCCTTGGAATAAGTTCTTTGCTTAGATATTTCTCAAGGGAGGCTATTTCCCAGCCAGCTCTTATTTGTTGCTTAAAGAGGAATGTCAGGTGGTTAAAAGCTGAGTTTATATTGGTGTGGGCAATATTCTCCTGCATATGCCCATCCGAGAATACTATATCCGCCTGTAAGTTTATCAGAAAACATTCAAAGACCTTTTCCAACTCATCAAACACAGAAAGTCACATCACTAAAACCTTCTTCAATTGTCAAACATCTGGCCTGGTATACCTCATAACATGCAGTTGTAATATGAAATATGTAGGCAAGACCATTAGACCCTTCAAGAATCGAATCTTGGAACATATTAATTCTGTAAATCCATCTAGACAAATCGATACACCGATATCACGTCATCTTAAAATTCAACATGGCGGATCGGCTCAGGGTTTACGTTTTAATGGTATAGAAAGAGTGACAATGGGTCCAAGGAAAGGCGATGTTGACAAAAAACTCTTACAGCGAGAGAGCTATTGGATCTTCAAATTGAAGACCTTATCCCCTCTAGGTCTAAATGAGGGTTTTTCTTTTACTCCCTTTATTTCTGACTAGAATCCGACCTTTGAAACCCAACGAGCATGCAGTTTTAATTAATTTTTATATATATTGTAAATATCAACACCACTAATGTGTGTCTAATATCACCTAGTTAAGATTGGGCACTGTATCTTTAAGCGCTACTAGACGAATCTTACCAATGTTCTTTTGTTTCCCTGTCCAAATTATGCACAACGGCACCCTATATTGAGCTATTTAAGAAGATTCATACTAATAATAAGTTACCCTTGCAAGGCTGGCGTCTGGCACACCTATATATATGTACAAATGTAATTTATTCGAGAGGAATTGTCCCTGTAAGTAACATGGGAATAAACACAATGCATTCTGCTCCTTCCGAGTCACCTTTGCAGTAGACCAATATCGCTATAGATCAAGGGATAATATCTGCAGGCGTGAATGTTATAATGGAGCCCCTACAGTGTTTATAACTATAAGGCATTCATTTACTTGCTCAAACCCAAATGGGCATCTTTATAGCAAGCAGTTCAGGTAATGCCTTTCCGAGATATTCTATTTAATTTCATTGTTGTATCCCCAATATCTCCATCTGTACACATATACTTTACAGCATTGCCATTTTGCCTAATATAGTATATTGGTACTCTTTTGTTTTTCAAGCCCGCGGCATTTTTTAGGCTAGTATATGTATGGACTTCGCATATTTAACTTTTTTGTACCATAGATGGCTAATGAATACCATAAAGGCTTATTACACAATGGTTGAATATTGGAAGAATTTAAATGATAATTGATTCCACATGAATTAACAATAACATAGAGAATAACCATCGGGCTACAAATATATTCTTCATTTAACCGGAGAAGTTCATTCGTACCAGCACTACAAAGGGTAAATCACTGAATTTTACGTCATCATGTATATATTTTTTTTTAAAAAAGCTATCAGCGGAAACTTGGTTCTTGATTGGTCCCTTTCCTTAAAGGTCCATTTGCATAATGTGTTATTCCGCTTTTCTCTTTTTTGGCGCCATTTTTTTCGACCGGTGATTGGTCCACGTCAGTAGCTCTGACACATATAAAGCAGTGACCCAGCCGTTACCAAATCTTTAGCCCCTGACGAAGGTGCACTTTAGCGGCACCGAAACGCGCGTCGGGTTTTTCTCTTCACTTTTTCCTCACTTCACAGGGCACACTGTCACATGTGCAGAGACCAACACTCTAAGTATGGTCCTGCAGATTAGGATGCACTAACAGTTCTTTCTGTTTTTTCTTTCCCTCCTGTATATTCTTTCCTAGTACTATTGGGGGAGAGAACCTAATATACCTGGCTCTATATTTAGTACCAGAGGCAGCCACGATCAGTCCATTGAATATATCTGTCTGGATGGCAATGTTGCTATCTTTACTGTTCATTTACTAGGACTGGATATTTTGTTTCTGTTGGGGATTCACGTAATGAATATTATCCCAGATACAGTTACATGAATGGCTAGCCTGTTGCATAGTATATAACAGGTTACTCTCACTCCCCCCTTTAGTCACAGGTTTAACACAGCACTATCTGAAAATGAGGCAGCAGCACTACATTTAATCTTTGTTGTAAGCCTGCCATTTTTCTGACATTTTGATACAAATGCTGTGTTAACATCAGAATAGATGTCCATGTTATCTGTATATATTTTTCTTTATATCATTCAGACATTGACACTGATTATTATATTAAAGTCAGAAGTCTGATTAGACACTAACCTACATAGACATTAGGGAGGTACAGCCATTGATAGCTGTGGAGATCTATATATCGATTATATATAGATATATATACTTTTTTGGTTTCTCTTTTGGTATGTTTACACACATTTTTTTGTTCTTATCATTATATTTTGTTACTATCCAATTTAATTTCCAGTTATAATCTACTTTTTTGGAGTAATTTTCTTCAGATTTGTGGGATTTTTCTCAATACTTTAAGAATAGGGGTTATGCCCCATATGACACTGCTGGAGTGTCAGTAAATGTGTTTCTATCTATGGAACGGGCAAGTACCCCTATCCATAGATAATTTCTGTTCATTTAAAGTTATATGTCCCCTTACTATACGAAGATATGTCAGATGTACCCAGTGCTCCTGTCAAAAAAGTACCTACCGATTCCAACAGAAATAAATAAAAACTCAAAAAAATGTAAAGTATATAGTTCACTTTTACAGATAAAATGTAGCCATTCCACAAATAAATACAACCTCACAAATGGAAGGCTATGTAAAAAAGTATATTCAGCTTTAATCTGTGTGATCTATGCCCTTGTATCATGACTGAATGTTAATTTAATTGGCTAGTCTGTACAACCAATCAAATTGCTGAATTATTTTTCAGTTTGCTCTTGGTAAATTGGGGGCCATGTATACCCTCCAACTGTTACAAGATAAGCATCTCACCCCCACATAACTAGAGTTCAGATCAAAGGAAGATACAGTCAAAGGAAGCAGATTAATTGTATTAGTCCTTATTGGTATTTTTACACCATTTCTTAGCATTCACTTTTAATTTTATCACAATTCCCTGTGTGGTAAATAAACCTCTCAACACGTAAATTCTTTTTTTTTTTGTTATCTCTTGTGTTTAATATAAACATCATCAATAAATTCTCTAATTCTTTTAGTACTGTGAAGGAATGGAGGGCCTTTAAGTAATTATAGAGCTATAAACACCTCACTGACAATCTATGGATGTCATTGATTGTCAAACTGTTCCTTTCACATTTTCACATATTGATTTAGCCCATGGTTCAACAAATATATTGCCAGTTCATTGCTTAAAATTATTCACGACTGCTCAGTCGCAAAGACAATGTGTATTACTGTTGCTCACCTGGGAAATGTCCCTGCTAGATGGGATATAATGACACAAGCCCAGGAGATATATATTAAATAAAGAAGAGATATCCTGTGTCATGTGAGCCACTTTTGATGGACAGGAAACTGTTAGATATCTGGCGTCTTTTTTATCAGTTTCTCAAAATACTGTCACCAACAAATCACCAAGATGTCTTGTAGTCATAAATGGTGACAGGTTTATCTCTTCAGGAAAAAGATTGGTACCCTTTTTCACAGACTATAGAATAGTCACAACTTACTATTTCTGAATGAAACATCTATTTGTAGATCTGTTATAAAATAAAATGTACATTATACATATACAAGTAATATGGTAAAACAGAAAAAGTTTTAATAGACACAGATTTAAAAAATTGCACTAATGAATGATAGCAGAACTTATATGGTTTAGCAAATTACAATGAGACTTGGAGAAGATTTTTTTAAACAAAGGATTAAAATATTTCTAAAGGATAATTCATCAAACAGTGAGTTGACAACTAACTTGGAAAATGTAAGCTGAAGTAGCCAGGTTTTCAAAAATGTATGCATTCAGCTCAGTTTTATTGAACAACATTTCATCACAGCAATTATCTTAGCAATTTTGTCAGTTCTCAACTCACCACAACTCAACTAACCATCTTGGGTTTTAGCATATCCTAACCAGTAATTAACAGCCCTGCTGGCATCAGACAACCAATAGCAGCACATTACCACATCACTGGTGAAAAGTTTTAGTGCCCCTTCAGTTTTGATTGTGGTATCTTATGTGTCTATGTATCTGCATGTGTGTATATATATCTGCATGTGTTTCAGTGTGTATATGTGCATACATCTCAAAATCTTGCCAATACTACACACAAATACACCCTTGCATTTCAACAGCAACACTACATACAAACCTCACCTTTATATATAACCACACCACTGCATTCAAAAACCACACTACACACAAATGCATGCTTGCATTCAAACGTTAACACTACATACAAGCCCACCCCTACATTCACTCACATACAAAAACATGCTAACATTCAAACACACAAACACTGCTCAGTACTAAATACATAAAAAAAATTGAGTTTGTTTTTTACATTTTAAAGTGGAGGAGGGAAGGGGGAGAGGTGTCAAAATAGAACCCGCCCTGGGTGCCAAATGCTCTAGGTACGCCCCTGGACAGGCATATACACAAAATAGACACACAGACAGACACAGAGATGGATAGTCAGTAGTGATGTCCAGAACGGTTCGCCGAACAGTTCGCCGCGGACTCATCATTGAGTAAACTTTGACCCTGTACCTCACAGTCAGCAGACACATTCCAGCCAATCAGCAGCAGACCCTCCCTCCCAGACCCTCCCACCTCCTGGACAGCATCCATTTTACATTCATTGTGAAGCTGCATTCTTAGTGAGCTGTCCAGGAGGTGGGAGGGTCTGGGGGGAGGGTCTGCTGCTGATTGGCTGGAATGTGTCTGCTGACTGTGAGGTACAGGGTCAAAGTTTACTCAATGATGAGTCCATGGCGAACCGTTCGTGGCGAACCGTTGGCGAACCGTTCGGCGAACCGTTTGGGACATCACTAATAGTCAGATATATAAAAAGACAGGTTAAAGCAGGTTAAACAAAGATTGATAGATGATACCGATACCTGGAAAAAAAGCTCTAGATCGCTATGCCATGTTATTAGAACCAAGAATACAGGTGAAGCTCTGTCAGAGCCTTGGTTATAACTGGAAAGAAAAAAAAATGTTCAAGCAGTTACAGAAACAGTTATGTCTATGACATCACAGCATGACATCATCTATTATGATTTAACTGCTAAGGATCACAGTTCCTGAAGTGGAGATTATTATTAAGTGTTCTTGCATAGCAAGTCCCCTTAATATTATCTCACATATATTTAAGTATTCTTGCATAGCAAGACCACTTAATGTTATCTCACATATTATTATTAAGTGTTCTTGCATAGCAAGACCACTTAATGTTATCTCACATATATATTCTTATTAAGTGTTCTTGCATAGCAAATTTACCAAAACGTGCAGATTGTTCCCGATCGGATTGCTATTACTTTGTGGAACGTTTCGCCGAATGGTTCACGGAATATCGTCGTTCTTGTGGCACAATTTGTCCCATAGGAATGAATGGCAAAGCTAGAGTGGGAGCTGGCAAAAGCTGAAAAATCAGGACATGATTTCTAAACTGCCACCACTCCCTTATTTTCAGGCCCACCTACACAAATCTTATATCAAAACGTTCAGCTATCCCTGCTGCCACTAAACATGTCAACGGCTAAGCTATAGTCCTGATAGTTTTCACAATATAATCATTTGTTTGCAACCAACGCCGTCCATTGACATTCATTGAAACTTCACTCTACAAAGCTCAAATTTGAAGTGCAATTTCTAAACTGCGACTGTGCCTTCAATTTTAATACTTCAGAAACATACTATGTATCAAAATGTAGGTCTGGGTCTTGTGATTCTCACAATATAAAGCTCTTCGCTGTAGGAGTTATAGTTTTTAAATACGACCGTTTGAAGATGGCAACCGCCAAAATACTCTGACCTGTGTCAAGCTGCAGCAGCAAGTGATGTCATAGACAGGGCCTTTTGAACACCTGCTAATGTTTTTATAAATGTATGGTTTAATGTAACTGTGCAACAACGTTGCAATTAAATGTGCTATATAAATGATAACAGTTACTCCGCCCACTCCAGTTGTAGACTACTGGTGGAGGCAAGAACACTTCACACAATTTCCCCAGAAAGCTTTTCTAGTTATTAAGTGTTCTTGCAAGAACACTTATTGTTATCTCACATATATATTATTCTTATTATAGCCAAATTTGCCACCCTAACTCCTCCCACAGTTTTTACACTACATAGACCAAAATTTACCAAAACGTGCAGATTGTTCCCGATCGGATTGTTATTACTTTGTGGAACTTTGTGGAACGTTTCGCCGAATGGTTCACGGAATATCATCGTTTTTGTGGCGAAATTTGTCCCATAGGAATGAATGGCAAAGCTAGAGTGGGAGCTGGCAAAAGCTGAAAATCAGGACATGATTTCTAAACTGCCACCACTCCCTCATTTTCAAGCCCACCTACACAAATCTTATATCAAAACGTTCAGCTATCCCTGCTGCCACTAAACATGTAAACAGCTAAGCCGTAGTCCTGATAGTTTTCACAATATGACCATTTGTTTGCAACCAACGCCGTCCATTGACATTCATTGAAACTTCACTCTGCAAAGCTCAAATTTGAAGTGCAATTTCTAAACTGCGACTGTACCTTCAATTTTAATACTTCAGAGACATACTATGCATCAAAATGTAGGTCTGGGTCTTGTGATTCTCACAATATAAAGCTCTTCACTGTAGGAGTTATAGTTTTTAAGATACGACCGTTTGAAGATGGCAACCACCAAAATACTCTGACCTGTGTCAAGCTGCAGCAGCAAGTGATGTCATAGACAGGGCCGTTTGAACACCTGCTAATGTTTTTATAAATGTATGGTTTAATGTAACTGTGCAACAATGTTGCAATTAAATGTGCTATGTAAATGATAAGTTACTCCGCCCACTCCAGTTGTAGACTACAGGTGGAGGCAAGAACACTTCACACAATTTCCCAGAAATTGTAACTTTTCTAGTTATTATTATTCTTATTATAGCAAAATTTGCCACCCTAACTCCTCCCACAGTTTTTACACTACATAGACAAAAATTTACCAAAACGTGCAGATTGTTCCCGATCGGATTGCTATTACTTTGTGGAACGTTTCGCCGAATGGTTCACGGAATATCGTCGTTTTTGTGGCGCTATTTGTCCCATAGGAATGAATGGCAAAGCTAGAGTGGGAGCTGCCAAAAGCTGAAAAATCAGGACATGATTTCTAAACTGCCACCACTCCCTTATTTTCAGGCCCACCTACACAAATCTTATATCAAAGCGTTCAGCTATCCCTGCGGCCACTAAACATGTCAACGGCTAAGCCGTAGTCCTGATAGTTTTCACAATATGACCATTTGTTTGCAACCAACGCCGTCCATTGACATTCATTGAAACTTCACTCTGCAAAGCTCAAATTTGAAGTGCATTTTCTAAACTGCGACTGTGCCTTCAATTTTAATACTTCAGAGACATACTATGCATCAAAATGTAGGTCTGGGTCTTGTGATTCTCACAATATAAAGCTATTCGCTGTAGGATTTATAGTTTTTAAAATATGACCGTTTGAAGATGGCAACCACCGAAATACTCTGACCTGTGTCAAGCTGCAGCAGCAAGTGATGTCATAGACAGGGCCTTTTGAACACCTGCTAATGTTTTTATAAATGTATGGTTTAATGTAACTGTGCAACAACGTTGCAATTAAATGTGCTATGTAAATGATAACAGTTACTCCGCCCACTCCAGTTGTAGACTACAGGTGGAGGCAAGAACACTTCACACAATTTCCCCTGAAAATGTACCTTTTCTAGTTATTATTATTATTATAGCCAAATTTACCACCCTAACTCCTCCCACAGTTTTTACACTACATAGACAGTAATATACCGAAACGTGCGGATTGTTCCCGACTGGATTGCTATTACTTTGTGGAACGTTTCGCCAAATGGTTCACGGAATAACATCATTCTTGAGGCGAAATTGGTCCCATAGGAATGAATGGCAAAATGTTCAAAACTAGAGTGGGAGCTGACAAAAGCTGTAAAATCAGGACATGATTTCTAAACTGCCACCACGCCCACATTTTCAGGCCCACCTACACAAATCTTATATCAAAACGTTCAGCTACCCCTGCTGCCAGTAAAAATGTCCACAGCTAACCCATAGTCCTGATAGTTTTCAAAATAAGACCATTTGTTTGCAACTCACATCGTCCATTGACATTCATTGAAACTTCACTCTAGCCAGCTCAATTGTGAAGGGCAATTTCTAAACTGTGACTGTGCCTTCATTGTTAATATTTCAGAGACATACTACGCATCAAAATGTAGCTTGGGTCTTGTGATTCTCACAAAAGAAAGCTCTTCGCTGTAGGATTTATAGTTTTTAAAATATGACCGTTTGAAAATGGCAACCAGGGTGGCCTTAGACCATTAGGCGCCCTGTGCGAAAAGGGCGCCACCCCCGACCAAGTTGCCTATATATATCACACACACAGGCAGACAGTCACACAAACAGTTACAAGCAGACAGTCAGACATGCTCAGTTACAGGCAGACAGTCACACACAATTACAGGCAGACAGTCACACAGTTACAGGCAGACAGTCACACACAGTTACATGCACACAATCACAAACAGTTACATGGACACACACAGGTACAGGCATACAGTCACACACAGTCACAAGCAGACAGTCACACATACTCCATTACAAGCAGTCATACACACTCGGTTACAGGCATACAGACACTCACACATGCTGATAGGCACACACACTCAGTTAAAGGCAGATAGTCATGCACAAAGGCACAGGCACACACACAGGAAGACTGTCACACTGTAGCGTTACCCACCTTATCCAGGGGCCGGCCGCGGTCCTCTCTTCGAGCCGCGCGCGGTCCTGCTGCTGCACGAGCCGCGCGCGGCTCATCCGACGGCCTCAACAGGAAGGCGGGCAGTGACCGCGAGAAGCGGTCACGTGTCCCACCTGAATCTAAGAGCGCGCCCCGAGTCTCGGGCGCGCTCTTAAAGAGGCAGTGGGAGCCTAAATTGTTAAAAGGCTCCCATTGGCCCCTGTCATGCCACACTCCCCATACACTTACCTTTTGGGGGTGTAGATATGACAGGAGCCAATCACATTAGTTTAAAAGCTATATATACTTACCTCTCCCTTTACTCCCTGCCCTATCGTGGTTTCTGTATCAGTTCCCTTTAGCGCTTGTTGTGTTCAGTTGTGTTTCTCCGTTTTGACTTTGGCTTTGTTTCTGACTACGTTTTCTCTTTATCCTTATCTGTTCTGGTTGTCGGCTTGCTGTTTACTGTGTACCAGACCCCGGCTTGTCCTAGTTTACGCTGTCTCTCTGTGTCCTTGACTTCGGATCGTTCCTGACTCTGCCTCCTCTCATATACGTCGAGTCCGGCCATTATAAGGTCCGGTAGACGTATCTCTCCTCTGTGTTGTCTTCTGTTTAGCCGAATCCTGCGTGTTGGGGTATATTCTCGTTACACACACACAGTCAGACAGTCACACACACACACATGGAGGCAGTCACATAGACAGACAGACCCACACACACACACACACAGGCAGGCAGTCAGTCACACAGAAGACAGTCACAAACACACACACAGAGGCAGGCAGTCACACACACACAGGCAGACAGTCACACAGACAGACAGACACACACACACACGCAGGCAGGCAGTCACACACACAGGCAGGCAGGCAAGCAGGCAGTCAGACAGTCACACACACAGGCAGGAAGTCAGACAGACAGTCACACACACAGGCAGACAGTCACACGCATACACACACAGACAAACAGTTACAAATAGCCAGGCAGTCACACACACAGACTTACCTCTTTCCATTATGGCTGGAAGGGGAAGTGAAAGCAGTTCCTGTGCAGCAGTTACATGGGGCTTTGGGCAGGTATTGACTCCTCCTCCGCACCGTGATAAGCCCTACCCCACTGCTCATGAAGCCCCACCCCTGCTGCTGTGATTTTTTATTTTTTTTATATGTACCCGAGTGGAGAATAATTAATCCTCCACCCGGTAACCTGTTTTAGCTCCCCTGACACCAGCCATGTGCAAACTGTGTCGGCCACATGGCGCCCCCTGATCCATGGTGCCCTGTGGGGCCGCTCAGCTCGCACACCCCCAAGGCCGGCCCTGATGGCAACCACCAGTGAAGTGAGCAATTTGGAGCAGTTTGTTTTTAACCACTCTTCTCTGCCCTATTTGAAATCTATTAGTTCCTGTTGGCAGTTGGTGGAATGTTCGAGGGATTTGAAATGGCGGCTGCAGAAACCCTGTGTAACAAGGCTGCAATCTGAAGATGCTGCTATATATGTATTAATAAAGTAAGTACTTCGTTTTACAGGAATTGACTGATTTGTACATCACAGTGGCAGCAGGGAACGTTTTGATATAAATTGGTACATTTATATCCCTACATGGCAAGACCACTTACTATTATCTCACATATATATTATTAATCTTATTGAGCAATTTGGAGCAGTTTGTTTTTAACTGCTCTTCTCTGCCCTTGCTGTAGAGTGAGTGAACCACACTCCAACCTTTCCACAGTTACTCAAGCCACTCCACCCAGGTACTCCGCCCACTCCAGTTGTAGACTACTGGTGGAGGCAAGAACACTTAAAGGACCACTCTAGGCACCCAGACCACTTCAGCTTAATGAAGTGGTCTGGGTGCCAGGTCCCTCTAGAATTAACCCTTTTTTTAATAAACATAGCAGTTTCAGAGAAGCTCCTGCCGCGCGTGCGCATTCAGCCGAAGGGGAGGAGAAGAGGCAGAGAGGAGGAGAGGAGGAGGAGAGCTCCCCGCCCAGCGCTGGAAAAAAGGTAAGTTTTAACCCTTTCCTCTCCCCAGAGCCGGGTAGGAGGGGAACCCTGAGGGTGGGGGCACCCTCAGGGCACTATAGTGCCAGGAAAACAAGTATGTTTTCCTGGCACAATAGTGGTCCTTTAACACAATTTCCCCAGAAATTTTAGCTTTTCTAGTTATTTTTAATATCAAAAGGGACTGTGATAAACATGTAAAAGGAGTCTTTACAATTAATATATGTTGTTTGAATATAAAAGTAAGATATGTAATACCTTTCCTTTTGCACCTTTTGTCTCTCTTTCTACTGTCATCTGTTTCCAACCTAATATTGTTGTTCTTCTCTTTTTCCACCTCCACCTACCCTCATACAGTCATTCGCACACTATATTCCCCTATTACTATTTCTCAAAATAGTATATTTAAAAAGTTGTATATTGTGTTAAGCAAATTGCAAAGGCTGAAAAAAATGTGAGCATACAGTTGTTAACTGTAATTCACAATCTAGTGAATAAACCTAAATTTTAAAGAGAGTGTGGCGAAACCAACCTCGCCACTGTGAACTGGAGAAGCCTGGTTGCTCACCTGCTCCCTTTGGACTATGGCCCTGCAGGTTAAACTGTTTATTTCCCCTGCAGAAAGGCTTATTTGTGTGATCTGAGGGCCATTCATCTAATAATGTGCACTCAGATCCCAGCTATCTGGGGATATATGAAATGTCTGTGTGTTATGTGTAAATGTGACTTTATGTATTTTAAAGTGTTTTGTGTCTTTTTGCAACCATGTGCTTAATGGAGTCTTGTGTCTATCCTGGGAGATAACTGAATTACTTATCTCCAGGATAGAAGACTCTGAAACTGGTTTGGGCCAGAAAGCCATGCTTCATTTAGTCACAAAGGACTTTTTACTAACTTTTGAACCCCTTGTCTGATTTGTGCCATTTTTTAATATGTTGTTCCCCTGAATGGATTGATTGTGAATGTGTAATTTAATGTGAATGTGATGTATGGTTTTAGAGTTATGAAAGTTGGGTAGAAGTATGTTTTAACTGTATGTATAATTGAGTTTCCTCTCAGGATAAGGGGAGGGAATATGTGGGATGTAACTGTGATGTGATTGGTTGTTTTGTAACGCCCCGTGGGCTGTACTATGTTTGTGGATTGGGAATAAAAGAGACTGTATGTGACAGTACAGGGAGTTCCTGCTTAACCCTCAAAGTGAAGTGTCGTCTCATTATTGGGGGAAGGATTTATTGTATGCTGTTCCAGTTTGACTGCTGGAGAGTAAACCTATTCGTATGGTTCCTATTCAACTGTCTACAGCATTCATATGCTTGAGAGGATTCATATGCTTCTCCGGTTCGGTGGTTGTGGTGTCTGCTGCAGTGTTTGGAGTCCTCAGGAAGCGCTAGGAGCATCCTTTAACGGAGGTACCCAGTCGGGGTGCCAGGCGATCCATTACAGAGGTTTTCTCTCTTTTTCTCTATTGTGAGCAGAGCTGGACAAGCATGAGTCCCAGTATATCCCTTGAACCTAAACAGCACCGGGGGAAGGGAAAAGAAGGAATCTCCTGACAGCCATAATATGTTTTTAATGTAGGACAACTGAGCAACATGGAAGTATGAATTCTGGAAGAGAGCACATGACAGGTGCATTGTCGCCATACGGGTGGGAGGAAAGGACCCCTAAATACCCACACCCCACCCTTTACCCAAAAAACGATCAATTCTGAGGTATGGGACAATACGTCCCAGGTTTTTACCTTCAGCATACAGTACTAGAACATCTGGCCTCCTATTACTTCCCAGCATACCTAAGATCGCTCCACAAACGGCCTGCCACCTGTAACCCCGATATCTGAACCATTTCAATGCAATCTGGTCCTCAGGAAAGGACAGCTGGTGGCCCTTAAAATGAACTGCAGCCCTCTGTTTGGCCCAGAAGATGTAGGAATGGCCCATGATCCAGACCACTTGACCTATGGAGACAAATTAGGTAGTTAGGCCTCTTCCTCGGTCGCCCGATTACCCAGACGCTTATACCAGGCACCCTAGGCGCCAAACTGATTCCCTGGAACCAAACTGATTCCCACCTACCAATTTTCTTAATGATCTCTTCACCCAAACCCAACCTTGTCGCCTCCGTAGCTGCACCTATGCGAAAGGAGTGTGTCCCAAACTGGTAATCACAATTGAATGACCCGGAAGAATTAGAAGTGCGACAGCAAAGAGCCATCTTGATGAACCAAGAAGGATCTGTCGCCCACTGGCCGCCTCGTCAGGTACCGCGAGACGTTAAGCACCAGGCACAAGTCCGATCCTGGGAGTTTGTGCGGCACAATGTCCACCCCCTTCCCCATGACATTCGTTTGCGACTGGGCCAGCCGCACGACCTCTCTATCGGCTGTCACAGAAACATCTTCCAACATCACTCCCCCTCTGCCTTCCCTATTGGTTCTAACCAACTCCCTGATGCGGAAAGCACCAAAGAAAGGTAATACAAATGCCAAACCGAACAGCCATGCTTCGTATTCGGTGAAACAAATCCCGGGAAGCTCCCGCACCAAACCTCCCAGTATGTTAAAGTAGATGGGTCTCCTAGTATCCGGCACCACGCGCCCCTTCTGGAATCCCTTAAGAGCCTGCCACACAATAAAAAAGCTTGGTGAGATCATCAAACATCTGCCCTGCATCTGCGATCCTGGGTAGAGGCATTATGAACTTCATACACTCTAGTTCTTCACCTGCATGCATTCCGTCGCTAGTGAGGGGTGCTGGAATGGAGTAAGGGAAATAGGGCAAATAGGCCATTTGTCATAATCGTGTTTATCTTTTTCTTTAGTTTTATTGTTTTTGATATGCTTAAACATGTGCTTCAGGGTTTAAATGTAATGCCATATAGCTAACATGTCCTGTAAGATGTATAGGAAATCTTTGCACCAGGAAAAAAGTTGATGTTAAGTTTTGAGGGTTAGCGGCAGCCCAGTAGTGACACGGTTGGAAACCAGTCACTGCCTTAGAGGATTATGGAAATCGGAAGCCAGTACTGGCTTTTTCCCTCTAGCTACTGGTGAACTTTTGCTGTTTGTCAAAAGCTGCTACCCACCAACAAAAGCAACAAGCATTTTAGCAAATGGCAGCTGACCAGTGAAAAGATTACTTAAATTTGTAAGTTGGTTAGCATACCATTACTCTTTGTTTAGTAAATAACTATTAGATTCATAATGGATGATTTTACACCAAATTCCAAACACGTGTGAATTGGAAAAAACTGCCATGAAATACATATAAAATATTAGTTTTATGTATTAAAAATTACCAATTTTGTTAGAAGCTAATACTAAGATATGTATGACTTGACAGCCAAACGTCCTGAAGAGCAAACTATGACGTTCATATTAATTATATATATTATTCTGTTCAGCCTTTCTGTTTTTGCTGTTGATCCAAGAGAAGGCAAAACAGTTTTAAGTGCTTTTCAATTTTGTAACAAACTAGGAAAAAGTTCCTTCTTGACACCAGAATGGCAGTCAGATATCGTTTGTTACCCCACATATTAAAAATTATATTCTGGGGGCATGGCTTGGTGCCTGAACTGAATGGACGCACATCTGTGAGGCTTCTGCCGTTTGGGTACCTTGGAGCAAAAATAATCGGTCTACAGAGCAAAATTATAGCACCTACAGACTCACTATGTCTCAAAACAGCCAAAGCGGGACTGAGCGTCCTTCTTCTTGGCAAAGACTGCGGGACAGAAACCGTGAGAAGGCCGCAGTCACTACAAAGATGGCGGAGAAGCCTGCTTCCGCGAAGGATCGCTGTCACCCTCAGCCTCCCTGGGTTCCCTCTCAGAGGAACAACCCCTAACAACTACAGCAATGCGAAACATGCTTACCGACCTGGCTGACACGATGCAGAACAACATGAAGAAGCAGCTGCAAAGTCTAGCGGCGGACCTCCGCCAAGACAGCTCAGATATAGGCCAACACACGGCCCATGTGGAAAACAAATTGGATGAATGCACTGAGGCACATTACCGGCTGGCATCCAAAGTGCAGGAACAAGAAACAACCCTCCACATGTATAAAACCAAGCTGGCAGACCTAGAAGACCGATCGAGAAGGAACAATATTAGGATCTGAGGTATACCGGAAACGGTATTAGCCACAGGCCTCACTGACTACCCTCAAGATATGTTCCAACTGCTCATCCCAGCTATCCACCCGGACCAACTGCTTGTGGACAGAACACACTGTCTCTGTCGGCCACAACACCTGCCACCCACGATGGAGAGGGATGTCATTGCACGCATCCACGTCTTTCATGCCAAAGAGCAGTTGATGAAAGCGATCAGAATTTGCCCGACCCTTATGGACACATCAAGCTCTTTGCGGATTTATCTGCAGAAACTCTGCAATTTCAGAAACACTTGGCTCCGGTCACTACCACCCTACGAGAACAAAAAGTAGTGTACAGATGGGGATACCCTGCAAAGCTTTTGGTCCACCATGAAGGAACCATGCACGCGATCTCTACCCTGGAATCGGGTCTCTCTAAGCTCAAGGACTGGGGTTTTCAAACACCAGAGCGCTTACAACAGAAACCAGCAAAAGCCCCCAGACTCTCCCCAGAGTGGACACTCACATAAGTGCTATGTAAGACATTCCTTCCTAAGCGGAGGCATGATTCCAGTATCCTTCCAAGACAACCTGAGATCTACCACAGTTTCAGAGATCAGGTCGTATCACACCCTGAATTTTTTGAGTTATGGACAGACCAATGTTAAATGTAATGTTAATGGAATGTAAATGTTGATTGATTATGCCCTAGGGTTAGTCGGATAGATCTACACCAGTTCCTACCCCACGCAGTTAGAGAACTACCGGGCAGTAAACCACTTCCCCACAAAAGGAGATTTGCCCCTCGTAGCCTCAGAAGCTAATGGGGAGCTTGGAGTGATCACAGGTATCAGCGGGTACTAACCTCGGTTGAATTGTAGTATATATGCACTATGTTTGGATGTTGTGTCTGTTTAGCCAGTGCCCTGCGGTTGCCCTGAACGACCTAACCCTGTATGTACCCGAAGCAGTTGGGGCCACAGCGGCCCAGGCACAGTAAGGGTTAACTAACTAAAAGGGGTGATTCCGTACATCGGAGGCCCCTCCTGGAGGGAACCACAACATTGGTCGCCCCTGTCACCACAGAACCGGAGAACCGGCACTGTAAACCTCCCATATGTCTCCCCATATGCAAGAGAACATGGGACTCGGACCTATCTTGCATTCTAACCCCCAGGGAGGATGTTACACCCGGCCAAGGACTCCCTCATTAACTGCTATACACAGGGAGCCGATGACCCAGCCCAGGCCAAGAGACAACACCCTCGTCCTAATAGGGGCCGACGGCATCTATGAGTTCTTTTTTACTTTATATCTTCCTTTTTGGTCTAACCTGTTCTCACTGACTCTTGAGACCCTTGAGACATTTCAAAATCACAATGTTGCAACGCTCCTACCTCCATCAGAGCCACATATGAGCTGCATGCCTATGGCAAAGCTCGACCTCCCGCCCCCTAGGCTCTGCGATTAAGAGTTCCTTGATGCAATGTGGCTCCGAGCAAGGGAGCTAGTTAGGGCATGCTGCCCACCCATTTACTTTATCCCCTCACCTATCCCCCCATCTGGTCTCATTCTGTCCCAGAGGGTCCCTCCTTCCCCTACGAAATTTTATCCAAGTACTCAAACTCCGGCTACCCCGCCAGAATTTAATCACTTACCACATCTTAACAAGACGCGAGAAACCCTACTCAGCCGAATTGTCACTGACACACGCAAACGATATGTAGCGCACTCACCCCCCCCATCATACCAATATGAGACTTATCTCCCACAACGTCAAGGGGTTAAACACCCCAGGTAAACGCAGACTACTGCTTAAAGATTTGATAAAAAACAGGGCAGATATTGCCTGTATTCAGGAAACACACTTTCGAAATGACCGCACTCCGGCCATATTCATGAAAACTTACCCCGTCCAGTTTCACTCTCAAGCAAGCACTAAGACGAAAGGAGTATCAATTCTGGTCCACAGAGATGTAGCCTTCACTCCAATAGAGCACAGTATAGACCCAAGGGGCAGATACATAATATTGGTGGGACAATTTAACGTTGTCCACCTCACGTTAGTAGCAACCTATTTCCTCAATGAAAATCCCAAGCAATTCCTCCAAATGGTATTGCGTAAAATAGACAAGATTAAACGAGGCAATGTAATACTATGCAGGGATTTTAACTGCTGTAACGGATCACCTGGCACCCCGACTGGGTACCTCCGTTGAAGGATGCTCCTAGCGCTTCCAGAGGACTCCAAGCACTGCAGCAGACACCACAACCACCGAATTGTAGGAGCATGTGAATGCTCTCAAGCATATGAATGCTGTAGACAGTTGAATAGGAACCATACCAATAGGTTTACTCTCCTAGCAGTCAAACTGGAACAGCATACAATAAATCCTCCCCCAATAATGAGACGACACTTCACTTTGAGGGTTAAGCAGGAACTCCCTGTACTGTCCCATACAGTCTCTTTTATTCCCAATCCACAAACATAGTACAGCCCACAGGGCGTTACAAAACAACCAATCAATCCGTACAATACACCCAGACACTCCCACACAAAATCCTCCCCTCTGCAGGTGATATGATTACTGAACACAATGGGTAATCTCATTATCACCGGCAGAGGAATACAGTTTTTACACAATATTTATAACTTCTAAAATATACATGTCACAAACATAAAACATACATTTCATAATCAATCCATTCAGGGGAACAACATATTAAAAAATGGCACGAATCAGACCAGGGGTTCAAAAGTTAAGGGAAAGTCCTTTGTGACTAAATGAAGCATGGCTTTCCGGCCCAAACCAGTTTCAGAGTCTTCTATCCTGGAGATAAGTAATTCAATTATCTCCCAGGACAGACACAAGACTCCATTAAGCACATGGTTGCAAAAGACACAAAACACTTTAAAATACATAAAGTCACATTTACACATAACACACAGACATTTCACATATCCCCAGATAGCTGGGATCTGAGTGCACATTATTAGATGAATGGCACTCAGATCACACAAATAAGCCTTTCTGCAGGGGAAATAAACAGTTTAACCTGCAGGGCCATAGTCCAAAGGGAGCAGGCGAGCAACCAGGCTTCTCCAGTTCACAGTGGCGAGGTTGGTTTCGCCACACTTCTCCCCTTTACCAACTAGACTAACCGGGTATCTGACCTCCTGCCGGTCAGTGCCCTGGTTAGTCCAGCAACCCACCCACAAAACAGAAACAGCAGTACAGCCCACCCACAATAACTGGTTACTACACCTGGGTAGCGGAGAACTTTGTCCATGTCCAGGTGCCTCACCATGACTGTGTGGGCAACTGTTAGGCTGCCTTGGTGGGTTGCTGAGTGGGCAGAGACCAGCGGTACTCTGCCCTGATGCCAGTGCTACCACGGAAGTAGCCTGGTGGGAGCCTGGTTATGGGAGGGAGAGACCGACTGTCTCCCCTCTGGATACACCGCTCTGTGGCTGGGGAACAGGACCGACTGTCCCTACCCCTGGTGCTGCAAGTGCAGAGACTACGTTCCCATCTGCACTGTTGGGGGGTGTAACATCTCCCCTTGCTGGGTTAGGCTGCCGCTGGAGAGAGGGTGTAACAAGCTCCTCTCTCTGAACTGTAAACTGCCGCTGGGGAGAGGGGGTATCAGGCTCCTCTCCCTGACACTCTCTCTGCTGGTGGAGAGGGGGACCAGCTGTCTCCCTTTCATTATTTTGTCCTGTGGTTGGGGTGCGAGACTGACGGTCTCTGCTCCCTGCAGGACACTCTGCCGCTGGGGAGGAAGGACGGCACCTTCAGCTCCCTGGGGTACACACTGCCGCTGGGGAGGAAGGACTGCACCTTCAGCTCCCTGGGGTACACACTGCCGCTGGGGAGGAAGGACTGCACCTTCAGCTCCCTGGGGTGCACACTGCCGCTGGGGAGGAAGGACTGCACCTTCAGCTCCCTGGGGTACATACTGCCGCTGGAGATCTGGGCCGACCGCCCAGCATCCCTGTAGGGCCGGTTGAGAGACCGCCGTCCCATCTCCACCTGCCATCTGTGGGTCTTCCCAGGACCAGTCTGTGAGGTCCCTCAACATTTGCGAGTAAGGACCACCTGCTTCCGCACCTGGCAGCTCCGGCTGCTGCTGGGGATCTGGGCCGGTCCCATCTCCACCTGCCTGTTGTGGTTCCTCACAGGACCAGTCTATGAGGACCCCTACTTCGGGTTCCTGCGGCCGCCTCAGGGGGAGACGGCTAGCCTCCTCGGATGCAGCCTCTACTCGGCTGCTGTAACACTCCTTCCGCTGAGCATACTCTCTCTCTTTCGCCAGCCGGAATTCTCGGGCCAGCCTTGTGTTTCGCTCGGCCGTGACCTGGTTCCAGATCACCCGGCGTACCTCCATGGGTAAATCATCCCCATACTGGGCCACTCGCTGCCTCACCTCGGCCATCCAATCATCGCCAGAGCCTTCCATACTTGTCTGCTCCAAGTCGCTGGATACCTCTGCTCCCAGGGTCGCTGCACGTGTGCTAGCGTTGCCCTCAATTTGTAACTCCACGAACGGTGTCTCTGAGCTGCTTTACCTCGCACTAGGACGCCATCCCACCGCTTGCCACCAATGTAACGGATCGCCTGGCACCCCGACTGGGTACCTCCGTTGAAGGATGCTCCTAGCGCTTCCTGAGGACTCCAAGCACTCTGGCAGACACCACAATCACCGAACCGTAGGAGCATGTGAATGCTCTCAAGCATATGAATGCTGTAGACAGTTGAATAGGAACCATACCAATAGGTTTACTCTCCTAGCAGTCAAACTGGAACAGCATACAATAAATCCTCCCCCAATAATGAGACGACACTTCACTTTGAGGGTTAAGCAGGAACTCCCTGTACTGTCCCATACAGTCTCTTTTATTCCCAATCCACAAACATAGTACAGCCCACAGGGCGTTACAAAACAACCAATCAATCCGTACAATACACCCAGACACTCCCACACAAAATCCTCCCCTCTGCAGGTGATATGATTACTGAACACAATGGGTAATCTCATTATCACCGGCAGAGGAATACAGTTTTTACACAATATTTATAACTTCTAAAATATACATGTCACAAACATAAAACATACATTTTCATAATCAATCCATTCAGGGGAACAACATATTAAAAATGGCACGAATCAGACCAGGGGTTCAAAAGTTAAGGGAAAGTCCTTTGTGACTAAATGAAGCATGGCTTTCTGGCCCAAACCAGTTTCAGAGTCTTCTATCCTGGAGAGTAATTCAATTATCTCCCAGGATAGACACAAGACTCCATTAAGCACATGGTTACAAAAAGACACAAAACACTTTAAAATACATAAAGTCACATTTACACATAACACACAGACATTTCACATATCCCCAGATAGCTGGGATCTGAGTGCACATTATTAGATGAATGGCACTCAGATCACACAAATAAGCCTTTCTGCAGGGGTAATAAACAGTTTAACCTGCAGGGCCATAGTCCAAAGGGAGCAGGCGAGCAACCAGGCTTCTCCAGTTCACAGTGGCGAGGTTGGTTTCGCCACAACTGCATACAATCACCCATGCTCGACACGACTGACACCCTGACAGGGCACAGCAAAAAGAGATTAGACACCACAAGTAAGGCATTTACCAAGCTGGTAGACCAATATGACCTCTACAACACCTGGAGATCAGTGCACCCAGGAGATAGGGACTATTCATTCTACTCGAGGGCCCATAACTCCTATACCCGCATTGACGCATTCCTCATAGACAGACAACTCCTAGCCCAACTGACTAATAGTGATGTCGCGAACTGTTCGCAAACTTGCCGCGAACGGTTCACCGCGGTTCGCCACGAACCGTTCGTGGCGAACTCCAGTCAGCTGACACATCCCTGCCAATCTCCGGCAGACCCTCCCTCCCAGACCCTCCCACCTCCTGGACAGCATCCATGTTGAAACTGCCTTCAACATGGATGCTGTCCAGGAAGTAGGAGGGTCTGGGAGGGAGGGTCTGCCGGAGATTGGCAGGGATGTGTCAGCTGACTGGAGTTCGCCACGAATGGTTCGTGGCGAACCGTGGCGAACCGTTCACGGCAAGTTCGCGAACGGTTCGCGACATCACTACTGACTAACTGTACCATGGGAGACATAACATGGTCAGACCATGGCCCGGTATACCTTGACCTCTTAGACGCCTGCCAATTTAAAGGAAGAGGCTCCTGGAAATTAAACGACTCACTGCTGTCAGACACCACATTTGCTAAAGAAATAAGGGAAGCACTACAAACATACTTTGACACAAATAGTGGAGCAGGAATCTCGGACAGCACAGTTTGGTCAGTGCACAAGGCAGTCATGAGGGGCCTGTTTATTAGTAGATCCTCCTTTCTGAAAAGACACCACCAAACCAATCTCCTAGATTGTCACAAACAAATAGCATTAACCTCCAAACAGAACAAACTACAACCCTCAAAACAATTAGCAGCACAACTTCAAACGCTATATACCCGTTTAACAGAGCTAAACGCAGAAAAAAAAGAACATGCTCCACAAATTAAAAGTCAATGTTTACCATAATAGCGGCAAGGCCAGTAAATACTTAGCTAATAGATTACAAGCAAAGTACGCCAACTCAAAAATCTCCCACATTATAGGTGAGGACGGCACCAAAAACATCACCCCCACTGCTATTAGTCAGGAATTTGCGGAGTTCTACTCCAAACTCTATAACCTGAACACCTCCGGCAATGTACATTTGGCAAGCAAAGACGAAATAAATAGTTACCTACAAAAGGCTAACCTCCCCCAAATAGACCTGACACAAGAAGCCGAACTGCTAAAACCTATCAAAATGCAGGAAGTGCTAAACGTGATAATGGGATTACCAAGGTGGTAAAGATGGTCTCTCTAACGCCTATTACAAGCCATATGCTCAGGAACTCGCCCCGCACCTCCTGAAGGTGTATCACTCAGCCTCCGAATCAGGGAAACTACCACATGAAATGTTGTTGGCCATCATAGTAACCTTTTTTCATTAAAGAGTTTATGCCAGTCAATGAGTTGTAAAGCTGACTTAATCTTATTAAAATTGGTCTTTTTACAATTATATGTTGTCTGACTTTTTTTTTATTATTCATTAACCAATAATTTCAATGAGCAGAATAAAATTATATACTAAGACAGTTTCCAAACATGCTAATATATCTTTCATTCCTTCTGGGATCGTGTTCAGAAAGACAGGCACGATCCTTCCTTAAAACAAGGGTAAATCAAAACAGTCCTTTGAATAAAATAAAAAAAATGTTGTGTGGCAAGATTAAACATATATGGTTTCTTTTGAAGATGAAAAACTAGCTTATTTTGCAATATTTAATATTTCCCCTTAGGATTATTTTTTACTGAATTCAATGAGGTCAAAGAAGAATAAAATAATAAAACATAGAATTAAAGAGTGAAGATGAAAGTAACATTTTTCTGATTGTTACTACTTTTACACGAGCCAAAGTTAAAAATATAATTGAATCTGTATGGGGAAAGAATAATATTTAGAACATTTATTCCCTGTCAGACATACCCATTTCTTATTGTCACGTTTGAAGGCTTACTACATTTGTCTGCATTCTACTAGCTGTTACATATAATGAGAGAAACGTTAAATTACTTTATTAACTTTCATTAAACATGAACTACCTCTGCCAATTATAGCCTTGATTTGAAAATTTTGGATACGTTTTTCAAATGATTTAATATTTTAACATTGAAAATGCTTTTTTTCAAAATATTAAAATATAAAAAAATATACCCTACGCAGAAATATATATATACAAATTATCAAAATATTAAAATATTTAGCAAAATATTAAATCATTTTAAAAGTTTGTCCAAATATATTAAATCATAGGAAAATCTTATCCAAAAATATTAAATCGAGGCCTATATGTAGAATTGATCTCCAAACTGTTGTACGAAAGAAATATGCCAAGCTGGTATATTCATATGATATTTTATTTATAATAGACTTATGCATTTGATTTGGGCTGAACTGCAATCCATCCAAATTGGATATATGGTAGACAACCACTAAATGTTGACTTTATTCACAGATCTAGTGACCTATAGAAGGAGCAGAAAAATAAAATTTAGTGATATAGTAATATAATATACATATATATATATATATGTTTTATATATATGTTGGTTGAGGGCTAATGGGTGCCATGATGCTTGCATCATCACTGAATGTTATTTCACCTTTTCAAACACCCTGTACATTGCAGACGTTTGGACGTGTCCACAGCAAAATCTTGGTGATAATGCCCAAGAGTGTATTTACCTTGGTTCTCAATTATTCCAATTCCTTCTTGATAGAGATTTAGTGTGTTTCAGACCCTATTCTTTTTTTATGACATCCATTTGTTTCTCTGTTCGCTTGAAATCAAATAAGTATAGGAGGCAAACATAGTCATTTTCTGTTTTATTTATGTAACTTTTCAATATATCTACTACAGATGCTAAAACTCTTATATTCTATCAAATTCTAACTGAGTATTTCTTTGTGTCTCTAAACCTTATAAAAGAATTTCAGCAGATTTACAATTTATTTAATACTGATCTCCTCTAAAATCATTTGCTATAATATCCACCTATAAAAAATTACCCAAAGTCTTTATAAATGAATTTCCTCTAAAAACAAGATATTTTAACAAATGCTAATCATCACTATAGTGTCTGTGATGAAGACTTTTTATTACTGTTTAGAAGCCACCAGCCAGCCCATCACATATTTAAATGTGGGAATATGTGATATTTCTGTTTGTGTACGAAGGGCTATGTATACCTCCTTTATATGTAAGTAAAGACGCATACAGCTCATCCTCTTCCAGTCATCCTGTTAGAAGCCCACACACACAGGATTTATTAGTGATATTACAGTGTGTGATTTCCAATAATCTGCTTGGTACAACATTATCACTCCACAGAGACATCCGATTAACTGCTCTCCAATCAATACACCCGTAAAAAAAACACACAGCTAATCTCCCGCCACTCAATTATTTAGGAGACTTGAGATTCCCTGCAGGCACAAATTAACCAGCATGTTAACCCTTCATATTCTGAGATTAGAAAGTCACAGATGACCATTTAAAATAATGTCATAGTGTTCCCTTAGGAAATCCAGTGGGCTATACTATCTATACTATCTCTTTGTGTTGGATTTAAAGGGAATCTGTCAAGATTTCATTTGTTAATTTTTTTAAAAACTAATTGTAGTGTTTGTGGGCTTACAACAAATCCAAATGCGTCATGTTTATTTATGTGAAATTGTGTACCTATGTACATATGTTGCTATGTTGTTTTACGTTGTATGAAATATCTTCTAGTTTATCATCTTTAAATTCACAACACTTGGGTAATGCCAAGACATATGTTAGGCTGAATAGTATACAAAATACCTCAACCCATACAGGGAATGGGCAAATCATTGGAAGGAAGACAGTGGAAAGGGAGGAGGGTTTTTTTCCCCTTCTTTTTAAATATACTGAGGGTAATGGGTTAACTAGACATTGTAGGCATAAACATATCACAAAACATATTTTGGCATTTGATAATTGCATATGTATATATTATTATTGGTATTTAGATAGCACTAACTTATTCGACAGTGGTTTACAATATTATAAAGAGGAAAATGTAACAGTACAGAAGACAAATGCAAATTGTTACAGGAACAATAGGTTGATGAGGACCCTGGTCGAAAGAGCTTATAATTTATATATGTGCATATTTCTGCTTGTAATGCACTGTGTTTGAATTTGTGAGTATAGTGAGTCTATACAGCTTTGTAGAGGGATGCAGGCTTAAAGATAATGTCAGTAGTGGTTAAGGTAAAGGGGCGTTTAAGGTTTGAGAGGGACTAATGTCAGAGTTAATTCATATAGGGTGAACTAACAATGAGATGGGGTACACTTGTGGTATAAGTGGTGTTTAGAATTATTGAGTTTACCGTTACATTTAGAATTTGGGTGCAGCTGGTGATTAGGATTATTGTGTTTAGGATAAAATTTGATAAAATGTTGTATTTGGTTACATGAGTTGTTTAGTTTTAAAGAGTTAGACCTAGGATTAAGTTAAATATATTTTCTTTTCAGGTTTAGGCTTTGAATGCTTAAGTGTGTGACTAAGTAAATGGTTTGTTTAGGTTTTTGGAGGGATTATATTTTTTTGGTGACAGAAAAGGGGTCTTTAGGAGAGTGGGGTTTGGAGGGTTATTTGCAAAGTCTTCATCCTTCTATGTGTTTTGAGTCCAGTCAGTGTTGTATCATTGATACTAGAATTACAGTAGCTGTGTACAGTGTTGTCCTATGATAAAGAGTATGCATCACTCAATGCTGTCCCTGCTCCTCCTTCAAGGCATTTCCTGTGTGACAAGGTGTAAGTGGCCAGATGGAAAGTGATCTCTTCCACTTCCTGTCCAGCCTCAAGCACAGAAATTGGACAGGCTGGGACAGCACTGTGTTTTATACAATCTACGTCTCTTCCTGCAGCTCTGCTAACAAGACAACAGAGGACACTGGGAAGAGAGACCCTCTGGGTCAAAAGTGAGAAAGCCCCTAAATAGAGTTATATGTATGTAAAACGTAACTTTTAATAGTAATTATAAAAAACATACACATAATTAAAAGACAAGAAAGGTCTGAAAAAATTAGGGAGACCAGAGAGATAGATTCAATGCAGGTAGAGGAATAATGGCAAAATCTCTAATACTGAGGCCACATACGTGGATCTAAAAAATGGACAGAAAAGCCCTTCCTTGGCTGATCTCTCCCTTAATGTTGCTAACTGTGATATAGACAGCTGGTTCAATGGTTGCTTAAATAGCACTGACTACATGTAGTGCTGGGTTATGGCAACAAAATGATACCTATGAACATTGTATCAATGTAGAGTGGATGTCAGAATATCCAAATGACAGAGTATACAAAATATCCCTTGAGGCAAAATCGCAGAGTGGAGGGCATAAGGCACCCCCTTCCCATATAGGGAGTCTGTACATATAGATACCAACCCACCCACTTGAGTAACCCAGATCTTAAGCTCAGATAATACCAAAAGACCACACGAAGTAAGCCAGAGAAAGAAAATAAACCCTAGCCAAAAATCCTCGAGATAGCTGTTAGCTCTCTGATATTGTCAATAGTGAGAGATATAAATTAAGGAAGAGATCGCTAATCTTACTGCCTATAATCAAAATTACTGGTCTCCCTGCCTACTGCCTAACATATGTTTCGGCGCTATAGAACGCGCCTTCTTCCGAGGCTTAGCAGACCTCAAAGTGCACACAAGGCTGTTTAAATAACCAAGTGCCGCCAGTAGGAGAATGGGGGCGTGTGCTTACTGTTCGCGCCAAAATGTTTAGCCCGAACAGGCCACGCCTTCAAGTTCACTTGGCGGCAGGTAATTGGGTAGCGTCATGCATTTGTAGACGCGTATGAACAAGAAAGAGAGAGGGGGGTGTGTGTGTGTATGTTTGCTGGCCAAGGCTCCAGGACGTAACTTTTCAATATATCTACTACAGATGCTAAAACTCTTATATTTAGCAAATTCTATAAGTACTTAGAAATTGCCTTCTGTGGGAAATCCAGGCTAGAATATGACACTTTGTGACTGGCACGGGGTGTACTGTTTTTGCTTAGGGCAGAATGCTGTTTTCAGGATCCTAAATTGATCCCGGTGATGTTCTTGCAATACAAATAACCTTTTCCGCTACCAGTGTAAATGACACCATAGGGTAAATGTGCCTATAAGTCACACTCTCTATAAAAAATGCAATGATAATACAGTTAATACATTTAGGGTGCCGGGGAGATGGGACCACAAATGTGTTCCCCTCATGATGGACCAGGCTGTCTCTGTGTGATCTGGTAACAGAGGTAGTTTTAGAGCTCCCGCACAGTCCCACATTACATTCTGACTCACGGTGCCGTGGAAGAAATGATATGACATCTTTTGTGGTTATGTGACTTACAAACTAAGGCACACAAAGTTCTTTGTGTATGAAATACCTAAATACATTTGTGTCTCATAGGTAAAGGCCATATAAAAGGAAGAAATTGTTTATTTCCATGTATTGAGAATACCTGAGAGAGAAGGGTTAGCTATGCAAAAAATAGTAAACATATTTTAATGAATAGGCAATACTACTCATTATTTACTTAAGATATTACTTGCTTTGAAGATTAAAATAGGTTATATAATCACTTAATGATTTCAACAGAACAAGTTTAATTGGTTGGTCTACTTGATATAGTTTTACAGTCAGTTTCTGAAATCTGAATATGAAAAGTATGCTAAAAAATATATTTTTCAGTTCATCATACTTTTACTTTTTTTAAGTCAATTAGTAACTCCAGATGTCTCTATTATTTTGTATTAAGCAGATAATTCTTCAAATGTTTCAGCTGTTTCCAATATTAAGAGTTCTCAGTCCTTTTTATTGTCCGCTCACATCACTGTTGTACCTGACAAAGGGTGGTCTCCATTCCTTGAAACAACGTAATTGAGTTTCAAGTTTCCATGGTGTTATAAAAATAAAGTTAAGCTACTTCTACATTCATTTGACACCTTCATCTTGAGTGCATTCCTCTCTTGATAGATTATTAGGTCTTTCACACATACATTTTCAGGTGCTTGGCTTCTTCTTGACCAAAGAGCTAGATAAAGATAAACTACTGGAAAGGGAGGAATTAACAGAGGGATCAGTAGTGAACAGGATGCTCAAACAAATACCGTTGACCCACAGTTATTGGTATTGAGTCAGCTGGAGATGAGTAGTTTGAGAAAAACACTTTAAGATCAAGGGCAAAGGGCAGATTACTTTTCAAATATATTGTATGCCCAAATAAATAAATTGAGATAAGGTGATGGTGATGTTTGGGGAGGATTTATCAAAGTGTTTTGTTCTAAAAAGTGGTACAAAATGTAAAAGAGGAGGGGTCAAAAATAGAATGTGCCTGTTGGTTCTACTGGTTTCCATGGTGATTAACTCATTAAATGCTTTAAACCACTTTTTAGAACAGAACACTTTTAGAAAACTCCTCTATCTAAATTGAAAAATACTATCTTACTTGTGTAATTCTCTTTTCATGAATCACAGTTCTAATCATTATTAACACCCTTGTGTACCTCCAATTGACATGAATTAACTTGTATGGATATTGATGGATATTGATTTTATCATCCATAAAAAATCTCTGTAAAAGATACAGGTTTTGGGTGTTCTTGTAAACATGGTGCAATATTTATTTTTAGTGACTATGAAAATTAACTGCTGCATTTGGTTCTCGGCATTACTCACAAGTATTTAATTTTATTAGTAGTTAATAGATCCTTTTTGTGGTGTGTTTGTGCATGATAACTTCTTATACCATGCCATTAGTGTCTAGCAATATTCTATGGTTTTCTGGGTATCCCCATGTAAGACATTAGTGTTTATTATGGCATTATCAAGAGGATATGCTGTGTCAATGCAGGTAATAGGCAATAAATATAGAAATAAGATGTGTGTGAGTGGTTGGCTTATTGAAAATGGCAAGCCAACAATTAGCATTCTATAGTCACCGGAAAAACCATTAGTGGGAAAGACATAGTGCACACACTCATAATTTAATATACTTATTAGTAGCAATAATCATGTATGAAAGTATCAGATCTTCTCCGTTCAGGTGGGGGGTTACCTGCACATAGCAATTACCCTACCAAGAGCCTTTCAGATGAATGGCTTTTCTCCTTACTGTGAGTTAAAATGTAATCTCACTAGTCTCTTATTTGACACCTGGAAGGCTGACATATATTCGTCCATCATAGATGGTCCTCCTCCATATCTGGATCTGTGGGCAAGGACTTAAAGGACCACTGTAGTTCCCCCACCCTCAGGTTCCCCCTCCCGCTGGGCAGGATGGCAAGGAAAGGGGTTAAACTTACCTTTTTTACAGCGCCGGGCGGGGAGCTCTCCTCCTCCTCTCTGCCTCCTCTCCTCCTGCGCGCGCATTCAGCCGGTCTCATAGGAAAGCATATCAGAGACTGATATATGACTCTAGACACTTCTTTTGATACATCCTCCACTACCCACTTATAACAGTCTTCTACATGAACAAGCCCAACTATTTGATAGCTGTAGAAATACGCACCTCACTATGTGAAATTACTTTACTCTACTGACTCCTATTCAAGACATGATATGTTTTTTTCTACATTGATTTTTGCACCTTGACCAGAAATGTACCTATAGTCCTATTACGTGATTAGACCATGTGCCCCTGTCACTTGCCATCTCGCTTCCCTCCCTTCCCATGAAAAGCCTCCAATGGAAACTAAATGATCTCCTCCTAAATGACCATGTAATTGTTTCCTAAATTCAAAATCCATGGCCCAGTATTTTCAGAAAATAATTCTCCAACACAATCATCTACTGTTATTTGGGAATTCCATAAATGCACGATTAAACAAATTCTTACAAGTATAGCAATTAAACACAAATTAATTAAACACAAACAATTGAATGATGCAAACCCCCAAACGCTTCTGCTGGAAATTATGGACCTAGAAATTGAACACAAAGCAGGGCCATCCTTTGTTACATATAACAAGCTCACTGGTAAAAGGACAGAATTACAAATGTTATTGGGCACCCATATGAAATATAGACTCTTGTGATTAAGAGCATTTATTATGCACAAGGGGGAAATGCAGATGCCTACTGGCATGAGCACACCAACAAAGAGAGGCTAAGTTTATTCCAAAAATCTGAAAAAACAACAACCAAATGATAGAACAGTGTCCTGTCTATTACCTGATATTACCTCGTCTTTTTTACCATAACCTATATAATTTGAGAGACTCCCCTAAAGACATACTGTTCAAAGTAATGTCTTACATATCTTACTAACCCATTCTGGATGATGAGTTCTGGATAGCCGCTGGGTCATTCCCACTAGGTTAGAGTCTGGGTCCAGATGGATTCTCAGCTGAATGCAACAAGGTCTTTGTCTCCTCTTTAGCCAAAACCTTTCTCAAATTCTTTGATTCACTAACAGTAAACTCACAGCTACATCAATTTGCATTGAAGGCTGATATCATGCTTCTCCCAAAGTCAGGTAAAGATTTTACCAGTTGTGGAAGCTATCACCCTATTTCATTAATTAGCATAGATTTTAAGTTATTTACAAACATTTTAACAAATCGCTTACCTTCTCTCTAACCAGGACTAGTTCACACGGATTAGGCAAGCTTCATATGAGTTTGAGAATCTAAGGAAAACACAACTAAACTGATAAATGTAAACCATTTTTCTAAATTATCCAACGATACAGTTCCAAGTATTCTTTTATCCATCTATGCTGAAAAGGCCTTCTACAGGGTGGACTCATCCCTATTATTTCCAGTTTGCAATTCATGGGCTGAGTTAGCTTCAAACCATTTAGTCTACTCATAGTGTACTGATCATGTAGCCTTTTCTGCAAGGCATCAGAGACAACCCACATATTAAAGGACCACTATAGTGCCAGGAAAACATATTCGTTTTCCTGGCACTATAGTGCCCTGTGGGTGCCCCCACCCTCAGGGTCCCCCTCCCGCCCAGCTCTGGAAGGGGGAAAGGGGTTTAAACTTACCTTTTTCCAGCGCTGGGTGGGGAGCTCTCTGCCTCCGATCCTCCTCTTCTCCTCCCCGTCGGCTGAATGCGCATGCGCGGCAAGAGCTGCGTGCGCATTCAGCCGGTCACATAGGAAAGCATTATCAATGCTTTCCTATGGACGCTAGCGTGTTCTCACTGTGAAAATCTAGTGGCTGTCAATGAGAAAGACCCGGCAGAGTCGAAACATCGGTCGATTTTTGTATACACCTTATGTATTAATAAAGCACTATTTTTCACCCATATAAAGACCTGTGAGTGCATCCCGTTTTGTGATTTTTATATATATATATATATTTTAGACAAAAACCTACCTACTTCTTTTAAAGAATCCCTTCAGCAACCATTTACCTTTACATGGGCAGATAAAGTAATCAAATATCTGGGTGTTTTCTGTCATCTAATCCTAGTCAGTTATATGTCCTAAATTTCCCACCGCTGGTTAAATTCATAACACAGCATTGGAAAACATGACATCTCCCTCATTTTAGCTAGTTCTGCAAAATCAATATTTTAAAAAATGAATATTTTACCCCACTGAATTTACCTACTGCAGGTCTGATATCTCCTCCCAAACCTTTTTTTCACTTGTACGTAAACTTTTTATTGCAATGTTTTGGCCTATAGCATCCCTGGTTGAACTATACACTGCTATCTTACTCCAAATCAAATGGGGCTTGGGTCTCCCGAATTTGGAACAGTATTATAAGGCCATTATGCTAACTAGAATTTATGATTGGACAATAGCGAGTAAGGGAAAGCATTGGTTGGAATTCGAACAATCCTTCTTTGCAATTCCCTTGGAGACAGTCCCATGCTATACATCTGGGCACCAAGTTGTACACAGTTCACACCCAATTATTACACCCACACTCTGGTTTTGGATGAAGTTGAGGAAGCACTCCTTGCTCTCACTCCACCCTTCACCCCTTAAACCACCTACACAAAACACGCTGTCACCGTGTGTGTGTGTGCGTAACAGCCTTTGCCTCATATCACACTTCCATCTGTCTGACCTTAATAGTCGACACTCTACTAAATCTGTAAACGCCCTCCTGCCGCAGAGTAACTCCACTGTTCTTCAGGAATATCATTGTACTCCGCTAACACACCTTATAGGTTTCCATACCAGACTACCTCAAAGATACTTGCTCTCTTTGAACAATCTTGCAAAGCCCAACCCCTCAATAAAAAGCATTTATCAATTTCCTATGAACTGATACAAAACATACAGAGTGATATCTACCCAGGTTCACTACTCTGTGGACACAGCAATTACAGCTCTCTCTGACACCATCTGAGTGGAAAATAATTTTTTATTTATCCACGAATCCTCTTATAATACAGCCACACAGTAAAGCAATTATAAATAGTTATATAGATGGCATTATTCTCCTACTTAAATACACCATTTCTTCCCTGCTTCCTCAGACATGTGGTGGGCATGTCATCTGTCCAGAGACATATCCTCACATATCTGGTGGCTTTGTCCTGCTATTAAAGATTCTGGAGACGTATTGCCTCCATGATACACCTAATCAATAAAGAGGCAAATGCCTTCATGACCACAAGCACGTTATTCATTTTTATTTCAGATTCCCTACACAATTAAAATACTCACTTTTGAAACGCCTGCTGACTATAGCAAATCAATGAATTCCCTTCTTTTGGAAAAATGCTTCTCCACCAACCCTAAGAAATTGGGTGAAGAAAGTTGAAATGATTAGAATAATGGAGGAGCTATACTTTTCCATGTCACTTAGATACTCAGAATATTTCCACACCTGGAAACCCAGGGCCACCGACCTTCAAAAAGGCAAATCTGAACTCCACAGTGTAGGTCAGGCTTTAAAGTTCCCCATTATCCATCACTAGTGGACTAATATCTCGGGTAGCAATTGTTTATAGTTACTTTTCCTGTTCTTTACTATGTCATTATGCTTTTATTACTTCCAAGATTTTGCATATGCATTGATTCGAACAGCACACTTTAGGTCGCTTGTCTTTCTCTCAACTAAAGTTGTGCTTGGTGTCCTGCCTTTTGTGTGTACAATACAAGCTGACTTCTGTACTGTATCTTAATTGCCTATATACTATATATTTCATACTTCGTCAATAAACGTTATGAAAAAAAAACAAAAAAAAACAATACAGCATTTCTCTAAGTGTTATGTGCTTTACCAAAGACAGTTAAATGACCACTATATTCACCCAGACCACTTCAGCTCAATGAAGTAGTCTGGGTGCCAGGTCCCCCAGGTTTTAACCCTTCAGATGTAAACATAGCAGTTTCAGAAAAACAGCTATGTTTACATTGCAGGGTTAATCCAGCCTCTAGTGGCTGTCTTCCTGACAGCCGCTAGAGGTGCTTCCCCGACGCTCAATGTGAAAATCGCATTGAGCATGCAGAATGTCCATAGGAAAGCATTGAGAAATGCTTTCCTATGGGCATTTTTAATGCGCGCGTGGCTCTAGCCGCACATGCGCATTCTGCTCCACTTGGGAGCTGACGTCGGAGGGGGAGGAGAGGTCACCAGCGCTGTAGGAGCCCGGCTCTGGATTAAGGTAAGTGGCTGAAGGGGTCAGAAAAAAGGGTTTATTTTCCTGACACTATAGTGGTCCTTTAAATACATTTGTGTGTGTTTTCTAAGCTCTGTATATCATATAACTCTGTAGCAATGTATGAGTCACATTGTTAATATATTACTTTATACATATAGTTTTACTATGCATGCATTAGCCTCCACTGAGAGATAACACATTTCTATTTTTATTATAGTTCTCTGCATTCTAATATTATGCTATGAAATCAAGTGACACCAACTCTCATTTAATTTCATCTCTCTATCATTCTTTTTGTCTCTTTCTTTACCAATCAAAAAGAGAAAGGATCCCCCCTGGCTCCCAGGTAAAGGTAGGGAGGCTGGGTGAAGTTAAGTAAAAATAATAACAAATAATTTATAAGTGTGTGTGAGAGAATGGATATGTGTCTATCAGTGAATGTGTGTGTGTGTGTGTGTCAGTCAGTGTGTGTCAAATCAGTGTGTGTCTGTCAGTCAGTGTCTGTCTGTCAGTGTGTATCAAATCAGTAAGCGTGTCTGTCAGTGTGTGTAATTGTGTGTCAGTGTCCTCTGTGTGTAGATGTGTGTATGTCAGTTTCCTCTGTGTTACAGTTTAGACTTTAATGGCTGTATGTTTAGTTATTTTGAGGGGACAGCAAATGTACACTGTTATACAACCTGTACACTTACTACTCCTCTGTGTGTAAATGTGTGTGTCAGTGTCCTCTGTGTGTAAATGTTTGTGTGTTTGTCAGTGTCCTCAGTGTGTAAATGTGTGTGTCAGTGTCCTCTATGTGTAACTGTGTGTGTGTTTGTCAGTGTCCTCTGGGTATAAATGTTTGTTTCAGTGTCCTCTGTGTGTAAAGTGTATTAATCAGGCTTGTTCTCCAGTATTAAATTTACTCAAATATCAGAGTCTACACGAGTCAATTGTAATTTAAA
Source organism: Pelobates cultripes (assembly GCA_933207985.1). Taxonomy (NCBI): domain Eukaryota; kingdom Metazoa; phylum Chordata; class Amphibia; order Anura; family Pelobatidae; genus Pelobates; species Pelobates cultripes. Next base: position 94,842,743 of record OW240920.1, on the reverse strand, counting down.
TAAAAAGTACTTACTCAAGGAATACACATTTTTTTTAGACCTGCAGGGGTTCTTCAACATAAAATGTTGAGAAACACTGCAGTATACTAATTCCTCTTCAAGTTTGTGAACAGCAGGGTTCAATTCTTCCACTTCTTTATTTTTTCCACTTTATAGCCTCTCTGTCTGATATCATCTCTGTGTATGGCTTAAATATCAATTTCTTTGCAAGTATCCAAATTATCTCCTTACAATTCTCTACACCATAACGCTCATCCCATATCTGTTCATGTCTCTCAATCATTGTCAACTGGATGTCTTCACAATTTCATCAAATAAGCCCAGCAAAAACTAATATATAATTATTCCAGGCACCTCTCAATCACCTCTCCCTCAATAATCCACTATAGTCTCCCACCTCTCACCATGTTCCCCATTCTCACAATCTTGGTGTCACCTTTCATTTTGCACTATAATTTTACAAACATATATCCATTGCTTCTGCTGTCCATCATTTTCACCTTTTCATTATCGTCTTGTCCACTGGAAACTTGTTTGACCAATGTCTCCAAAATGTATTATATCCTTATCATTCCAACTTGTTTATTCTCATTCTGCTCCATTTACTAAATAGTCAGTGTTTTTTATTTCCTACCCGATCTACTGTAAACTTATTGTAATACACCACTTATATTGCCACAAAAAAATTATACTAGCTTTAGTGTACTAATAATCTTAATTTTAGTACTGACTGGAGGCGAGTATTTTGCATAACTCTCTTTACTCACTCCACAGCAGCAAAGAAACATTTGCATAGAACCAAATAAAAACAAGTGAGGTATATAACTAGTACAGTGTATTTAGATGCGAACAACAAGAGAAATAACTGAAAGACAGTAACATGAATATAAATCAAGTATAACAGTCCAGAACAGGCAAGAATGGCAGTCTTCAGATCTCAAATAGCCAAGGTATCCAGCGTAGTAAATCACACCGAAAGAGAATGTGAGAGCTTTTAGTGATATAGTCACAATTGTGTCATCAAAAAAGTAACACCCCACTATAATCCAATTAATTAAGCATATGTATAAACAATTTGTATTAATCAATTAGACTCCCAGTTAAAATAATAATCAATTCAAACTTCACGTGAAAAGAAGATAAATAAACAAAAGGTAAACTCATCAATTCCTTACCAGAATAACCAACAATATATACCTGAAAATGAAAAGTTAAGAACAGACATAGGAATAAACGAGGTAGGGAAAGAGTGGGAAAATACTCGCCTTGTGTACTTACTAAAATTAAGATTATTAGTACACTAAAGCTAGTATAATCTTAAATTTTACCACATGACAGAAAGCTTTATATTTTGCATTTTTAACGCTGAGTCAAAATAGAGAATGCAGAATTATCAGGGGGTCGAAAATAGAACGTTCGAAACGTATCTTCCCGGGACCAATCCACCGTCCGTAAGATATCAACAAGTGAGGCTCCAGCCACTAAAGCCGCCAACGTGGCTGTGTGTGGGGGTTCAGTCTGTGTGTGTAGGTGGGTCAGTCAGTCTGTTTGTGTGGGAGGTGTCAGTTTGTGTGTGTATGGGTCAGTTTGTGTGTGTATGGGTCAGTCTGTGTGTGTGGGTAAGTCTGTGTGTATTGGTCAGTCTGTGTGTCAGGTGCCAGTCTGTTTGTGTGGGGGTCTGGGGGGCAGTCTGTGTGTGTGTGGGTGTATGGGTCAGTCTGTGTGTTTTTATGGGTAAGTCTTTGTGTATGTAGGGATCAGTCTGTGTGTGGGGGGTCAGTCTGTGTGTGTGTATGGGTCAGTCTGTGTGGGGGGGGGTCAGTCTGTGTGTGTGTATGGGTCAGTCTGTGTATGTGGGGGCTTGGGTAAGGTTTAGTCTATAGGTTTGTATGAGCTCCAAGAGAAATACCTCTCATCTTGTGAACTCCCCTGTATCCGATGGATAGGTAGCCTTCTCAACCACCACCGATCTGAGTGTGCCATCCCCTCCCTGCAAGGTAAGATCAGGGTAAAGGGAATATTCTTTTCTTTTTTTTTTTCTTCAATTATTAAAGTTAATATTGTAAAACCTTTCCCTATCCCACTCTCTACACCCCCTTTAACACAGTACACTCACAGACAGTGAACACCCCACATACAGTACATTTCCACCAACACAGAGTACACCTTTGCATGCACACACAGTGACCCCCTCACACACTTCATTCACACATCATCTCTTTACCCACATGCACACTTCATACCCATATAGATATATTTATATATATACAGTATCACAAAAGTGAGTACACCCCTCACATTTTTGTAAATATTTTATTATATCTTTTCAAGTGGCAACACTGAAGAAATGACACTATGCTACAATGCAAATTAGTAAGTGTACAGCCTGTATAACAGTGTAAATTTGCTGCCCCCTCAAAATAATTCAACACACAGCCATTAATGTCTAAACCATTGGCAACAAAAGTGAGTACACCTAAGTGAAAATGTCCAAATTGGACTCAATTAGCCATTTTTCCTCCCCTTTGTCATGTGTCTCGTTAGTGTTACAAGGTCTCAGGTGTGAATGGGGAGCAGGTGTGTTAAATCTGGTGTTATTGCTCTCACACTCTTTTACTGGTCACTGAAAGTTCAACATGGCACCTCATGGCAAAGAACTCTCTTAGGATTTGAAAAAAAGAATTGTTGTTCTATATAAAGGTGGCCTAGGCTGTAAGAAGATTGCCAAGACCGTGAAACTGAGCTGCAGCACGGTGGGAAAGACCATACAACAGTTTCACAGGACAGGTTACACTTAGAACAGGCCTCGCCATGGTCGACCAAAGAAGTTGAGTGTACGTGCTCAGCGTCATATCCAGAGGTTGTCTTTAGGAAATAGATATATGAGTGCTGCCAGCATTGCTGCAGAGGTAGAAGAGGTGGGGAGTCAGCCTGTCAGTGCTCAGACCATACACCGCACACTGCATCAAATTGGTCTGCATGGCTGTCGTCCCATAAGAAAGCCTCTTCTAAAAATGATGCACAAGGAAGCCTGTTACTGAAGACAAGCAGACTATGGACATGGATTACTGGAGCCATTTCCTGTGGTCCGAGATGGTGGCAACCAGGTGAGGAGTACAAAGACAAGTGTGTCTTCCCTACAGTCAAGCATGGTGGTGGGAATGTCATGGTCTGAGCCTGCATGAGTGCTCCCGGCACTGGGGAGCTACAGTTCATTGAGGGAACCATGAATGCCAACATGTACTGTGACATACTAAAGCAGAGCATGATCCCCTCCCTTTGGAGACTAGGCCGCAGGGCAGTATTCAAACATGATAACGACCCCAAACCCACCTCCAAGACGACCACTGCCTTGCTAAAGAAGCTGAAGGTAAAGGTGATGGACTGGCCAAGCATGTCTCCTGACCTAAACCCTATTGAGCATCTGTGGGCATCCTCAAACTGAAGGTGGGGGAGTGCAAGGTCTCTAACATCTACCAGCTCTGTGATGTCGTCATGAAGGAGTGGAACAGGACTCCAGTGGCAAGCTGTGAAGCTCTGGTGAACTCCATGCCGATGAGAGTTAAGGCAGTGCCAGAAAATAATGGTTGCCACACAAATTATTGACACTTTGGGCCCCAATTTGGACATTTCCACTTAGGGGTGTACTCACTTTTGTTGCCAACAGTTTAGACTTTAGTGGCTGTATGTTGAGTTATTTTGAGGGGACAGCAAATGTACACTGTTATACAGGCTGTACATTTACTACTTTACATTGTAGCAGAGTATAATTTCTTCAGTGTTGTCACATGAAAAAATATACTAAAATATTTACAAACATTTGAGGGGTGTACTCACTTTTGTGAGATACTGTACATATATATATATATATATATATATATATATATATATATATACACTACAGCTGCTTGATAAGTACACAAAGCAACCCCAATACACATGCACTCACATGGCAGGCCCTAGATGCACACGTACACACTTTACAGGCCCTCTCAGCACACACAGAATCTCAAAAGCTCCTATACATTAGCACATGTTCACACTACAGCCCCTAATAACACATAGTACACAATAAACAGACTCCTATATACACTCACTTCATACAGGGCTCCTTCTAAACACCATGGAAAATTATCTTGCATCTCCTGAAAAGGTTTTCCAGTTTCCTTGAAGAGGTGTCTTGCCTGTAATAAGGAAGGCACAGCGGTGGAAAAAAGGCCACCCGATGGGCATGTGTCTTTAGAGGCCTCATTTTTTTTTTTTTTTACCAGGGCCATCTCTACATCTCTTCCGCCACTGTGCAGCAGCTTCCCTGGCACACAAGCTCTGCTCTTGCATAAAAGATCACCTCCCCATATGCATGCTCCAACTCCACTCTCTAGCAAAGGACTTTGCTGCAAGAAGGGGCTTTAAAATGACCTACCAGTTCTCAAACAGCTAGAGTCTCCAGTGCTGTAGCTTCCAGGTAGACTTCTAATACTTAGCATGACAGAGTGATCTTGTATGTGCATGTGCCTGCTAGTGAGAGAGATTATGTGTGTGCCAGTGAGTTTGTCTTTAGTGAGCTTGTGTGTGTTTCAGTGAACTTGTCTGTCGTGAGTATGTGTGTTAGTGAGTTTGTCTGTAGTGAGCATGTGTGTGTGTCAGTGAGCTTGTCTGTAGTGAGTTTGAGTGTGTCAGTGAGCTTGTCTGTAGTGAGCATGTATGTAAGTGAGCTTGTCTATATTGAGCATGTGATTTAGTGATCTTGTCTCTAGTAAGCTGTCTGTAGTGAACATGTGTTTTAGTGAGCTTGTCTGTAGTGAGCATGTGTGTCAGTGAGCTTGTCTGTAGTGAGATTGTGTGTGTCAGTGATCTTGTCTGTAGTGAACATGTGTGTGCCAGTGAGCTTGTCTATAATGAGCTTGTGTATATATCAGTGAGCTTGTCTGTAGTGAGCGTGTGTGTGTCAGTGAGCTTGTCTCTAGTGAGCTTGCGTGTTTGTGAGCTTGTCTGTAGTGAGCTTGTGTGTCAGTGAGCTTGTCTGTAGTGAGCATGTGTGTGCCAGTGAGCAAGTCTGTAGTGGGTTTGTGTATATATCAGTGAGCTTATCTGTAGTGAGCTTATCTCTAGTGAGCTTGTGTGTGTGTCAGTGAGCTTGTCTGTAGTGAGCTTGTGTGTGTATCAGTGAGCTTGTCTTGTCATTGATAAACTCAGCCATGGAGGCAGGTCCAACCACGATGAAACTGGCATAGTGTTGGAAAAAAGGTTTGTAAAAACACCTTTCTCATGCGATCAGAGGAGGCAGTTACCTAAACATACACTAATTGACAGGCACAAAATCTCTGACTAAGATACACACTGACAGACACACATTCTGACAGACATACACTGACAGGCACCCACTCTCACAACAGACACACACATTTTTTCACGCACTCACAAATTGCTATTTTTATTTTTATTTAAATTTACCCGGCCTCCCTACCTTTGGGAGAGCTGAGTGGATCTTACCCTGGCGTCCAGTGAGGCTCCTTTCTAATCTTCCTGCAGTTTCTTTCTGCTCCCCTGTGTGCTCTCTGTAGTGATGCTGAGGCTGGAGTGACATCATATATATGGATAGGAAGTCGATCTTAACCATGCAACGTACACCAAGGTAAACGTCACTGGTATAGATAGATCTCCCCAGTACCAAAGGAGACTCCAGAAATCTCCAGGGGCATAACCCCAAATAGTTAGAAAAACGAAAAACAAACACAGAGCATACAAATGTTAAGAAACAGATGTATTGAACCGTGTGTATCTGGAGATAACAAAGTAGTTACTCAATGAAGGTGATATTATGATAATGAGACCAAATTTCCTATAAATAAGTCAAAAAAGGTATTAATCAAAAAAGGTATATACATATGTCAAGAAACCCTGGATGATACTAATATATATATATATATATATATATATATATATATATCTGTATATTACTGGTGACAAATATGTCACTATTATAAATGTATCAAACAGGGAACAAGCGGGTACATATGTTTAGAGCAAGTTGCTTCAATACCACTGAAAAGTAACAAATACTATAAACTTTGATCTATCTCTAATAGCAGCCCCAGTCAATAAGTAGACAGAATATCAATATGTAGAAGCTGGTCTTATAAAGTTAATACAAAGGGGCTATACGTAATGCATATAATAGAAAGAGAAATACAGTCTGGATATTGTGAAACTTAGAATGCTCACAGCATATCCATATAGAGTAATAGGAAATGGACAGAAAAGATAGTTAGTAACCTAAGTATCCAGCAAACTAAGTTGCAACATTAAGTGTGTTTGTATATATCTATCTGACCCAATATTACTTAATCACTACCATGGGTATATGAGGATCAAGCTAAATATCTATACATATGTACACGGAAATAAAATAAATCAAAAGTGCAAAAAATTATAGTGCCATATCATGGATATAAGTGAAGTCCCGAAAAAGGGGGACAAAAGGACGCCTAACGCACGTTACGGTGCATTAAAGAAGCACCTGGAGTGACATCATGTCACTAAACAGCATGCGAGGGAGCAGAGAGGAAGTGCAAGAAGGTTACTACCTCCCGCGGCGGCCAGCTTAAAATCTGACAGGCGTCAGGTCTCTATGGCGACAAGAAATTTCTCCCTGGCGCCTGTCAGATTTTAAGCTGGCCGCCACGGGAAGTAGTAACCTTCTTGGGATTTGTCATGCTCTCTGTATGTATGTGTGTGTACATATATATATGTTGTGTGTGTACATATATATATATATATATATATATATATATTTTATAACTGCCCCTCTACTTTTGTCCTTTCCCCCCTTAATATGAATCCTAAAGACGCCACTGATAGTAAGAAGGTGAACTTAGCCTATAACTGACAGAGGAGAAGTCTGTTGTTTATCGTCCAGTTCCACAGGAAACATAGAATGATGGATACATCCCATAACTGAATATATTTTGGTCTCGGAGGACGTTGGAGGTGAATACCCCGCTACAAGTGACAAACCTAAGGGTCCTTCCCTTCTGGAGCCTCATAATCTCTATGTGAGCAGCCAAAATCTCCAAACATACAACGTAAATGGTAAATGACTGACCTGTGGCAAATAGAGAAGATTGGAAGTTTATGACATCAGGAACAGCGGCCGTTAAGGGATCGAGATCCCGTTCCACACACTAATCAGCCCAAGAAGTCCAGGCGGATAAATAACTCTGTCTTCTGCCTGGGGCCCATAATTCCCATAAGACAGTCAAGACTAGTTAGCAGAAGTAAATATAATAAAAAATCACATTGAAATTAAATTGAAATAATATAAAGCTGCATAATAAAACAATCAAGAAAGGGAAGCAAAAAAAGAAAGAGTAGGTGCCTAGATATACTGCACTGGTTATATACCTCAATTGTTTTTGATTGATTCTATGTAAATGTTTCTTTGCTGCTGTGGAGTGAGTAAAGAGAGTTTTGCAAAATATGAAGCCTTGTGTCATGTTGTAAAATGATCTATGTGTTTATGTAATGTCATTTTCTCCTTGCAATTTATTGCCTCAATTAACATTATCACTCTAGATCAGGGCTGCCCAATAGGTCGATCCCCATGATGCTCTGCATGCCTTTAAAATGACAAAGCATCATGGGAATTATAGTTCTACATCTGGGGATCTACCTGTTGGGCAGCCCTGCTCTAGATTGTAAGCTCATGAAAGCTTGCCTTGCATAGCCCAAGGGCAAGATCATCAACTCCTTAACCAGTGTGTCAAATTATGTATCCTGTCTGTAACAACAACTATATTCATTGTACTTATTTGTAAAGTGCTTTGAATACATACGTTTCAAAGCCAAGTTTCATTAAATTTGGACAATCATTTTTCATACCATGTAACTAAAATAGTGAACATTATCTAAAATCAGTGCTTTTTGTTTTATGTACAAGGATATATTCTCTGACATTTATCTAAGTGTCCGTCCATCTTTCTGTCAATCCGTCCATCCATCCGTGCATTCAGCCATAAAATTATCCATAAATCTATGTTTTTGTCTGTCAAGTCTGCTTTATATGTAATGCACATAAAGTGCTGTGATATGTGTGGCGTGAGCTGGAGTCATTTTTAAACCTACCATACAATGTTACTATGTTATGGGGTGGTTTTGAAAGTTAATATATTTCACTGATGGTCCATTCAGGGGTATTATCAGTTAAAAGGTTAGCACTTCCTGACAGCATGTTGGCTGCCACTGTTGTTTCTATAGCTCCCTGCATGTTGGCAGTAGCTATGTTGTAAAATGTAAGTTATGTGGCTCCTGTGACATTATCCCAAATTCTTGCTCCATGAGGTACTAATTACTGCTCCCTAGATGTGCCCTAGGTGGGATTTGAGCCCTCAGTCTCTCTTTCGTGTCTCATTGTTTAATTTGAGAGTCTAGGTTGCGTTAACCCCAAAGAACACTTCAAAGGCTGACCCACATACTGAGGACATTCTCAGACCAGCTGACTGACCCCTTAGATCTTTAGTAAGATATCAGCAGGGTCAGGACAGGAACATTAACTCCTTTGCTACAGTGCAAGTAATACACAATGTTACAGAGAGAATCTGAGAATGAGAAATTCAATTATGTGGGTCAATTCAATAAAGGTCGACAAATAGTTATTTTTGGAATCTCAGCCAGTTTCCATAATATGCAATTTTGTTAAGAATCCACAAATTTCATTAATTCACTGATTTATTTTCATAATATTGCAAAAAAAAATAAAAAAAAATGACAGCTTTAAAATATGCAGAGTATTTTTACCACCAAACATTTTTTTTCTTCATGGACATAACTTACTATTAATTCTAATGGTTAGATATTTTGCAATGCTAAAAAGAGCATTTTACCAAAATTAATAGGTGACCATATTGTATGGACTCAAGAGATGTAGCTAATAAAGAGACAGTAAAATGGGGTCTAATTTACTATATTTAATTAATTACAATAATAATAATAATTAAACAATAGGCAATTAAAGAGAAAGGAAAAAAAGTACAAGAACGACAAAGGAGAAAAAAATGTCTGACTGGAATCCCTTTAAAGCTCTTGTACTCTTTCAGCAACCCTTCCAAGAGCCGATATTCGGCGAAACGCGCGTCGGGATTTTCAGTAGCAGAGGGTGGAGGGGGTTGACAGGGGACTACACTGCAGCAGAGACTTTACTTTTTTCCCCGGAGATAGCCACCCTGCTTTATGATTTTATTCAACTTAGATAGGTAGACAGTTCGGCTACCGGTTCGTTTGTGAGGGGAAGCAGTTTGTGCCACTACGGTGGCACAGGGTGATGGGAGTTTGGGGGATATACTACTGGGCAAATAGATATTACTCTCTTCAGCCTAACTATATCTGTATCCCTGTGCTATAGGTGTTACCAAAAAACAGGGGTAACAAGGGCAAAGATATCAGTCTCTCCCTTTTTCGTTCCCCTCAGCCTTTTATGTATTTTTTCACAATTAGGATTTTAATCTTATAGATCAATCTTATAGAATTAAAAGTTATATTTTATTTTATTATTCGATAGGACTACCTAGGGTTGCTGAAAGAGTACAAGAGCTTTAACCCCTTAAGGACCAAACTTCTGTAATAAAAGGGAATCATGACATGTCACACATGTCATGTGTCCTTAAGGGGTTAAAGGGATTCCAGTCAGACATTTTTTTCTCCTTTGGCATTCTTGTACTTTTTTTCCTTTCTAGTTAATTAGTTTATGTTCAGGGGTTACCCCCCACAAACCCTCAGCGACCTGACACACTCTCTCTAATTTCTTTCTATACTATTAATTAAACAATAGGCATAATTAATTTAATATGATGCAATGAGTCTTCAAAATATACATACTTAAATGTACACATATTATTCGATTAATCCAATACTTTATATGTAATTATCGTGTAGATTACATTGTTTTTTAAAATAATGAATTTTCTCTTTATATTTTTATATGGTCCCCAAACACTGTTTTTGCTAAATTATTAAAGTAATCATAAGCATATAGTAAAAGAAAATTAATATCATGTCTTTTCTAAAATCTGAAGACTGAAGACAGTACAATTTACAAATTTTAAAATTATTACTGAACACTAAGGTCTTGATTTAAGGAGCTTTCCAAAAAGATTCTATACTATTAAAAAAAACTTTCTAAAATGATTTATCAACAGAAGTCACCACTGAAGTCTATGGGCATGTTTGGAGATTTAAAATTGTTCTGCCCCCAACCTCTTTGTGCCATCTCTCTGCCTCCAGACCCTCTATGCCATCTCTGTGCCCCAGCATCTCTGTACCACTGCTTGGTCCCCCAGCAGCTCTGCCCCAAAACACGTGGGGAGTATGAGTGGCAAACAACAGCATGTCCATGCACATACACAGTGCACAGGCACCGAGCTGCCTCCCTCTCATCGCAGGACAACATTCATTGATTTATGAATTTTGATCTTTTAAGTTTAAAGAAAATATCGCTAGGACTCATAGTTTGTAAACAGTCCTCCCAAACATCCTGCAGAGGGGCTCTGACAAAGTTGGGAGGAAAGGAGCACAGTGCATCACAAACATGTGGTCTGATATGTCCAGTACTTCTGATGAATTAGTGGGCATATCTGCCCATATACCTGAGTACCATATTAACATGCTCCCTTTGATGATGTGGATGTCACCAGTGATGCTGTTTATTTCTCTGTAATGCCTACCTGCCATCTTCTAGTAACTTCCCTCCTTCTAACTGCCAACCTGGCCAACATGTCCATGTCTCCCATCCATCCTGATTTCAGTGGGGCAGTTCAGATTTTCGGATTGTGCACCACTGTCCCAACTTTGTTTCCTGGTGACTCATTTTAGGGGACACTCAAGAACTGTCTCCAAAAAATGTAGCACATGCGCATCATTAGACATGCTCAAGCTACATAGTGCTCAAGCTAGGATCAAGCTAGGATCGTACAGAGAGCACTGAAACAGTACTCCCTGCATGTCCTGCACTCAGTGGGCTGACCTGCTTAATAGGCAGGAATCCTGGTGTGCATTCATTCCAGGCTGACCTGACAATAATTCGGATGGACCTGACCCTTTTTGGCATTACTGACTTGCCCCTTTACCCCCTCTCACTGGCATCCCACTTATTAGGACTCCAGTGCAGGAAGGCAGGAAGTCTAACCTTAAAATCATTATTCTTCTTTAGATACTGAAGTTCACAGCTTTCCATTAATGGCTAACAAAAGTCTCCTTTTTTAGAAGATGAGGTCACTTGGACCCATGTATTTGCTGGGAGGTGGACTATATCTCAAACACTGCATGCATTGATCTATATCTATCTAAAAATGTCCCAATATTAGAGACATATGTTTTTATACATGTGACTTCTGTTGTCATGCGTTGCTGTGTATATGAATTCTGGCAAGAGGGAATGTAACATGGCAGTGTGTCTTTGTAATACAAGTGAAGAGATCATCATATATATAATCACTAACAAGATGTGCAAGCCCAGACAAGCCTCTTGTAGTTCCAACCGCAGGGAGCGTCTGCTGCATGTAGACTCAAAGGAGGTATTGCAACCTCTAAAGTACCAGGGGGTTGTAGCCCGGAGATACTTTGTCAGCATATGATTCAACTTAACTCTGACAGCTGATAAGTCTCTAGATTTCTTCAAGTGTCATTCAAAGGTTCAGTTTTAATCCTCTTGAACAAGAAGATTGCATGTATTCTTATTTTTGTTGGAGAACGAAAAAAATAATTGCTGGCAGGGGAGAGGTGATACTGGGCTATATGAGATGTGTATATACAGTGCGAGACGTTGATTTAAAAAAATATTTTAGTTTTTTTTCTTCAAAAATCACTCATGAAGGCTATAGACTTACTCATGTCCTGAAAATGTTTATCCGATAAAAATTTTCTATAAATATATTGATAATAATATTATATACCTGACCTTTTAATTGAAAAAACAAACCATTTTATTAAGGTCACAAACAAATCACGTATAAACATACAGTATATAGTAATATCTGTACCTGGTTCTTAATTAATATATACCATAACAAGCTAAATAATCAAATTTATTTTTGATAAATCGTACCAAAATAAGTGCCTTGATGGTTTCATATTAAACTGGGGGATAGCGTCTGTAGTGGTTAAAGGGACTCTCCAGTGCCAGAAAAATATATCAGTTTTCCTGGCACTGCAGTATCCTGCAGTGCCTCTCTCCCTCCCACCCCTCATCCCATGTTGCTGAAGGTGTTAAAACCCCTTCAGTGACTACGGAATCCAGCACAAATGTCCCTCGGCGCTGGGTCAGGCTCCGCCCACGCTCCTCCTCCACCAACGTCAGCCAGCGGGGGAGACCTAATGCGCATGCGCGGCAATGGCCTCGAGCACACATTATTCAATGCTTTCCTATGGGAATTCCGGCGACGCTGGAGGACCTTATGCATAGCGTAAGGACGTCCAGCGTCATTTAAAACACTTTTTGGGTTTTAAGAACCCGGAAGTCCCTCCAGTGACTGTCTGATAGACAACCACTAAAGGAGGACTTAACCCTGCAAGGTAATTATTGTAGTTTATAAAAACTGCAATAATTACACTTGCAGGGTTAAGGGTGATGAGAGTTGGCACCCAGGCCACTACAATGAGCAGAAGTGGTCTGGGTGCCTGGAGTGTCCCTTTAAGTTGCTAAGAGCATCCCTTTAGTTCAGACATAAATTTACAGTGTTACCATTTTATATTAATTTTATGTGGAGAATGATTAGCACTCATCAACATATACAGTGCCTTGCACAAGTATAAGTGAAACCTAAAGCTAAAGATTAAAGCGTCAGCTCTTCCTCACAAATTATGAGTATTTCATAAAGATAGAATTAATATGGATCAAGATGCCCACAGCTGCGAGGGACATGTTCGGTCTCAACTTTACCTGCCCCTCCAACTGGCTACTAGACCCCCAGCCGCGATGTGACCATCAGGGGTTTTTGCAAAAAGAAAGTCCACTGACTTTGCATGAGGTCATCCAGCATCTTGCTAGACCCCATAGGAATGCATTGATTGAAGTTCACCTGTGTGCCATTAAAGTGTTATGTTATAAAAACAGTAAATACACCTGATTCTGAAAGTGTTTGTTACATTGCATACTAAACAAAGAGCATAATGAAGACCAAGGAAATGACACAAGTCTAGGATCGATTTATTGAGAGTTTAGTTATAACGAATATCCCAAATTTTTACACTAATTGATAACATCCTTGAAATGCCCAAAACAGCACAGCATATTCAAGGAGTCTTAACAATAAAGAGGCAAAATTATATATTTACACTGTCAATTAATAACCTTTCCATGCATGGCAATACCTTGCTGTCTTTCGTAACTACTGACTGACATTGTATATTGTTGCCTAATCTCTACAACTATTCCAACGTTTTTCTCATATATTGTTTTCCCGAACTCAGTACAAGTTGCAGGGTTATTCATTAAAATGACAATTCAGGTGAATTAAAAGTGAATTTTAAAGTTAAAGGGTTACTGCAAGTACCATGACCACTTCAGTGATTTGAAGTGGTCATGGTGTCTGGAGCTGTATATGCAGCATTTCGATTTAAACATTTTTGCTCTTGCACATACAGAGATTAACCTGTGAACCCAGCAGAGACCCCTGAGGAACACCACTTTTTAAAATGTACATCTGATCTCCAATTAACCATTAGCGACTGCTCACGTATCATTATTTTAGCTAAAAAACATATTCTATTTAAAACAAACTTGTGATTATTTTCAATATCAACTTGAACATATCTTTGTTTTAGGTAGTTACATAAAAAGCAAGGCTGAAAAAAGACTCACAAGCATCAAGTTCAACCTTTCAAACATATTTGTATGCTGTTGATCGAAAACAAAGGCAAAAAAAACATCAATTTGTAGCGATGGCCAATTATACCACAAAAAGAGAAAAACATCCTTCTTGACTCCATAGTGGCAAACAGAGTTCCATTTTTTTTTTTGTCTTTCTTTCTTTTTCAAACAGACAGTTGAGATAGTGTTTATTCTGCATCTCAAGGACACACCTTAAGGATTAAATGGGAATTAAATATTCTTGTATGACGAGTATGAATTATAGTTGTATTGCCTAATTGTCTTAAACTCCAATTAGTTTTGGTGATGCAGGTATCTCAAGCAGCACAGATTATCTCTTAGGGAATTCTTTACATGGGTAGTGTGGCTGTATCTGAGAATGATGGGATGTGTCTAGGAGCAAATGTGGTGCAATACGTACTTAGCAAGTGGACAAGACCTTCTGAAGGGGTAGAAGAGAATCATTTTGCAAATTATGGAAACAGATTTTAGGAGATTACATCCAGTACATAGTACTTATTAGAAAAATTATGAACTGACTGAGGTGTCACTCGCCAAGTCCAATGGGTTGTAAAACCCTAAATACTTATGAGGAAGCCCTTTTCACTGGGTGGAGAACTAGGTAACCTGGAATTCATTACATCTTCTTATTCCATTACTGACTGTATTTGAATTGCAAAAAAATGAATACCTAACTCTACAAAAGATCACTGTGGCCGTAAAGGGTTCATCCAAGCATCCTAGCCACTACAGCCCACTGTGATGGATATGATGGCTGGAGTACCCTGGTCGTCCCACTCCCTGGTAATTTGACCATTTTGCATAAGTTTGCCCTTTCACATGGGTCTTTGTAGGTGCCAAGGGTATGACCAAATCTGCCATTCATTGGCTGTGAGCATCAACTTACCGCTCTCAGCCAATGAATCCAAGTCTGTGCATAGTCAGCTCGAAGCTGGCTAATGACGCCCCAATGATGCTGCCGTAGGTGAAGTTACACCTACGGCAGTGTCATTGGGGAAAGTTTCTCTTTCAAAGAAAACCGCTGCACATACATACTCCAGGCACCATGGTACTAGGAGTAACCCTTTCAACATCTAGTGAGGGATCTAGAATACGCATGACATTAACTGATCAGAGAATACATATTTGAAAGGGAAGTTGACGAGAACACCTTAAAACATAATTTTACATTGTGGCTGAATGGATTATAAACTGTTACTCTGCTCTCTCGAAAAATGTAACAATTCAATTGAATTTCATCTTTATGAAATGACCAGAAATATTTTTTTTAGACAAAGCCGCTCTAAAACTATTTATTAGGAAGAATGGCTCTAAACTGTAAATTAATTATTTATTACTACTAATAAGGGCACTGTTTACTGATATCTCTGACTATGGATAACCAACAAATATATGACTTCTAGAGTTTCTCACCTCCCAAAAAACAGAACAGAACCTAAAACAGAAAAATACAAAGTTGTTTATGTAAAAAAGTGTGAAATTAAAAATAAATAAGTGGAAGCCAGAAGCCAATAAATGTTTGAAGAGTCCCTTTCTGCATTCTAACTTCCCAAAAAAGAATATTTTTGGCAGCTTTTAATACACCTATTATGACTGGTTTACAGCGGTACTGTGTAATTCACCAACTAAATCAACATTTGGTATTTATCTAAGCTCTTCTTAATTGCTGAGGATTTTCTTAAGTAGTTTTATGAGTATGGTTCTTTTTTAAAGCATCACCAATGAAAAAGTAATATTAAACTGTGGCCTAAAGCTCATAGTTTTCTTGGTGTAGCAGATTATTAAGAAAAAAAATACGTCCCTAGCTAGCAATGCATTGAGACATTTTCTGGGATCATTCTCCGATCCTCCGGTCTTACAAACGAAGAAGGTAGATCTGCCTTAGGGATTCATTGGTGTACAATCAGGGATGGAGAGATATACTGTATTTATAACATGTGCTATATATTGTTATATACAAAACACATTATTTATTCTCATAAATATCAGAAAATACATTCAGTATGTCTGCAGTGGCTGAATCTAATTTCTCATGATGTTCTGCCAACCTACACAGTACCAAGGTTCACGGTCACTGTCCTGTTTTCATAGTGTGTCATCTCTCAATCTAGAATCTAAAATGTTGCCAATATTGAAGTATAAAATTTGTAGAAATTGTAGAATATCACTAAATGATCCATTCTTCATTACTCCATCATAACTGACCCTAAACTCGGTTCCATATGTTTCAACCAGCCAATCCCTTTAACATGTCCTACTTTAAAGTGGCTAAATTACCTATAATCATGTCTTGTAAGGACTACAAACAACAGGATCTTGCTAGATTGACATACAAGCCTGCCATCGACTTTTTGCTTTGTGATTATTACTCACTGTCTCTGTTGCCGCAGGGAGGATACTGTGCGAATTCCCTGTTGTGGGACCAGTGGTGCTGTCCCTTGCTCAACATTTGCTTTTTGATATTGATGGGACATAACCACGCAGCACCTGCCACAGGCAGGGACACTAGTGCAGCTGCTTCACAAGAGACAGAGGGTGACAATGTGTGACTGATTGACAGGCATACAGAGAAAGGATCAAAGTCTACACAAAAACATATCCTGTATATTAAGTAGTACAATCTCCTATTTAAAAAGGGAAATCTATGTATCTGTCCAGCAGATCATTGTCTGAAAATGAGTAATCTATAAAAATGACTTGCATGTTAGAAGTACAAAAATATGTCTTTTACCTTATCTGTCTATTATGTGTTCACACATTGGATCTGCATTTAGCCTTTTTATAGTTCTATTTATTTTACCTATGTTTGGCATAATATATAAAGGCATATTTAATTTTAAAAGTAATATAGGTATTTCATTATTGTATACGCACATAACAATTTCATGAGTAAGTGATATGGCGTCAGAATTTTACAGCTAATTGCATCAAGCAAAGCCAGAAAACTCTGCCATGTTTACTATCAAAGCAACTGGTATAATTGATGTCCAGATATGGACCAATATCAGGACTTGTGGAAGGTCCAGCACGGAGAATGACCACAAGGAGAAGAAGGCCTCTTCTAGAATAGCCATACCTTTAACATTGAATGTCAAGTTCTAATTGGTAAAGGAGCCACAGTTCTTGCTAGGTTGAGTAAAAATAAGGCTGCTATCCACTTTTACATCACCACCACCCATGGTAGATCATTTGCTGATTTCACCTTGCAGTACACTTCCATATAATCTCTCCCACCTAACATTTAGGTCACTTCCAGGAAAGCAGGAGGATGTCTGTGCAGCAATTTAGCTTGAAATACTGTACATACTGAGATGTCTGCACTGTTATGCTGGGGGCTAGTTACACCCCCTGCGCATGTAACTTTGGCAACCCAGAACTTAGTTCTAGATTGCCAAATGTCAACTCTGGAAAAATACATCCTTTGTCAGTGTTCATTGCATTTTGGCAATGGATGTATTGAGCTTCTCCCCTACATCACTGCATTCAGCACTTCCAACTATTAAAATTGCTAGTTTTTTTTAAATTAAAATCCATCCCTCTCTCCCTGCTCACTGCCTCCCCTTCTCAGCTTTTTAAAAAAAAGGGTTACTACAACCTGAAATAATTTACTCTTTCAGTTGTTTTGTAGATAAGTCCTTAATTTGCTATCCTTATGAAAACATCTGAATTTTTTTTTTTTTTATTTGTTCTGAATTAATTTGTTTTAGTTTTGTTTGTTTGCAAATTAACTTGGAACTTAATCCACTTCTGAATTGCCAAATTAGGCCAGATTCAAATAAAATTTGATTTGGAATGCAACAAAATGCACAAGTCTAGCTTCAATCCCACACAAACGTCCATACAGACTCTCAAACACTCCAACATTTTCCCAGTCACAAGAAAGTATTGATACAATATGACTATTTACTACTTGCCTTTCCAGGAATTACAGACTTTCCACCTTTGGAATCTCTGACTAATCCAATTTTGAGCAACAGTCTGTGACAGTCTTGATTTTGGACTACAGAGATAAAATATCTGAAGCATACCAGACTGGTCCCACTTATACAGGCAGTCCAGATCCGAAATGACAGCAAGATCCCTCTGCACGAGAAATACAGCAACCCTAGACGATCGTTTCAACCTTGTAAGGTATCATTAGTGAGGCATAGCCAATAACCCTCTAGGCACCATGAGCAAGGGGTCCACATCTGGATTACCTTTTAAACTTAAGGGGGGAAAAACAAGTAGCAAGAGAGGTGAGAACGGACAGCAGCTCAATTAGTCTGCCCTTCAGTGGGTCCCCGCTCAGATCTCAAGCTGGTTTTAGCTCATTTTGTGCCATTACAGAGAGAACATATCTGAAGCATACCAGACTGGTCCCACCTGTACGGGCAGTCCAGATCCGAAATGCCAGCAAGTTCACTCTGCACGAGAAATACAGCAACCCCAGACGATCGTTTCAACGACAAATCTTAGACATCCATGAGGGCATGGGTATCTTTAATTACAGAAACAAAGAAACCATAATGGGGCACTCAGGAAGCAAAGTCAGGAGGTTCACTGGTCAGGGCTGGTATTTGGGGAGCGTAGTCCAAAATCAAGCCAAATGTCAGAAGTTGGAAAATCAACAAATAGAAGCCAGGAGCCAGAAGTCGGAGACAAGTAAGCAAGGTCAGAGTCGAAGCCACAGGTCATAAGCCAACAAATCTATCAGAGAAGATGGAATCAGAAACCAAGAACCAGGAATCAGGAAACAGGACACTAGGTGACTGGTGCAAGTGCCAGAACAACCAGGCACTGACCAAGTGCAGTGCTTAGAAATTTATAGGGAGACCTAGTCACATGACTGGCTCCCACCCCCTGCAGGCAGAGCCCACTAATGGATATAATGAAGGAGCTAGGACCTGGCATCATCTTGATTGCATCTCAGCTCCTCTCATCTTCTCTCCAGGCACCCCGGCTCAGCTCCTATCAATACCACACACCTCGCGGGTATCCATCATGGAATCCAGTACAATGTTGGGTGCTGACTTCAGACAGCCAGGAGTTACAACCCTCTAGGTCCCACTTCCAGGACACTGTGGGTGCGCTGGAACAGGTAAGTGATAGTGGGCAACACGACAAAGTTAATACAAGACCAAATATACCCTCCCATAGAGAAGCCAAACACATAATTAAAGGTTCATGTAATCTGTACATAGCACCAAGGAAGGAATATACAACAGCATAGACAATGGCAGGATCTTGTATGCATATAAACACAATGTCAACAACATGTTACAAATATTGCAGTGAATCAACTAAATTAACACAACATACCCTTGATGCATCCCTATGGGGACGATGACCATAAAAGTAACATCAGAATGTTTCAGCTACTCATTGGGCACATTAATCATAACTGACTAGGTATCAACTGCAGATAAATATTAGGATAGAGTTCAAAGACTAATGGTAGTGGGTATGTATTTTTTATCCTTTAACCCCTTAGTGACCAGACCGTTTTTCTATTTTCTTACCATTAAGGACCAGGGCTCATTTTACATTTCTGCGGTGTTTGTGTTTAGCTGTAATTTCCTCTTACTCATTTACTGTACCCACACATATTATATACCATTTTTCTTTCCATTAAATGGTCTAAATATACCATTATTCTCATAATATCATATAATTTACTATTAAAAAATTATAAAATATGATGAAAAAATGTAAAAAACACACACTTTTTCTTTGACCCCCAAAATTTGCTACGCATCTACAACCGCCAAAAAACACCCATAGTAAATAGTTTTCAAATTTTATCCTGAGTTTAGAAATGCCCAATAATAACATGTTCTTAGCTTTTTTTGGAAAGTTATAAGGCCATAAGTACAAGTAGCACTTTGCTATTTCCAATCCATTTTTTTTTCAAAATTAACGCATTGTAACACTGATATCTGTCAGGATTTCCTGAATAACCCTTTACATGTATATATTTTTTTTAAAAAAAAGACAACCTAAAGTATTAAACTTGGGGTATTTTGACTCTTTTCATGCAACCATTTCACCACCAATCTATGCCAAATTTAAAAAAAATAATTGGTGATTTTTTTGACACACATAGCAATTTAAGAATACATGTACGGAGAACTTTAAGGGTTACTGCCAAAGAACACCACAATATGTATTCAGCAACATCTCCTGAGTACAGTGATACCACCCATGTACAGGATCTCTGGGGGTGTCAGGTTCTCTGGGGGCTAAAAGAATGGAGGGTGTGCATTCCAGTTTTCCAACTTGGAATTTTCACAGCTGGTCATCATGCACCCATGTCCTATTTGGGAAATTTTTAAGCCGGCCAATGTAACTTACCCCCATCAAACCATATATTTTTGAAAAGTAGACAGCATAGGGTATTTCAAATGGTGGTATTTTAACACTTTCCATGCACTAATTCTACCACCAGTCTTTGTCAACCTTATGGGTAGTCATTTTCTTGTGTGTTATTTTTACACACATTGTACTTTAGGCATGGATTCTCAGCTCCTGTTATGTATTACTGCCAGAGAACACCACAATATGTGTTCAGCAACATCTCCTGAGTACAGTGATACCACCCATGTATAGGTGTGTTGGGTTCTCTGGGGGCTAAAAGTCCTTATTTGAAAGGTGCACAAACAGCACCCATGCCCTGTTTGGGACTAGTGATGTACCGAACGGTTCGCCGGCGAACGGTTCCTGGCGAACATAGCATGTTCGCGTTCGCCACGGCGGGCGAACATATGCGCGGTTCGACCCGCCCCCTATTCGTCATCATTGAGTAAACTTTGACCCTGTACCTCACAGTCAGCAGACACATTCCAGCCAATTAGCAGCACACCCTCCCTAGCAGACCCTCCCACCTCCTGGAAGCATCCATTTTAGATTCATTCTCAAGCTGCATGCTTAGTAAGAGGAGGGAAAGTGTAGCTGCTGTTCATAAGATAGGGAAAAGCATAGCTAGGTTAGGGATAAGGGTATGCTTTTTTTGGATTTTTTTTTTCTATCTAATGTAAATGCACTTAGTTGTCTGCCACTGCTGCCAGCTTCTGTGTCAGGCTCACAGTGCCCATTTCCCCAGTCAGTGCCACCAATTACATCTGGTGTCACAATAGCTTGGATTTAAAAACAAAAAACTTTTTTCACTGTTATAGATTGAATAGCAGTCAGTTGTCTGCCACTGCTGCCAGCTTCTGTGTCAGACTCACAGAGCATACTGTGCCCATTTCCCCAGTCAGTGCCACCAATTACATCTGGTGTCACAATAGCTTGGATTTAAAAACAAAAAAC
>OW240920.1:94806119-94821471 GCA_933207985.1 Pelobates cultripes | reverse complement strand
CATAAAATTACTGAAGAGTTTGGATGTAATTCTACATTTTTAGTTTTCTTCAACTATTGCAATGTTTACCATTTAACACTTTTTAAAAAGCTTGAATAACTAGAAGATGCGATAAGAATGCAAATCATGTATCACTGTAGATCGATATCTTTATTTGAACGGCTAGATTTAGTTCTTCTATTTATTCTGAAAACAAGGGAATATTAATGGTTAAGGAGTGGCTTCAATGTAAATGTGCTACACTTGCATTAGCTCAAGATCTGAGATTTTTGAAAGTCAAGTCCATCTCTTTATCTTTTCTAAATTCCTGAAAATATTTTTAAAAATACCGTCTCATGCATGTCTCTAGAACAATTTAATTTTCTGTGCAGGAATTGAGTTATCCACATCTACTAGTACTTCCATATCAAATGTATTTGAAAAGGTGTCCTTTGTTGATGCTGACCCAAGCTACAAGCCAGGGATTCCATACAGTGGGATGGTAAGACACACAGATTCATCCTCACATAGTAATGTCTTCTACATGAAATACGGTCTCTGACAAAAACAAAGCAATAATCTCAGTCACCCACTTACCTCTCTTACTCTTTGTGTAGCTGAAAGTAACAGATGTCACTGGGCTCCCCATTCCTGACAAAGAGATCTATGTCACCTGCACAAATAGAGAGCACGAGGAAAAATTAACACTGGTAACGGATAGTAATGGACATGCTACCTTCAAAATGAATGATACAGCCTCGTGGGGAGGACAAATTTCCATAACAGTAAGAACAAAACTATGGCATTTGTATTTGTAACTAACTTGAATCCTAGGAATTTTTCAACATTAAATCATTCCTCTATTGCAAAAAAATATTTGAAACACTTTAAATCCACAATGTTGACTTCAACGTGAAATGGAAGCATTTGCAAGAAGGGTAAAGTCACATCTTAATTTGTATCTTTATGCACTGTGTGCATATTACTGTAGGGTTACAGTGCAAGCACAATACTGTAGGAATCCACTGCATACACAATATTGTAAGATTAAACTGCATCTACAATACTGTAGAGTTACATTGCATGCATATTTTATGGGTTACAATGCATGTACTTTACTGTAGGGTGACACTGCATGTGCAATATCTGCAATGAATTGCAAGGGTAGCTACTGCTTTGATGCCACCATGTGGGTAGTCAATCTGTTGCACCTGGTGCGATGTGAATGGATGATATGCCTTCTCCTGTCTCTTGGCAGACTGACAGACTGCTTGAGACTTTTTGAAGCTATGAAAGTGTAATGATTCACAGATACAAGAGTACATGTAGTTACGTCAATCCATTAAAAACCCCTGTGACTTCCCACTCAGTAAATCTATGGAGGAGCCAGACTAAATAAGTGAACTGCTTACAACTTATCTCTAAGGTGGCCTTACAAGACACTACGTGTAATTATCCCTGATCTGGATATAGCTCACATGAAGGGGATCATCAGAGTGGAGCATTGTGAAGTAGACGTTAGGTGATAAAGCCAAAACCAAATGTGAGTTATAAAAGGTATTGCAATAATACTCAATGGTCAGTATATGGCTCCCAGTTAACACAGCTCACAGCACACAGCATCTGTAAAAAGAATGCATAGAAACACATAATTGTGCAGATTGTTTTACAGGAACATTGCTTTCAATATCATCACTAATGTAGAAAAAGATTCCCATGAAATTCCCCCAGTTGTAATAATGAGATCAGGTATCTAATATACAGTGATGGAACTCTGATAAAGCAAAGTATAAACAAATTTGTTGAAACTCTATTTTAAAAACTCAATAAACAAACTGTCTCTTACAAGAGAAAGTGGTGAGAAGGCTCGGCATATGCCGTTACTCACTGCCCAGCTTTGTGTTTAGTTCAGGAGTTGGAGACACTGGCTCTGCAAGGCTGTTGTGTCCCGGGTGTATTAATCCAATTTCAGTGCAGCCCAAGTAATACAGGCGTGATGCTTCCAAGAACTACAAACTCTTAAAGGTCATAGCAGTGACGTGTTTACATTATATCAAATAATCTCAGTGAATGCTATAGAGTAGACCAGCTGAGCCACTAGCTGAGCTACAACACCCTATTGAAAAATGGAGTATGCTCCTTCTTGATGCAAGAGGCTTAAGTTCCTTATGTTATGACTCTGTCATACAAAGCAATTTCCCGGGATTGTCCTCTTTAACTAAAGCATGTACATTGGAATTGCCTACTTCTATATCTGATGACCAATGGGTTGTAGCTTTGAGAGAATATAACTTGTTTATAAAATGTGCAAAACATGAGCTATCCTTCAAATTACTATTTCATTGGCATTTAACACTACGTAGATTAGCTCATTTGCACTGTAATGCAAGTCCCATAAGATGGAGTGTTTGTGGAGAGGAGAGCTCATACACTCATATGTAGTGGCATTATGCTGCAATATGCTTTAAAGTGCATTAAACACATAACAGGAATATCTCTTGATTTGATGATAGAAGTTGCACTTCTGAGAATGTTTCCTCCAGTGGAAGCCCGATTAGATAAAATGTTATGCAAATATACCTATTAAAACTGTGATAGCTGGTTTCCACTACGGACTTGGAGAAATCATTGCACTTGGAAAATGGGGTTCTGCATATATTTGATGAAATCTGGAAATGCAATGGGGACGCTGGACAGAAACTTCCAATCTATGCCTCATATAAATCAATGGCGCCATTATTATTTATTATTAATATTATTAATGGCTAGAGATGATTTATGCCTAGATATTGTCTGTTATGTGGGAGTGAATGAAATGGTATTGTTCACATATTTTTCTGAAGTGTTGTGCCTTACATTAGATTATAACTGATATTTTGCATAATTCTTCTCTAGTTGGAAACACTTTATAAAACCTTTGTGGAACACAAAACTGTTTGAGAGTGCTGTAGGGTTATTATTTTTTTTTTTTTTTTTTTTGTGGGGGTTAGTCATCATGTTTGTTTGCTTTTTTTAACACAGGCCAAGACACACTTGGAAGAAGCCCCATATAAAAGCAACATCATCCAACCACAATATGGTCATGCTTTCCTCTCCCTTCAACCGTTTTACTCTAAACGCTAAAAGCTAAAGTTCTACCTTGTGAGGGACAACAGGAAGTCCAAGTGGATTATATCATTACTCACACAGAACTGGATGCAGAGACTAAGAGTTTAAATGTACATTATCTGGTAAGAGCTTTGCCGTTGTGTCACACTGCAAAGGGAGAGGTGAATGGATTAGAATTGATCCTCACTGATACCTGTACGTTTTAATATGTAGGCAGTGTTTATAATTTTGTTTGTTTTCCTAAAATTATTTCCGAATATATTCCAGCTCTTCCTGGAATATATTCCAGTCACTTCAAAAAAAGAGTTATGTGATACAATATATTCTGAATATAACACTTTCAACTATTGGAAGTTGATATGAGAATGTGTTTTCCACCACAGATTTATATAGTTTAAAGGGATCTAAGTAAGCGCACAAGCTTCTTCTAAAACAAGTAATATATTTATGAATTCATTAAAATCATATATTATTTAATACACTGTAGTGTACTGAACACTATTTCATACTTTGGGGGTTAGTTAGGCACTTGGGGCCTGCCAGATAGTCATTATGGGTCCAGGAGACTAGTCTTCCAAGCCCTTTACAGTGAATCATTGAAAAGGTTGATTAGAACTTTGTTGCCCTGGCAGTTTATTGCATTTTTCAAACAACATTTGAATATATATTTAGACATATTTATTCTTTTCCCAGGTAGCTTCTAAAGCATCAATATGGAACTCTGGAACCATAGACATTCTGGTAGAAAGTGATAGCAGAGGTGAGAGATTTTCCAATTTAGTAGATTGGTGTAAACAATAATAAACATATAAGCCTTGAACTATTACACTATTGCTTGGTATACACTCATAACCTTCAACATGCTGTTTACCATTTTTGTCAGGTTTATACAAACACAGGTACTTTATCTGTTAGCAAACTACAATTGCCATGAAGCTTTTCCAGCCAGAAACACATCATGCATGTTTGTATTTTGTTAAAAGCTGCAAATGAAAAATATGGTATTAAAATATTCGATCATGTTACATTCCATCCATCAATTTATTAATACTTTTTTGTGAAATATTATTTTATTGAAAGCTCCTTGGATTCTTGCAGCTAAAGCATGTCTGATGCATAGAAAAATAATTTCAAATCTTTCTATAATACATTGCATTCTTTTCTTCCACAGAGCTGATGGGTACCACCTCTTTTAACCTCCCACTGAGCCCTGATGTGTCTCCAAATCTTACAGCCATAGTATATATCTTACTGCCAGATGGAGAGATTGTTGCCGACTCAGCCAAATTTACTGTCCAGAGATGCTTCAAGAATAAAGTAAGTTTGCGGAGATTTTTTTTTTCTCACAATGTAAAGAATGACAAAGGGAACATACAGAAAAAATGGGCGATAAGAAAAATAAAGATGGTAGTGGTATTTATTCAAAGGAACTCAATGGTGTCAGGAATATAAATGTGTATCCCTGCACTATAGTGTTAAAAACACATTTTGTGTGTAGTCAGACTCCCCCTGCACCCGACAATGAGTGTTCCTCTCATTCTGGGGATAGTCTAACAGACCAGACAGTCCCCCCTCTGCAAATTAGGCCCGTGCGGTCACATGGCCGCAATATGTGTCTAGGCATCTGCCTGCGGGGGGACTGCCTGAATCTACAGTCTCCCTATACTACCACCCGCGGATAGCGATAGCGATAGCGATAGCGATAGCGATAGCGATAGCGATAGCGATAGCGATAGCGATAGCGATAGCGATAGCGATAGCGATAGCGATAGCGATAGCGATAGCGATAGCGATAGCGATAGCGATAGCGATAGCGATAGCGATAGCGATAGCGATAGCGATAGCGATAGCGATAGCGATAGCGATAGCGATAGCGATAGCGATAGCGATAGCGATAGCGCGATAGCGATAGCGATAGCGATAGCGATAGCGATAGCGATAGCGATAGCGATAGCGATAGCGATAGCGATAGCGATAGCGATAGCGATAGCGATAGCGATAGCGATAGCGATAGCGATAGCGATAGCGATAGCGATAGCGATATAGCGATAGCGATAGCGATAGCGATAGCGATAGCGATAGCGATAGCGATAGCGATAGCGATAGCGATAGCGATAGCGATAGCGATAGCGATAGCGATAGCGATAGCGATAGCGATAGCGATAGCGATAGCGATAGCGATAGCGATAGCGATAGCGATTGCGATAGCGATAGCGATAGCGATAGCGATAGCGATAGCGATAGCGATAGCGATAGCGATAGCGATAGCGATAGCGATAGCGATAGCGATAGCGATAGCGATAGCGATAGCGATAGCGATAGCGATAGCGATAGCGATAGCGATAGCGATAGCGATAGCGATAGCGATAGCGATAGCGATAGCGATAGCGATAGCGATAGCGATAGCGATAGCGATAGCGATAGCGATAGCGATAGCGATAGCGATAGCGATAGCGATAGCGATAGCGATAGCGATAGCGATAGCGATAGCGATAGCGATAGCGATAGCTCCTATCCATGAGTGCATGAACCTGTGGTAACAGCAACAGTAATGGTTCAGTGATGTGAAATAGCGATAGCAAGGTTGGTTATTCTACCAAACATTGATTTCTGAACTCCACCTAAGTAAAAAAACAAGTATTGTGTTTTAAAATGAATACAAACTTGTGTTATTTGCATTAGTCAAGGTCTGGTAACACTTAATCGTTTTAAAATGGTGTTAGTAGTTGAAATAATAAAACAACAATTATAAATAGTAAAAGGAAATAAACTAATATTTTTTAAGTGGTCTTGTGATCTGTATATTGTTCTGTGTTACACATAAAAGAATCTTACTTGGATTTAATTTTTATTTAAAAAAAAAAAAAAACAAACAAAATAAAATCCATAATGTTTCTTCCTCCCTTGATGTTCTGTTTCTTTGTACATTCTATATGCTGATGAAAGGTTTTATTAAAAACTAAAATGTTGATTATAAAATTTACATTTTATACATTTTAAGAACCCCCAAGAAATATTTCTATTTTGAATGGATATTCTGTAGGGACAATTATGAGATAACAATATTAAAATATAATATTCTATAAAAGTCGTAAAAAACATAGAATTGTTTTATAAATATCAATTTTTTATTATTGCACTACTATTTTCAATTCTTTTGCACATGAATCACAACAAATTATACAAATAGAATTTTAATTGTG
The DNA here is from genome assembly GCA_933207985.1 of Pelobates cultripes. NCBI lineage: Eukaryota > Metazoa > Chordata > Amphibia > Anura > Pelobatidae > Pelobates > Pelobates cultripes. Next base: position 94,815,181 of record OW240920.1, on the reverse strand, counting down.
AAAATATAATACATATGTATAATAAAATAGAGTGAACGATTAGTATAAGTTGTGTTCGGGGCATTCTCATATGATATAGAATAAGATGGGTTGTAGAGATGTAGCTTTAGGAATAATCGGTTGAGGTGTGCCGAAACCGACGTATGCTCTAAGCCGGTAAAAAGTGGGCTTACATAGAGGAAATATGAACAATGGGAGTGGAGGGTGGGGCTATTCGTCTGACCAACAAAGGTAAGTAGGGAGAGGGGGGAGTCCCTTTTATAGGTCTATAGCCCCTCCCACAACTTCAGGCCATGCCTTCCAATTTGTGTTCGGGGCATTCTCATATGATATAGAATAAGATGGTTGTAGAGATGTAGCTTTAGGAATAATCGGTTGAGGTTTGCCGAAACCGACGTATGCTGTAAGCCGGTAAAAAGTGGGCAAAAAGACATATTAATGCAAAACATTATACAGGATCATAGTGCATTTGTTAACCATCAGTTAGACATTTTAATGAAAGCGTCCTAATTCCTGAATCGGCTGTGGTATGTACGTCGCATAAGCCTATGATTCCCAGCAGCCCCGTGTCTTAACGTGTGCGGGGATGTCTTGGCTATAGGCTGTGTAAGCTGCTCCTATCCTAAAGGAGTGCCCTGAGTAGTCGCTAGGGTTTAGTTCAAGCACGATGAATGAGTAGGTGGACATAGTGCATGAACTTACCTGTGGTAAGGACAGTATCGTACAGCGACAGTAATGGTTCAGTGGTGCGTATGGTGGCGTGCCCAAGAACGTAATCAGTACCTTAACCGGGCACCCAGCAGTGCTTGTAAGGTAGTAGGTTATATGCACTGGCTCGCCCCTCTGACTCATCTTAGTTTTAGGAAGGGACCGGACATAGTGGTCTGTGTGTTTTAGAAGATAAGAGGTCACCAGGCACTCTTGTTTATGATGTTGGCCGCTCATAGGGAGTTATTGTTTTGGCCTGAGAAAGCCGTTAAAGGCTAGATAGGTAGCAGTTTTGATAACTGCATTGGTGCGTGGCTCGGAAGTGCATGGTCGAGTGGTTCTGTCATGGTTTGAACATTGTATGTCTATGGCCAGTATTTAGTTTTAGCGGGAACGTCAACTTGGCCATGTCTCTAAGTAAGGTATGTATGGGGTAGGAGGATAGGAAGCCTTGTTGTTTGGGATGGAGAAATACGTATAGTGTTGAATGCCCGTGAGATAAAGTTTAACCGTGTTGTGCGAGAATTATTAACTTAAGGTGGCAAAAAAGAGGCGAAGGACATACGTGGTGAAACCTCAAACCAGCTATCTAAGTGATGGTCCGACATGAAGCGTATTGTATAAGTGGAAAACCCTGTAGCAAGCGTGTTGAGTGCTGGTGGACAAGGCCAGTTTAGTCAGAGCCCGGCTATGTTGGCGAGGTTCATGTAATCCATGACCTTGACCATAAATGACCCCCTGCCATGGCGGCTGTCACAATAATTTACCATTACGTGTGGTTAAGAAAGTCCACCATATGTGTAGGTCTGCCATGGCTTGGTTGTCTAGGGACAGCCCCTGATCATCATTCGGGAGGGAGGAAAAAGCAAAGTGGTCTGAGATGAAAGCGTGGCCTGCGGTACGATGTGCATGGCAAAATTTAAGGAACCTGATAGGGATTGTAGTTACATGTGGTTGCAAGTACCAAGCAGGAGGTGGTAATTGGTGTTGTTGTGACTGTTCCTATTTCTCGCGTGGTAACTTGTTGGTATGGATGCCGAGTCAAGTTGTATGCCCAGGAATGCAACGACAGTGTCTGGGTCTTCTGTGACCTTAGGGAATACTGGGACAGCCAAGTGTTCAGACATACTAATGGCTTCCTTGAAGCTTCTAGAGGGAAAGGCATTCCCTTTGACCAACAAGAAATCATCTCGGGAGTGTATGACTGTGGGGCATCTGGATATGTTTAACCACAACCAGTAAAGAGTTCAACGAATATATTGAAGATTGTGGGCTGCTCTTGACCCGAAAGTTAAGCGGGAGAAGAAATATATAACTGCTGCCCATAAATGCCTTGTAAGTGCCAGTGCAGGGTGGATGGTGGCAGTCTGAAATGCGTTTGTGATATCAGTTTTACTTAACCAGGCTTCCCCTCCCTGCTTGAGTGATAGTTGTCATGGTATGAACAATGGTGGCATACTGTAATGAAAACTCCACGGAGGGTATGAGGGAGTTGAGATTATGGGGTAGCCGAGGCGTGAGGTGCAGTTACAGTGTGAGGGAAGATTCCCTGTGACAATCCCAATGGGATTGCGCCACACTGTAAATGGTGTAGATCGGAGAGGCCCAGGTAGAAATCTTTCTGCCATTTCTTGGGCCATGAGTGTAATGCCAGCTGTTGGATGCTGCTGTGATGACTGCAAGTTAGGGCATTCTAGATTCCCCCAAAAGTTTAGGAAATAAACTAAATGTCTGGAAGGGTGATAAGTTAGAAAGTACTGGAAATGCATAATGTTTACAGACGAGAAGTAAGGTTCAGGGTACATTTATTGGGACACATGGTTTTGCATGTGCCCTGACATATTGGGAACATATCTGCAACAGTCTGCATGCACTGAAACTACATGTGCCAACATGGAAATTGTTGCAAATCTGGGATTTGCCAAAGAGAATGAGACGACCCAATTTGTCTCTGGTAGTTTGCTACGTCCTACCAGAGGTGCTAGAGCCTGGAGCCTGAAACGTTATCGTCCGCTGTGTTGGGGCAAAATTGTCCTGTGGGACTAGCAACATCTCCAAGTGAAAGTGTGTTGACTCTAGCTGGAGTGTTAGGTAGAGAGAAATCCTTACCACGTGCTTGATACATACTAAAAATCATGAAGATAGCCATTATTATATGAACCCACAGTGTGCTAGTACTGGCTTGCTAGCTAAAGCCGCAAGGCGAAACAATTAATCATTTGTTTGGTGACAGGTGAGGCCCTGCTAGTTGCCAAGTGGCTTGAGAGGCTCTATCTATGCAATGGCGCGAGGGGATTTTTGTGGCCACCAAGCGTAGTGGCAGGATGTTGGCCTCTCGGTGACTGTAACCATAAAAAAGGGGAAGGGAGTGACAGGTGAGGCCCTCTCTATATACCATGCGAGGCGGCTAGCTCACGAGTGGCCCGATGGGTGTTTGCCTCCAAGCGTTGAGGCAGGGTGTTGGCCTCGCGGGACCACTATACGACAGGCGTAGATGCCAAGAAAAGAAAATATCTATTGGAAACCTATAGTCCCTAATTGCCAGTACGCTAAGGATATACCCAGGGGGAAACAGAAAATGTATGTATATACCACATGAGCAGGTGTATGTACCTGGTAGTATGATTAGATACCCTTACTGGTCGTAAAGGTTATTAATACCTGTATCCCAGACGGGTAAAACAATGTATGAAAATCGGATATAGACATTTAAAAGCGTATATCCATATGTGTGTTATGCAAGTTTAATAGAGCAAAGTGCTCTGTCCCAATATTTATTGTATGCTTGTGATGCCCCTGTTTGAAGGAAATTAACTTGTCGGGAGTGTTATATCATGTGTGATATGGAACACAACTGTACCCCGAAACATGAGTGTAGTGAACCATGACTGGCAGCTGAATAACCTAATAAGTGAAAATACATAATTGGAAGGACTTATATTTTAAGCGTGCAAATATTCTGTATTAGACTCTGGAATCCTGCATAGTGCTTTAAATAGTATGTGCATTCTTGGGTAAATGTATGCGTATTGTCAGTAAATGTAACTAAATGCCTATGAAGGCAGGTATGCAGGAATGTTTATATCATAGTAAGCATGATTTATAAGGAAGTGTTATTGTGTAATTATAATTTATAGTGGGAATGTTATGAGGGGAATAACCATATGTCTGAAAAGCCTGTAGTATACCGTTTGACAGATATGAGTCAGTATAAAAGTGAAAATGCTGTAGTTAGTTTGTTTGCTTATGAAGTGAAATAAAGTCTGAGAAGCCTGTAGTACACTGAATGACCGGTAAGGGTCAGCATGTAGGCGAAAATGCCGTGGTTCGTTGGTTTGTACATGAAATGCAATAATGTCTGAGAAGCCTGTAGTTACACCAAATGACTGGTAGGGGTCAGTGTCTTGGTGAAAATGCAGTGAAAATGCAGTGGTTTGTACATGAAATGCAAAAGCTTCTAAGAAGCCTATAGTACACCGAATGACCGATAGGGGTCAGTGTCCAGGTGAAAATGCAGTGGTTTGTTGGTTTGTACATGAAATGCAATAATATCTGAGAAGCCTGTAGTACACTGAATGACTGGTAGGGGTCAGTGTGTAGGTTAAAATGCAGTGGTTAATTGGTTTGTACATGAAATGCAAAAACGTCTAAGAAGCCTGTAGTACACCGAATGACCGGTAGGGGTCAGTGTGTAGGCGCAAATGCAGTGGTTCGTTGGTTTGTACATGAAATGCAATAATATCTGAGAAGCCTGTAGTACACCGAATGACCGATAGGGGTCAGTGTGTAGGCGCAAATGCAGTGGTTCGTTGGTTTGTAGATGAAATGCAATAGTGTCTGAGATGCCTGTAGTACACCGAATGACCGGTAGGGGTCAGTGTCTAGGTGAAAATGCAGTGGTTCGTTGGTTTGTACATAAAAAGCGATAATGTCTAAGAAGCCTGTAGTACACCGAATGACCGGTAGGGGTCAGTGTGTAGGCGCAAATGCAGTGGTTCGTACATGAAATGCAATAGTGTCTGAGATGCCTGTAGTTACACCAAATGACTGGTAGGGGTCAGTGTCTTGGTGAAAATGCAGTGATTTGTACATGAAATGCAAAAACGTCTAAGAAACCTGTAGTACACCGATGACCGATAGGGGTCAGTGTGTAGGCCCAAATGCAGTGGTTTGTACATGAAATGCAATAATATCTGAGAAGCCTGTACTACATTGAATGACCGATAGGGGTCAGTGTGTAGGCAAAAAAATTGTATATCGTTTGTAGTTTTAACCCAACAGATTTTTAACCAAAACAGATTTTAAACAACAGATTTTACATAAACAGCTAGGTGAGTATAAGGTAACGAAATAACCGTGCAAAACGAAAGGGAACCGTAAAGTGAGGACCCGTGCTGTGTTGAACGCCGTGGGAACTAATCCTGGCGCGACAGGTGGGTCAACTTACGGTTTGAGAGTCCCTGAGACACCAAATGCGATGCTGACCGGAGAGAAAGCCACTGGATTAACGGAAATCCCTGCTGCAGGATTCCTGGACACAGCTTGGAGTAGGAGACCTCATGGAGCAAAGGTGAAACCAAAATGGCGTCTTGTATGACCTGGAAGTGGCTCTCATGCAAATGCTGACCTTGAACAGTCTATTCGTCTGCACAACAAAGGTAAGTAGGGAGAGGGGGGGGAGTCCCTTTTATAGGTCTATAGCCCCTCCCACAACTTCAGGCCATGCCTTCCAATATGTGGCATTATAATGTGATTTCAATGAGTAAAACCAGTCAATATATAATTCCTAAAATGAGCAATGCCATCTAGATAATAAACATTGAAGTCCCTCCAGAAATTAACAGCAGGCAGTTTACAAATGGTACAATGGTATACAAATGGTACAACTGTATCTTTCACTGTTTCAATCCTGGCCATTAACATTGACAGTTTCACCATCCAGAGCAAAAAAAAAAACAACAGTTTACAAGCAGGGCCGGTGCATGGATTTTTAACTACACAGGCGAATATGTTAGAAAAACCTCAAAGAAACGTTTTCCCTTTTAAAATATTTTAAGATGAGATAAATACATTTTTACCAAATCTTTAGAAGGAACAGATTTGTAACTTGTCTCTTTAAGAACTGAAAGGAAAAACTGTATCTTTAAGTGTGGAGTGTTTGTGCGTGTGCAGATCGTTCGGTAGAACGCTGAGCCATTGGCGCCATTTTTTAAGATTTGTTTGTGCCAAACTATGAGAACACGGTTTTAAACGAACTGATGCTAAGCTGGGAATCCCATTGAAAAGAAACTAACGCCACTCAAAGAAACAAATGAATTAGGGAATACTTAACAAAATGCAAGGCTTACCTATAAGCAAGCATGTTCAAACCCCCGAATGAAAGAATTTCTCCGAACTAGTAAGTACATGAAAGATGAAAAATTATAATAGAAAAACTCCCAAATGAAAGAGAGTCTATCTCCCAGATTGCCTCTAGGTTCTGTTTGGGGAAATATAAGGCTTCTGATATTTCTATGGAGCCGTAGTCCTCAGATCTCAAATCACTAATTTTGAATCTGACCCAGTTAGTCCTGCTCATGCATTCTGTTTACTGGGTCCTTCAGGCACAGAGAGGCTGAATTGTTCCTTGAGAAACACATGGTGCACATAGGAAGATGGCTGAGAAAATTAAGAGGTTGTAAAATTATACATGTCTGTCCAATTAAGGACAGAAAAAAAAGGTATGAAAGGAGGAGGACCTTTCATGTATTCACACTCTCTCTCTTTCTCTCTTTTTATTTATTGGTTGATTCTCTCCTGATCTGGTTAGGGGCAGAGCTACCCATAAGTGTAAAATACCTGTTAAAAAAAAACAGCTTTCTATTAAAAAAATACACAATATGGATGCTATGTGGTTGCAATCTGGCCAACACTTTGATTTACTTAAAAATCATTTAACAATCATATTGTAACAACATGATTCTTAGCCAATATGTCTAACAATTAATGTCTATCATCTGCTGGATACAAGCACCATACCAAACACTTATTTTAGCACTTTAGTGCAATCCCTTTGACAGGAGGGCTGGTAGGGTGAGGGGGTGGCAAGGTGACAGGTGGGGTGGCAGGGTGACAGATGGGGTGACAGGATGGCAGGGTGACAGATGTGCTGGGCTGGGGTGACAGGGTGACAGATGGGGTGACAGGTGGGGTGACATTTGGGGGCAACAGGGTGACAGATAGGAGTAGATGGGGTGACAGAATTGGTGTTGACGAAATGGGGTGACTGGTGGGGTAGCAGGGTGACAGATGGGGAGTGACAGGGTGGCAGGGTGACATTTGGCAGGAGTGACAGATGGGGTGGCTGGAAGTGGGGTGGCTTGAATAGAATTTGACATTTCGTGTGGTGACATAGGGTGAGGGGGTGGTAGGTTGACAGATGGGGGTGACAGTGGGAGAGCATGTGGGTGACAGATGGGGTGAAACAGGGTGAGGGTGACAGGTGGGAGTGGCAGGGTGACAGGTGGGGTGGCAGGGTGACAGGGTGACAGGTGGGGTGGCAGGGTGACAGGTGGGGTGGCAGGGTGAGGGGGGTGACAGGTACCTTTTTCCCTGGTGGTCCAGTGGTGGCAGACTCCCTGGTGGTCCAGTGGGCTCTCCGGTCTGCAGCTCTGCCGGATGCAGAGCTGCAGACCACGTGGTGAATGTCTCGCGGTCTCCAGTCAGAGCGTTGCCGTGGTAACCCGCGGCAACACTCTGATTGGCTGGAGATCGCGAGACACTTCAGTCTGCAGCTCACACCCGGTGGAGCTGCAGACTGAAGGCTGGCTCTCCCGGGCAGACTGACAGGAGGGGCCTCGCACCCAGCGGCATACCGGGCAAGCCGCCGGGTCCCCTCCTGTGTCGGGTCCTCGAGGACCCGACATGTCAGTCTGCCCTATGGCGGTTTAGGCGAGGCCCCACACAGCGCGAGGCCTTAGGCGGCCGCCTAAACCGCCTAATTAGAGAGCCGCCTCTGCCCTTCATCAAGTTCCCTGCCCCCTTTTCAAAACCCCAGCCCCCCTTCACCAGTCCCCTGCCCACCTTCACCAGTCCCCTTTACCAATCCCCTGCCCCCTTCATCAAAACCCCAACCCCCCTCTTACCAGTCCCCTGCCCCCTTCACCAGCTCCCCTTCACCAGTCCCTGCCCTCTTCACCAGTCCCCAGCCCAGTAAAAAAAAAAAAAAAAGCAATTAAAGGCTGCTGCTCCCTGGATCGAGCAGTCAGTTTACCACACTAGGAAGCAATGTAAACACTGCCTTTTCTCTAAAAAGTCAGTGTTAACATTGAAAAGCCTGCAGGGACAGGCTATAGACACCAGAGCCACTACATTAAGCTGTGTGTGTGCGCGCCGGCTAGTGAGTGGGCTTGCTTGTGTGTGTGTGTGTGTGTGTGTGTGTGTGTACGCCTGCTACTGAGTGAGCTTGTGTTTTTATGTCAATGACCTTATGTATTTCAGTGAGATTGTTTGTCTGTGAGGTTGTGTATCAATCTGCTTGTGTCAGTGAGATTGTCTGTGTCTGCATGTGAGTATGCTTACTGTATAATTAAAAATTTTACTCTGAAAGGACCGAAATATATATAGATATCAATCATCTAGGGTGACAAGACATAGCCTTACATTCCATGCGACAATATATGGTGCAATGACTTATGGGGCTGGCATAGATTCTTTTTCCAGGGCTGCTTTGGAAACCCCAGTCCGGCCCTGGCCATTAGATATAAGCCCAGTTGCCACATCAAGGCAAAACTCGTAGGTGAGTCCTACACTAACAATTTGCCTTGCTTCCTTCAGTTTCAGGGAAAAAAGTGTCTAATGAGACAGAGAGGGGTAATTTTCTAGACTCCTAGATACTTATTAACCCTTAATAGGAAACACATGCTGTGTGGCAGCATTGTAACATGGCTGTGTGATACAAAAGCAAATACACAGAAATTAGTCCTGCGCTCAGACTATTGGCACATATATCATTCAGCCCTCTCTCCTTTGAAGGCTTTTCCTGTACATTTACACATGACATCTTTGACACTCCTCGGTCAGGCACAGAACGTTGCACACATTCGCATTGTTCCGTCTCCCAACCAGGTCGTCCTCTCACAAATCTCACATAGTCCCTAAAACACTCCTGGTTCAGGCACCTCAGATATTCTTGGCTTATACATTGGATGCATACACTTATCTTGCCCTGACTCCTGATGAGTTATTTCACTTGCATTTTCACATAGCATCTCAGATAATCCTGGCTCTTGCACAGATAGGCACATGCACTCATCCTGCCCTACCGCCTAGTGAAGTTGTTTTTGCACACTCCCACATGGCACTGCAGACACCTC
>OW240920.1:94751222-94806019 GCA_933207985.1 Pelobates cultripes | reverse complement strand
TGATTTGCACAGCCTGACATGCATGCTCATTCTGCTCTCACTCCCAGTGACTTTGTTTTAGCACACTCACACCTGGTACCACTCAGAAAAAAAATTACTTTCAACAAGTGTATAAACTGTATATTGGTAAGCTAGTCTCACAGTAGTCACTGAGTCAGGCTAAGCAATTTATTTATTTTTCCTGACACCATAGTCCACAAAAATAGTTATCTTCCTCCAAACAGTTCACAAACAAAAAAAAAAAAAGATAACAAACTACCTTTAAGATCCAGCCCATATGGCAGGAAAAACTTTTGCATCCGTAATAAAGAACTGGACCAAGCATTTCCGGGCTCTCTCAAATATGTTCAGCCATATCACAATTTGATTTTTTGAAGTTCTTCAGTTATTGCAGTTTGGTCTGAAACAAATCCCCAAGCCTATAATTTTGTGCTAGGAAACTAATATCTGCTACAATAGACTAATATTTCTTTGATCATACACTGAATACACAGATCTTCACAATGCTGCTTTTTTTGTAAATCTACACATGCCTGCATAATGTTGCTGGAACATGTCCTTCAGAACTTTCAAGGTCAAACTAATTTTGGCTTGAGCCTCTTATTTCTGTACAGAACAATTATGCTGCAGAGTAATGACAGTAAAAAGAGGGCCAGGGTAGCAGCAGGAGATGGAAGGAGGGGCACAATACAAAAAAAAATCATGGCCTAAATCATAGAATAGTGTCCTGTCATTGCCAACCTTAACTATTGTGCAGCCAGAGACAAAAAAAAACATAATTGTTATTATTAATATAAACATTAAAATTTAATAACAATGAAAATTAAATTAAAAACAAACCACTGAGGACGTTTTATTCTGATATTGTTCTTTTTTATTATAATCTTTTAGGACTGTGGTTTTTGTTGCTATTTTTAATAAAAAGAAGAGATGTTACCCAGTGATCAGTTTATGTGCTGGTTTTACAATTATGGGACTCCTGCCTACCCACTATGCCACTGTCTGCACAATTTAGATTGCCTGCTCTCTACATTGACCGGGGGTACCCAAAATGTGTTTGTAGAAAAACAACTTCCATAGGGTTTTGTCATTCTAAAGACTCCTCAAGGCATGCAAAGCATAATGGGAGTTGTAGTTTTACAACATATGGGAATCTACCTTTTGGGCACCCCTGATATAGACCATTCTGCCCGTTTTAGACCCATGATATAGACCATTCTGCCCATTTTATCTCAGGATCCAGTCTCTGTCCTGAGACTCTTCTGCTCACTTCACACCACAATGCTCACTCCAAACATTTTCTTCAGCTCATTTCAGATTATTTAACTTTTTATTTTTTTAATTTCACATTCTTTATTTATGACTGTTACAGTATACAGAAATCCAGTATTTTGAAGTAATCTCAATAGAGGCAGAGTTATACATGATAATTAGCAATACCCAGAAAAAAAACATTAATGTAATTGTGTTGAGATAAACCTCAGATTGAGCGCTTGTATCCACACTGCCAGGTATTTTACTAAATTATTAAAAGAAAGGATTCATAAAATAGGACCCCTTAACGTCATCCAGAGTTATCACATTATCAGGAAAAAACAACAACTGTGGGCTGTTTACTCAAGGGCTAAGTGCATGCATTATCAGTGGGAGACAAATAAGAGCCACACACTTGTAATCCCATGGATACATCAAGGGCTAGAAGGCAACAAGAAGCAGCAATAAGAGAAAACATACAGAAAAGAAAAAAGAAAAGGTAGAAAAAAAGAGTAGAAAAGAGAATAGTTGGTTGCTGTTGGCGCAGCCAGTTCCAGGAGGTCCCACCCAAGAAAGCGCGTGGGGAGTGGACGGAGGCCACGTGGCCCTTTAACTTTTTAAATCCAGTTTAGACATTTTAGGCTTATCTGTCTACTTTTGAAGTAGATCTCCCTGCCTGCTGTGCATTTATTGTCAATGGCGTGACTCTATCTGACGAAGGACTTACCGTATATACTCGAGTATAAATCGACCTGAATATAAGCCGAGGCACCTAATTTTACCACAAAAAAATGGGAAAACGTATTGACTCGCGTATAAGCCTAGGGTGGGAAATGCAGCAGCTACTGGTAAATTTCAAAATAAAAATAGATTCCAATAAAATTACATTAATTGAATATTTATTTACAGTGTGTGTATATAATGAATGCAGAGTGTGTGTGTGTTTGTGTAGTGTGTATATAATGAATGCAGTGTGTGTGTGTGTGTTTCTGTAGTGTGTATATAATGAATGCAGTGTGTGTGTGTGTGTTTATGTGTAGTGTGTGTATATAATGAATGCAGAATGTGTGTGTTTGTGTGAATGCAGTGTGTGTGTATATGATGCAGAGTGTGTGTGTGTTTGTGTAGTGTGTGTAAACTGGGTGGGAGGAGGCCATTTTTATTATTAAAATTTTTTTAAATTTTATTTTAATAAAATTATTTTAATTTTTTTAATATTATTATTTTGATTATTTTAATATTTAATTTTGTAACTTTTTTTTGTCCCCCCTCCCTGCTTGTTACCTGGCCAGGGAGGGGGGCTATATGATAACCTGGTGGTCCAGTGGCATGGGCTGTGCATTGGGGGAGCCGGCAACAAGCGTTTACTTACCTTTGCAGCAGCTCCATTCACCTCCGTTCTATTCAGCTCCCAGTGTAAATCTCGCGGTCTGCGTGCCGCGCGGAGTGTTGCCACGGTAACCCGTGGCAACGCTCTGACGGCCACGGGTCTCGCGAGATTTACACTGGGAGCTGAACGGAATGGAGGTGAACGGAGCTGCTGCAAATGTAAGTCAACGCTTGCTGCCGGCCCCCAACAGGACCGCCGGGCTTGTAATGAGCCTGGCTGTCCTGGTCTGTATTATGGCAATGTAAGTTGCCATAATACAGACAGTGACTTGAGTATAAGCCAAGGGGAGCTTAAAATGTGCTGAAATACTTGGCTTATACTCGAGTATATACGGTAAATGGAAATTTGTATTATGCATTACTAGGAGCTAAAGAGTATTATGTATTGTATGGGCCATATTGATGGCTGTGTATAGACTTCTGCAGGGTGAACATTTCCAGTTCTTACAAACCACTTTTGCAGAAAAAAACAAAAAAACATTGACACAATTTAGCTCACGTGGCTGTTCTGCTTGGTCGAATTAAGATACTTAGCATAAATCAGGGTAATTTGGGCAGCCAAAACAGCAGGAAAATGGTGACTATGACTGTACTGACAGACAAAAGCCCTATCAGCTTCTCCTAACTATCCAGCAGGCATCACAAGACAGGCAGAGTGAATCCACTGCAATAAAACACATTTGAAAAAAGAGGGATCAACAGCAGGATTAATTTTCTTTCTTTCTTTTTTTATTTTTTCAAGTGGATAACCACCAGTGCCAACACCAACATGTTTTAGAATACTTTTTTACTACAAAGAGTTTAAAATAGACCTGCAACACCCAGCATTAACGTATACTATTTGGGGAAGGATCTTGATATTTCCAAAGCACAAGCAGTGGCACACGTTGCAGAATAAATCATCTGTTTATTACTAGAAATAAAGTAAAAATAACATCTCAAATTAGTAAAACAGTTCAAAATCAGTGAAGCAAAGTGGGCATCAGTCGCATCAGGTTTTTATTTTCATTCATTGGATGATGAAAGTGGGCATCAGTCGCATCAGTTTTTTTTTTTTTTTAATTAATGGATGACGAATGGACAGACTGTTCCTGTCCAATTTATGTCTGTTAATTACTTGCGCTATCTTCAGCCCTGTTCTGCCTAAGAGTAGTGGTTTTAGTAGTGCAGGAAGTAGCGCTGGTGGTAGTTTGCGACAACAGAATCAGATACAGCAACAGTGGACTGCCTGCTTCTTCCCTCAATAATTGATATTGATTATGTTATCTATGATACGTGATGCCGTGTTAACCCACCAACATGCAGGAGGCGACACCAGATAAACACACACGTCAAGTCCGAGTTACAAGTGAAATAAACAAAAAAGTAACTTTTTTTCCAGTGGATTGCGTTACTGGGCATTGAATGGAGAGGCCGGAAGTGACATGGTGCCAAGTCCTCCAAGTCACGCAGAGTGTGGAGGCGTTGAATGTCAGTGCTTAACACAGGAGGTATTAATAGGCATCAACCTATTAACATCTTATTGGAATTTATTTTTAAATTGTTTTTATTTGTTTTATTTGAACTGAAATAAATGTGTTTCCAATTTTTAACCATATAGCCCTGTGGGTTCCACTAAGTCATTAGATCCAGCATCACAAGAAGGGCCCCCATGATTGGCAGAAATATTCTCATATCTAGTGCCAGGTGCAAAGTCTCTGTCTCTGTATAAACTGAGCGTTGTCATGTCTTAGATTGGCAAGCTTAGCAAAACAGATATTAGGAGGAAAAAATACAGAATTCCCTAAGTCAATAATGTAGACAGACGCTTAGCCTTGCTAGATGTTGCAAAATCAGAACACCAAAATTCTTAATAGTTAAGCAATCCAGGTGAAATTCAATTCACTTAAGGATTACTAGAACCACAAGATTCATCTGGGATTCAGTTGAGGATTGGATTTATTGAGTTAATGTAAGTTGGGCCAAGTAGAAAGTGAGACATTATGGGATTGAGCAGCACTGGATGTGATGAGAGCATCATGCTATACACTGATCAGCCACATTAAAACAAATGAAAGGCAAAGTGAATAACATGTATTATATCATTACAATGGCACCTTAAAGGGGTGGAAAATATTAGGCAGCAAGTGAACAGTCAGTTCTCAAATTTCATGTGTGGGAAGCAGGAAAAATGGGCAAGCAAAAAGATCCAAGGGCCAAATAGTGATGGCTAGACGACTGGGTCAGAGCATCTTCAAAACGTCAACTCTAGTGGGGTGTTACTGGAATGCTGTGGTTAGTACCTACAAAAAGTGGCACAAGGAAGGACAACCAGTGAGCCGGTGTTAGGGTCATGGGCGCCCAAGCTTCATTGAAGCAGATTTGGAGCAAAGGCTAGCCCATCAGATCACACAGAAGAACTACTGTAGCCCAAATTGCTGAAAAAAATCATGTTGACCAGGACTGAAAGATGTCAGAACACACAATGTATCATAGTTTGCTGCATATGTAAATGCGTAGCCGTAAACTGGTCAGAGTGCTTTCATGACCCTTGTGCACTACCGAAAGCACTTTCAATGGGGATGTGAGTATCAGAACTGATCCATGTAACAATGAAATATGGTTGCAGGGTCTGATAAATCATATTTTCTTTTAGATTAGGTGGATGGCCAGGTGCATGCGTGTGACTTACCTGGGGAACAGATGATAGCAGGGATACACTATGGAAAGAAGGCAGGCTGGTGGAAGCATTGTTATACTCTGGGCAATGTTCTGCTGGGAAATCTTGGGTCCTGGCATTCATATGGATGTTACTTTGACACATACAATCTATGTAGAGATTGTTGCAGACCACACACACCCCTTAAAGGCAATGGTGTTCCCTGATGGCAATGGCCTCTTTCGTCAGGATGAAATGGTTCAGCAATGATTTAAGGAACATGACATAGATCTCAAAAGATCAAATTCTTTAGAATTTGAAGAAAAAAAAAACTCCCAAGAAATCAAAACGGTGACACAATAAAATTCATTATTCTTTGCCTCACAAGGGCTGTCTACAGACTGAGCTCTCAAGGTAGTGAAAGTCCTTATAAAGGAGGCTTTCCCAGGCTATGTCAGCTATTACATCACATGGGAAAATATCAGTGTAATTAATAATTTTGGGGTAAAAAAAAAAGGGACAGGAATATATTCCACAATAAATCCTCCAGGGGGTGCAATTCCTTAATTGATCAAATATAGGCCCTTTATCTGGTCACTAGGGATGGTGGAATTAATCTTTAATGAATAATGTGAGACTGTAATAACTGTAACTGTAACATTGAAAGGATCCACTGGGGCAGCAGTCTAGGGATAGGAGAAACCTATCAATATCACATTAAAGTAAAACAAAACACACATTAAGACCGCCATAAAGAGTGTCCTTATCAGTTATTTAAAATTAAAGCAAAACTATTACATCAATTTATAGTATTTTCTTCTTCACTTGGTTTTGAGTGCAGCAATCATTCATTTAATATACATGTAACGATAAGATAGATACTTAAAGGATCACCATAGTTTCAGGAAAACAAAGCGTTTTTTCCTGAAACAATAGTGTCCTAAGGGTGCCCTCACCCTCAGGGTCCCCCTCCCGTGGTGCTGAAGGGGTTAAAACCCCTTCATCAGCTTACCTTAATCCAGCGCCGGGCTCCCTCGGCACTGGTGACCTCTCCTCCCCCTCCAACGTCGGCTCCCGAGTGGAGCAGAATGCGCATGCGCGGCAAGTGCCTTTCGCACATTCAAACTGTCTATAGGAAAGCATTTCTCAATGCTTTCCTATGGACGTTCTGCACGCTGGATGCAAATTTCGCATCCAGCATCGCAGACGCGCCTCTAGCGGCTGTCAGGAAGACAGTCACTAGAGGCTGGATTAACCCTGCAATGTAAACATAGCAGTTTCTCTGAAATTGCTATGTTTACATGTGAAGGGTTAATACCTGAGGGACGTGGCACCCAGACCACTTCATTGAGCTGAAGTGGTCTGGGTGACTATAGTGTCCCTTTAAGCCACTCATACAGTAGTATGTTAAGAACAACAATTTTATCATAATAGTAAATTAAAAGTGCACTCTCACATGTATTAAGAACTTTAAAAACATGTCACTAGTATCTTATTAGTTTCCCTCACTGTGGTCCTGTGAATCTCAGCCCGTGGAGTTTTTTTGCCAACCTCTTTGGATGACAAATGTCGAGTGTGTAGTTTACTGGAGGCTAAATACGCCATACACATTTTGCCCTCCACTTAGTCTTTCTCAATGGCCATTATTTGTATCATGAAGACCATGCGATTTTATCAATATATTATTAAGAGTATATGGTAGATTGTTAAAGCAGAAAGGCCATCTGTAATTTTTTTAACAGTATTTTCAGGGTTAAATTAATATTCAATTTTTAGGGCAAATTGCCCAAATTAGCTATTACTTACTTCTCCTTCATTCTATGCTGGTTCTCCTTTTATGATGCAGTTTTTCTTCTACTTTAAGGCAATGAAGTGTCTTAGAAAAAGGCGGATTAGTCTTTTATAGGATCTAAAACATGCTCTTTCTTTTCACATCGTAAAAACCCCCTTTTTTTCTCTTCTGCTGCTCCTCTCTGACTTGAGGAATTCACAACTCTGCAAAAAAACATTTTTGTATGTTTTTTTTCATTTAGACTAGAGGTTATAGGAGAAGAAATGTTTAGGGAATTTTAACCTCTTGTATCAGAAGCCAGAAATTCTATATCAATAAATTCCATTAAGTGTATTGCATTACACATGATATATATATATATATTCGACAGAACAAATGAAAAAAAAAAAATTTCATAGTTTTTTGACTGAATAAAGGGGGGAGATTTCCTTGTTAAATTTATCATAAGTAAGATTATGCTCATCGCTGACCAGATGAGGCAAATCTCTGGCCAAAGTTTCAAGTATGCGGCTTGTGATTCAATAAATATTCTCACCTAATTTAGTGGCAGAATAAAAACCACATTTTTGCATATATTTTTTATAGTAGATGTGGAAATACTATGGGCTTTATAAACTTTATGATCAAAATATGCACGGATTAATCATTTTTTTGTACTTTTTTTTTTACTTTAAATTTTAAGACTTTAAAGGTAAAACTGAGAAACTAAAAATATTCTTTAGAACATTAGATCCCGCTAAGATCAATGAATGGTTTCTTTTGCAGAGATATATTTTTAACTTTTTTTCTCAACAGTATATTGTTTATCGATTACCTGCTGTTATGTATCCCCACTGTATAATTTTGAAGCACTCCAAATTATGGACTTATTTACAACACTGTTGGTAAATATCTTATATAAGTTGTCCCCATTAACAACAGTTGTAAGCTTGCAGCGACTGCAACTTACCACCAGGTTTCCACCCGTGTTGCTATATTTTTGTAGCCTGTCGCTAAGAATCCATGCTACTACAGATTCAACCCACTCACATATTAGCAGCTTGCTGGTAATGTCTAGAAACAGGCACCTTAGTACACACACTTAATACTGTAGGTAATAGTGACAGGCCAGTAGCGGCCGACCGGTAAAACTAAGTAACTGGGCTTTTTGTACTGTATAAGCATTTAGCTGCCATTAACGTCTTTACATGGATTTAGCTGTCTCCAAAGACTATTGTTAAGTGTTTGGGTAAACCACAACCACAGCTGGTAATGAGTGATGTCAGGGTTGAAAACCAGTCGGAAACCAGTCACTAAATAGTGGTTAGAGACGGCCACAGAAAATAATGGGAGCGGTTTGCTGCTGCTTAGCAACAGCCTTTCAGTAGCGGCAACCGTTACCTCCCTGTCGTATTTTGCAATTGGGAAACAGTCTCTATTCACTAACAATAGCGACAAACATGGTAACAAGTAGTGACTTAATGCCTAAAAAAATTGCGGAAGTTTTAACCCCTTAATGACCAGACCATTTTTCAATTTTCTTTCCGTTAACTTGGAATTTTCACCGCTGGTCATCATGCACCCATGAACACCCCAATATGTGTTCAGCAACATCTCCTGAATACAGTCATACCAACCATGTACAGGTTCTCTGGGGGCTGAAAGACCTTATTTGGAGGGTGCGCATTCCAGTTTTCCAACATGGAATTTTCACATCTGGTCATCATGCACCCATGTCATAGAATGTTATGGCAGCTAAGAACCATTTGGCCCATCTAGTCTCCCCAATACTTTCATTAGTCCCTGGCCTTATCTTATAGCTAGGATAGCCTTATGCATATCCCACACATGCTTAAACTCCTTTACTGTGTTAACATCTACCACTTCAGCTGGAAGGCTATTCCATGCATCCACTACCCTCTCAGTAAAGTAATACTTACTGATATTTTTTTAAAAACCTTTGCCCCTCTAATTTAAGACTATGTCCTCTTGTTGTGGTAGTTTTTCTTCTTTTAAATATAGTCTCCTCCTTTACTGTGTCCCTTTATGTATTTAAATGTTTCTATCATATCCCCCCTGTCTCGTCTTTCCTCCAAGCTATACATGTTAAGTTCCTTTAAGCTTTCCTTATAAGTTTTATCCTGCAATCCATGAACCAGTTTAGTAGCCCTTCTCTGAACTCTCTCTAAAGTATCAATATCCTTCTGGAGATACGGTCTCCAGTACTGCGTTCAATACTCCAAGTGAGGTCTTACCAGTGTTCTGTACAATGGCATGAGCACTTCCCTCTTTCTATTATTATTATTATGATATTTATAGAGCGCCGTCAAATTCCGCAGCGCTTTACAATGGGTGGACGGACAGACATCTAGTTGTAACCAGACAAGTTGGACACACAGGAACAGAGGGGTTCTACTGCTAATACCTCTCCCAACCAAGCAAATTGCTAGCATTTCCTTCTGCTCTGTTACATTGTCTACAAACCTTTAAGTCATCAGAAATAATTAAACAATATACAAACAAAACGACAAATTAAAAAGCAATAATACTTAGCTTATAAAGATGTGTAACAGCCTCCCTAGGTCGCTACCCAAACGAGCAACCTGTATCATGCATAATATAAACCAAAAAAGAAGATTCGGGATATAGCTGTGTAAATCTACAGAAGGAATATAAAACAGAACATAGTGTGATATTGTTAAAGATACAATATTATATGCACAACAATCTTTTGCACTCACAAGATGTAGATGATAAAAGCGCTCTTAGGGTGCCTCCCCTAGAATGATGGGGGGTTAGCTGATATTGCTTGTCACCTCTGGATCCTTGTTCCACCAAAAAGACATCCACAGGTCAGGGTTCAGCAATAAAAAATTAGTTTATTTAAATAAAAGGTGTAGTCACCATATTGAGCATAGGATATAAATAGCGTAAAATAGTCCTACGCGTTTCGTTCTATAAGAACTTCCTCAGGGACCACAATTAAAAACAATCAGCATGTATCAATATACAATACATAAATAAACATATCCTATACAAACCCCCCCTCCCTGTGTCCTTAAATAGGGCTAATCCCTAGAGTCCATTGGTGGATTCAGTGGGAGTGTAAATCCTTCCTGTTCCTGGTTGGAGGGACAATCTCACTGGGACAGCTGTTATCCATTCTTTAATTTTATAATTCGCGCTTTTTTTCGGCAAATACCGCGGGTAATCCCATTTCGCCGAAACCGGAAGTGACGTCACAATTACTTCCGTGTTCCACATGCGTTCCACACACGGCGTCCCCATAGCAACCAAACGTGATCGAGTTGTTTAAAGATCACCTGGAACTAAGGGAGAATAAACCCCCACTCTGCTAATGAAAAGATCATTAGGCATGTACATTTGCAATTGACCATTATTCACAACTAATGTATGTAGAGTATCATCCTCCTATTGTGATATTGTTAAATAATAATAATAATATAAATAATAATAACATTAATCCTTATATTTATCCAATTATAATATTACCTCAAAATATTATAAGTCAAAAGACTTATTATAAAGTGCTTAGGTGCCTCATATAAATCAAAAAAATGATTATAATTTTTTTTTTTTTTTTTTTTTCATATACAACTTTATATAATTAGTGAAAGGAGGACATCACAGTTAATCGATCACTATCATCAGTTGATCTTTAGTATATCACATCTCATTAATGTTCCTTATGAGGAAAAAACTTTCAAAACTTGTTTAATATCTTTGTGCAATTCTTTTAAATACAAAAAAGATTGTGAATTATAACTTAAAAAATTAGTGTGCAATCCCACATTTGGGATGATGCTGATTCTATATATCATCCTGGTGAGTTTATTTTCAATATTCGAACAGTCAATTGCTATGTCTCCATTGTATCTTTATGATTTAGATCATACAAGACCATAAATCCTAACATAAAATGAAAAATTATATAAACATAATAACTCAAAATAATCATATATATAAATCCTCTATCTAAATAAAGGTAAACTTACAACTGTAGAAAGAAGCCCCAAATTGGGGACAAACACACATATCTATTGTATTCCATTATAAAACTTTATTAAGGCCAAGTCAATCCAAAAAACACATTAAGTCAATATCTATATTTAGACCCTTTGGAGTAAGGGTCTGTAACTTATATATCCAGAAAGTCTCCCTTTGGGCTAGTCTTTGTACTCTATTGCCCCCACGCCAAAAAGGGGAAACTCGTTCTATTCCCCAACATTTAAAATCCTTAAATGAAAATAAGGGACAAGATATACAATGAGCTGGGACTGAATGTGTCGTCAGTCCCTTTCTAATATTGTTAAGATGTTCCAATAGGCGGACCTTCAGAATACTCTTAGTTCGTCCCACATATTGCATGCCACACGGACACTGCAGCAAATATACTACAAGAGCACCCTAAGAGCGCTTTTATCATCTACATCTTGTGAGTGCAAAAGATTGTTGCGCATATAATATTGTATCTTTAACAATATCACACTATGTTCTGTTTTATATTCCTTCTGTAGATTTACACAGCTATATCCAGAATCTTCTTTTTTGGTTTATATCAGAAATAATTACCCCTAAATCAATTTCCTCAAATGTTGAGGTTAGGGCTCTATCAAATATTCTGTACTCTGCCCTTGAGTTTGTACATCCAAGATGCATTATCTTGCACTTATCAACAATATTAAATGTCAGTTGCCACAACTCTTACCATTTTTCTAGTTTACCTAAATCATTTGCTATTTGGCTTATCCCTCCTGGAACATCACGCCTGTTACATATCTTAGTATCATCAGCAAAAAGACATACCTTACCATCAAGACCCTCTGCAATATCACTAATAAAAATATTAAAGAGAATGGGTCCAAGTACAGATCCCTGAGGTACCCCACTGGTGACGAGACCATGCTTTGAATATACTCCATTTACTACAACCCTCTGTTGCCTGTCACTCAGCCACTGCCTTACCCATTCAACAATATTGGAATCCAAACTTAAAGATTGCAGTTTATTGATGAGACTTCTATGTGCAACAGTGTCAAAAGCCTTACTGAAATCTAGGAAAGCAATGTCTACTGCACCACCATGATCTATTATTTTAGTTACCCAATCAAAAAAATCATTAAGATTAGTTTGGCATGATCTCCCTGAAGTAAACATGTGTTGTTTCTGATCTTGAAATCCATGTGATTTTAGATGTTCAACAATCCTATCCTTTAACATGGTTTCCATTACTTTCCTCACTACTGGAGTAAGGCTTACTCGCCTATAGTTGCCCGACTTCTCCCTGCTACCTTTCATGTGAATGGGCACAACATTCACTAACTTTCAATCTTCTGGGACTACTCCTGTTAACAATGATTGGTTAAATAAATCTGTTAATGGTTTTGCTAGTACACAACTAAGCTCTTTTAATAACTTTGAATGTATTCCGTCAGGTCCCACTGACTTATTTGTCTCTACGTTTGACAGTTGAAACAGAACATCTTCCTCTGTAAACTCACATGTAGCAAATAACTCATTTGTCCTTTTTCCTAACTGAGGCCTCTTTCCTTCATTTTCATCTGTAAATACTGAACACAAATATTCATTGAGGTAGTCAGCTAGACCTTTATCCTCTTATACATACCTTCCTTCTTTTGTTTTTAATCTAACTAATCCTGAATTTACTTTCCTTTTCTCATTTATGTAAAAATGGTTTGTCCCATTTTCTTACTGACTGTGCTATTTTCTTTTCTGTGTGTGATTTGGAAGCTCTTATAACTTGCTTAGCCTCTTTCTGCCTAATCTTATAGATCTATGTATTGACCTCACTCTGTTTTTTGTTTTTGTTATAATTACTAAATGTTAACTTTTAGTTTTTTTTCTATTTTGGCCACATCTGTGGAGTGCCACAGTGGTTTCTTTATTTTTTTATTTTTTTTTACTGCCTAATGCAATTTTCTGTTACCTTTAGTAGTGAAACTTTTAAATAATCCCATTTCTCTTGGACTCCATTTAAATTGCTCCAGTCTTATAATGACTCCTTGACCCATATTCTAATATTAGAAAAGTCTGTTTTTTAGAAAAGTTTAAAATCTTAGTTTTTGTGTGGTGTGACTCAGTCACTGTTCTTATATTAAACCACACTGACTGATGGTCACTGGATCCTAAACTTTTACCTACAGTAATATCTGATGCCAAATCTCCATTTGTTAACACTAAATCTAGTATGGCCTCTTTACGAGTTGGCTCCTCAATGACTTGTTTTAGAGAAAATCCCAGTAGGGAGTTTAGAATATGTGTTTTCCTGGCACAAGCAGCTATTTTGGTTTTCCAGTTCACATCAGGAAGATTGAAGTCACCTATGATGATAACTTCCCCCTTCTTCTTCATTGTAGCTATCTCCTAAACTAGTAGATTATCTAACTCTTCTATTTGTCCTGGGAGCCTATAAATCACACCTACACGAGTTACTGTGTGATTACCAAATTCTAACGTAACCCAAATGGACTTTTATTAACTTTTATTAGGCTAGATTTTATGCTATCTTTCACATACAGGACCACCCCTCCCCCTTTCTTGCCTTCCCTGTCTTTTCTATATAAAGAGTGCCCTGGTATTGCTAGGTCTCAGTCATTTAGCTCATTATACCCTGTCTCAGTAATAGCTACTAAATTTACATTATTAGTTGCCATTACTGCCACAAGTTCATGGATCTTATTCCCCAAACTGCAAGCATTTGTAAACATGACTCTAAGCTTATTATTTTTTAACACACTTACTACAGGCACATTCTGTCCTTGTTTTGGTGGGCAATTGGATTGATGTTTTATCATCCTTTTGCCCCCCTCTTAGTTTAAATAAATCCTAGCAAAGCCTCTGATCTGCTCACTGAGAACATCTGTTCCCCTTTGAGAAAGATGCAAACTATCTTTTTTGTACAGTTTATTTCCATTCCAAACAGAGCTACCATGAGAAATGAAGTCAAATCCTTGCTCCTGACACCATTCACTAAGCCTCAAGTTAAAGTCCCTAATACGCATCCACCGGTCGCTCTGAGTGTTATGCACAGGCAGAACTTCAGAGAATGACAGTGTGGAAGCAACCTGCCGTATATCATTGGCAAAAACACAAAAAAATTCCTTTACCTCTGAAACCTCATTGCAAGCCAAGTCATTTGTGCCTAGATGGACAAGTACATCTAATTCCCCTTCCTGCTTTGCTCGCTTAAAAATATTACAAATACGTCTCCTGTCTCTGTGAGCAGTAGCTCCGGGAAGACATCTCACAAGACCACTATTGTCCAGCTCCCCACCTCTTATGACAGAATCCCCCAACAACAACTGCTTTCTACTAGGCCTCACCATAGTCTCAGTGCCTGAGCCTGTCTCCACAACACCACTACACTCAGTGCCTGAGCTTGTCTCCACACCACCACTACGCTCAGTGCCTGAGCCTGTCTCCATAACACCACTACACTCAGTGCCTGAGCCTGTCTCCACAACACCACTAAACTTGGTGCATGAGCTTGTCTCCATAACACCACTACACTCAGTGCCTGAGCCTGTCTCCATAACACCACTACACTCAGTGCCTGAGCTTGTCTCCACAACACCACTACGCTCAGTGCCTGAGCCTGTCTCCACAACACCACTACGCTCAGTGCCTGTGCCTGTCTCCACAACACCACTAAACTCGGTGCATGAGCTTGTCTCCATAACACAACTACACTCAGTGCCTGAGTCTGTCTCCATAACACCACTACACTTGGTGCCTGAGCCTGTCTCCATAACACTATTAGACTCTGAGAGTGCTGAAAAGGAATTATGTAGATTGTAACGGACCGTTTTGCACACAAGGGGTAAAAACCGTTTAGGCGATCGGCCCCCTTTCCAGAGATACAGGCACAGCTACTGCAGAACACCAAACTCCCGGACTGGATACAAAATAGCACTCCAACTCCCGAACTGGAACCTCCCAAATAGCTGCTAGCAGACGAACAGGAAAAGCAGACAATCAGCTTACACTCCTGGCAATCAGTCTCTAACAGCATACAGTGAATCCCCCCAAGAACGAGACAAGGCTCTGTGTTGAGGGTCAAGCAGTGGTCTTTGCACATGCACCACCGGGGGTAGGGACAGTCGGTCCTGTCCCCCAGCAGCAGGATTGTTTAGGCAAAGGGGAGACAGTCTGTCTCCCCCTCCAGCAACCAGGCTCCAACCAGACTACTCCCGTGGTAGTGCTGGCACCAGGACAGAGTACCGCTGGTCTCTGCCCACTCAGCAACCCACCCAGTACGCTTACCAGTCACCCACACAGCCATGGTGAGGCACCTGGACACGGACAAAGTTCTCCTCTACCCAGGTGTAGTAGCCAGTTATTGTGGGTGGGTTGTATTACTGATTGTGTTTTGTGGGTGGGCTGCTGGACTAACAAGGGCACTGACCGGCAGGAGGTCAGATACCCTGTTAGTCTGATTGGTAAAGGGGAGAAGTGTGGCGGAACCAACCTCGCCACTATGCACTGGAGAAGCCTGGTTGCCAGCCTCCTGCCATGTGACTATGGCCCCTGGGATGTATTGCCCTTTAAAGACATGATTTGGGCATAATGGATTTGTGTTGTGCTGCTGCTGGCCCTTTTAAGAACCATCTGGGGACATACTGTGGAGTTACTGGGTGGCCACCATTTCCTGTATCAGAAGCACATGGTGAGAACAATGGATGGCGGCCATTTTAACTCACAGACATGTGTTTTATGAAACTGTATTTCTCTGGCTGTGATAATTAGATTACCCATTGTGTTCAGTAATCATATCACAGCCAGAGGGGAGGATTTTGTGTGGGAGTGTCTGGGTGTATTGTATGGATTGATTGGCTGTTTTGTAACGCCCTGTGGGCTGTACTATGTTTGTGGATTGGGAATAAAAGAGACTGTATGTGACAGTACAGGGAGTTCCTGTTTTAACCCTCAAAGTGAAGTGTCGTCTCATTATTGGGGGAAGGATTTATTGTATGCTGTTCCAGTTTGACTGCTAGGAGAGTAAACCTATTCGTATGGTTCCTATTCAACTGTCTACAGCATTCATATGCTTGAGAGCATTCATATGCTCTACGGTTCAGTGGTTTTGGTGTCTGCTGCAGTGCTTGGAGTCCTCAGGAAGCGTTAGGAGCATCCTTCAACGGAGGTACCCAGTCGGGGTGCCAGGCGATCCGTTACATTGGTGGCAAGCGGTGGGATGGCGTCCTAGTGCGAGGTAAAGCAGCTCGGAGACACAATTCGTGGATTTACAAATTGAGGGCAACGCTAGTACCCATACAGCGACCCTATCTACAAAAGAACTAACTTCAGCAGAGCAAGCATGGCGTATGACTACACTCAGGAGGAGTTTGACAGAGAGGTTAATGAGGTGTTGTCTACCTTTGGACCCAACCCCCCAGAGAGAGCCGTGCAGCTCGCCAGGAAACTAGTAGGAGAATACCTGCAATCTCTAGTAGATTTGGCCAAAAAGGAGTCCCAGGGAGCCAAAGGTGTCGTCCTTCCTCCCCAGCGGCAGTGTGTACCCCAGGGAGCAGAAGGTGTTGTCCTTCCTCCCCAGCGGCAGTGTGAGTCCCAGGGAGCCAAAGGTGTCGCCCTTCCTCCCCAGCGGCAGTGTGTACCCCAGGGAGCAGAAGGTGTTGTCCTTCCTCCCCAGCGGCAGTGTGTGTCCCAGGGAGCCAAAGGTGTTGTCCTTCCTCCCCAGCGGCAGTGTGTGTCCCAGGGAGCCAAAGGTGCCGTCCTTCCTCCCCAGCGGCAGTGTGTGTCCCAGGGAGCTGAAGGTGCCGTCCTTCCTCCCCAGCGGCAGTGTGTATCCCAGGGAGCTGAAGGTGTCGTCCTTCCTCCCCAGTGGCAGTGTGTGTCCCAGGGAGCTGAAGGTGCCGTCCTTCCTCCCCAGCGGCAGTGTGTATCCCAGGGAGCTGAAGGTGTCGTCCTTCATCCCCAGTGGCAGTGTGTACCCCAGGGAGCAGAAGGTGCTGTCCTTCCTCCCCAGCGGCAGTGTGTATCCCAGGGAGCTGAAGGTGCCGTCCTTCCTCCCCAGCAGCAGTGTGTACCCCAAATAGGACATGCTATGAGTTTTCTTTTTTACTGTTACAGGTAATTCTACCACCATTCTTTGTCAAACTTTTGGTTAGTAATATTTTGTGTTATTTTTTCTCACATTGTACTTTAGGCATGGATTCTCAGTTACTGTTATGTGTTACTGACAAAGAACACCCCAATATGTTGGGTTGTTTGGGGGGTGCAATGCCAAACTTCTGACATGTGTTTTTCAAATTTGACATATCTTCTTTGCCTATCTTTTTGTGGGGGCCTTTTTACATATCTCAATTTATTTTCTTGCCATGAACATGCATATATTTGAAAAGTTGACACCCCAAGGTATTGTATATGGGATGTTTTGATGCCTTGATGCAACCGTTTTAG
Organism: Pelobates cultripes; assembly: GCA_933207985.1. Taxonomy (NCBI): domain Eukaryota; kingdom Metazoa; phylum Chordata; class Amphibia; order Anura; family Pelobatidae; genus Pelobates; species Pelobates cultripes. The sequence continues at coordinate 94,788,506 of OW240920.1, read as the reverse complement.
TCCAAACAAATTGGAGAAAATGTGTGGTGGTAATTTTAAAATTTTCATTTTTACACAAACATTTGTATGTGATTTAGTAGAGCCTTATGTAGGTTATTGCAAGAAAACACTCAAGGTTGTTTTCTGCAAGGCCTCCTGAATACACTCATGCCCCCTATGCATAGGTTGAACTTGATCATAAAAATAGTCTGGCACAGTAAAAGTAAAAAACAAACAAACTCAGGAGAACAGTAAAAGTAACCAAAAAGAAAAAAACTGAACAGAAAATGTAAAAAAATAAATGAAAATGGAACAGTGTGTGATTTCACTTGAAGCAGTCCCCAAAGCAGAGTCCAGGCTGTCCAGGGCAATCAGTACAGTAAAATACAGTGTCCTTTCTCTGCCCCCTCTTGAAACAGACTCTGCATCTTTTTTGAGGATTCTGTTTTGCCGCAGTAAGGGGGATTTTAAAAATAAAGTGGGTAGCCCCAACTCTGCTCTCTCCCTTCACCTCCAATGGAGCAGTTGGATCTTGGTACAAAATCCACAAAATTATCTGGAGCTGAAACTGTAAAAGAGTCAGTTTCATTCCGGGCTTCGCTCTTTTGAACAACAAAAAAGTGTTGTGGGTTGCAATCTGCATTAAGTAAATTGCAACCTTTTTGCACCAGGCCCTTGTCTTCCGTATAATTAGGTAGGGCTGTAGCAGCTGATCTGCCAGGTCAACCCCACCCCCACCCATAGGTCTTGATGCACACTGGCTTCCTTATGCTCTCAGCTCTGCCATGTACAGAGACCTCCACAGCCCTCTTATTGTGGATGGTGGTAAGAAGCTACACATTCTTGTCTCTGTGCTTAACTGCCAACAGCTCCTCTTGGCGCAGAGCTGAGGTCTCCCCTTTCGTAGCCGGGTGTGTGCAACTTGACCAGGGAAACCTGCATGGTTCTTTCTAAATGTACTGCAAGCTACTGTATCAAAACAATACAGTAGCTTACACAAAGGGACACTTGTATAAAAATTGTCAGTATACAAGTGGTACCCTTTGTTCATCAGGGGGAATATCAGGTCCCAGACAATCTTGCCACTGGGCAACCTGGAGGGTCAAAGTGGCTATTCTTTCCCTCGTACACCCGGAAGGCCTGCGTATACCCAGTCTCGCTCTCACAGAGCTTATACACCTTTACACCATACCTGGAGCGCTTGGAAGGAATATACAGCTTGAATCCCAGCCTTCCCTTATACTTCATCAGGGATTCATCCTCACATATGTTCCTTCCAGGTGTATAAGCCTCTGCAAACCTGGCAGCAATGTGGTTAGTCAGGGGGCAGATTTTATACAGCCTGTCAAACTGGGGATGCTCCCTAGGGGGGCACAGGCTGATGTCGCTGAAGTGCCTGAAATGTAGAATCATTTCATACCTCTTCCTCGACATACACTAGGAGTAAATGGGGGTAGAGCAGATGGGGCTACTGCTCCAGTAGGAGCGGATGGAGGGCTTCTTTATGATGCCCATCAGCAAAGTCAATGCCCAGAATTTTTTTTAATGCTGGCACATCGATGGGGGCCCATTGCTGCTTTGCCAGAAAAGAGTCAGGCTTTGAAGCACGGTACTGATGGGCATATAAATTAGTTTGGGCAACAATGTTCCCCAATACATCATCGTCCAGAAACACATCCACTGTTGGGGGCTAAATCCTGTGACATCCACACTGATGCCAGGATTTGCGGTGAAGGGTGGGATCAGGGGTGTACCTAGAGCATTTGGTCCTATTTTTGGCACCACCCTCTCCCAACCTTAAAGGTAAAATAAACAACCAAAATCTTTTTAAATCTATTTAGCACAGAGCAGTGTTTGTGTGTTTGAATGTAAGCATGTTTTTGTATGGAGTATGTGTGAGTGAATGTAGGGGTGTGTTTGCAGGGGTCAAGTCCCGGGGAATAAAGTGTGGGAACTCACCCAAGATCCACCCCCCCTCAAAAAAAAATTCTATACACTCGTATGCATATATAAATGTGTGCACACACACTGACAGGTGCACACATACACACTCACAGGCACACACAGACACACACATACACTCATACACACACAGACACACACAGAGACACACATAAACTCACAGACACACACTCACAGACACACTCATACACACACAGACACACACTCACAGACACACAAATACACAGAGAGACACACACACAGATACACACAGATACACACACATACAGACACATACACTCACAGACACACACTCACAGACACACACTCACAGACACACACATACACACACTCACAGGCACACAGACACACACACATACTCAGACACACACATACACTCACAGACACACACACATACACTCACAGACACACACACACATACACACACATGCTCAGACACACACACACACTCACAGACACACACACACACACAGACACACAAATACTCAGACACACACTCACACATACACAGAAATACACAAATTATACGTATTTTTTTAAATTTAAAAAGGTCCTGTCCCTGGGGTCAAGTGAGGCTTCAGTGCGGTGGGCGCCTGTCTCCTGGTCAGACGCGGTGAGGGAGCTGTGTCCTCTCTGTCCTGCTCCCTCTCGTCGCGCCGGCTGTCTACTGATGCCGGCATCAGCAAACAGCGCACGGGGGAGCAGAGCAGAGAGAACACAGCTCCCTAGCCGCGTCTGACAGGGAGACAACTGCCCGCTGGGGGGATCCATCAGGTGGCCATGAGGCCACCTCTTGTGCCCCCCATGACAGAGGGGGCACGGGGGGCATTTGGGGGTGGCATTTTTTGCAGCCCCCTGAGTGCCTGCAGGAGCAACAGGAACGGCGTTCCTGCTGTAAAAAAAAGTGCAGGAACGCCATTCCCACGCGTTCTTGCAGGACTCGACCCCTGTGTGTTTATATGTAGTGTTGGCGTTTGAATGCAAACATGCATTTGAGTGTAGTGTGGTTTTTCAATGCAGTGGTATGGTTATATATAATGGTGGGGGTTTGTACGTAGTGTTGACGTTGAAATGCATAAGTGCATTTGTGTGTAGTGTTGGCGGGATTTTGAGATGTATGCACATATACACATACACACACATACACACACACTGACACATGCAGATACATATACGCACATGCAGATACACAGAAACACAGTCACACACAGAGCTGTGCTCTGCATGCTGGCATCTAACAACACATTTGCATAGAATTCACATTAGCCACCCAGATTTCTTGTTGTGGGGTGACTGACACCTCTTAATTTCGATCTTTGTTTAGCAGATATCTCCCCTATTTGCTATCCTTATGTGGGATTGCCCGATTTAAGGACACCAAATAAGGAGCTATCTGCTAAACAGTACCCTCATTTGGTATCTTTAAATATGGAATTTAGGGCACCAATTTAGGGAATTATCTACTAAACAGCTAAAAGATAAAAAATTTAAAAAGGCCATTTTCTTAATTTCAGTTGTTTAGTAGATAAATCCCTTATGTGTTATCCTTATGTGGGATTGAAATATTTAAGGACACCAAATAAGGGAGCTATCTACTAAATACATACACATTTATATACATACTAACACAATAGATGTATGTCTGTGTGTGTATATCTGTGGTTGTGTGTGTGTGTGTGTGTGTGTGCGTGTGTGTGCATATATATATATATATATATATATATATACATACACGCACAATCAAAGACATAAACCCACATAACCACAGACACAATCACAGACCTACACACACACAATCACATACATAAACACACATAATCACAACACACTTAACCACAATGATACACACAATCACACACATAATCACAGATATACACAAACACAATCACAGACCCACACACATACAATCACAGACACACAATCACATACACAAACATTACATACATACACATTTAATAATTAAGAGGTCCACCCAGCCTCCCTGCCTTGCTCTAGAAAGGCTGGAGTGGATCCTCAGTCCCTGGTGGTCAGTGGTTGCTGCTGGGATCTCTGTGTTCTTCCTGCACAGGTCACTCTTGTGCGCTGTAATGATGCCAAGGCTGCGATTACATCATATCCCGGCTGCCGTTACAGGCAGACAGTCACACACGCAGACAGTAACACATACACAAACACAGTCACACATACACACACAGTCACACATACACAATCACAGACAGTCACACACAGTCAGTCACACACACCCACACACAGTCACAGTTAAAGACAGTCCCAATCACAGTTACAAACAGCACACACTCTCTCACTTACAGTCAGTTTGGGCTGGAGAAGGAGTGGATTCAGTCCCTGGTGTGTTGGAGTTGGGGAAGCAGGGACTCCTTCCTGCTTCACCTGTGTGTGCAGCACAATGTGAAACCTACTGGATCAACATGCCCTGCGGACCCCTGTGACCAGCCTGCCCACCGGAATTGTGGTGCGGCCCAGCCGACACAACATTAAAGGGGCCCATGCTCTTAGGGCCACCCAATGGCAAAAGATTTCCTGGGGACAGATCAGCGCTGCGGTGCTTTAAGAGCGAGACCGGGCCCCAGCGATGATGTCAGAGCTGGGAAGAAGCCGTCACTTCCTCCTAGCTAACAGAGCACTGCCGGGGAGGAGAGGAGGATGGGAGCAGCCACTCTGAGGCAGCCACTGGACCCCAGGGAAGTCACCACCCTCCACCTAAAAGGTAGGAAACAGGAGGGTGACTACATTTTTTAACCATTTGCAAGTGTGTGTGTGTGTGTCTGTATGTGTGTGTCTGTATGTCTGCATGTGTGTGTGTGTCTGTGTGTGTGTCTCTTTATGTGTGTGTGGCTGTGTGTCTGTATGTCTGTGTTTGTGTGTGTCTGTATGTGTGTGTGTGTGTGTGTGTGTGTGTGTATGTGTGTGTGTGTGTCTGTATGTGTGTGGCTGTGTCTATGTGTGTCTCTGTGTGTGTGAGTGTCTATATGTGTATCTCTTTGTCTTTGTGTATGTATGCATGTGTGTCTTTATTTGTATATATGTGTATCTGTTTGTCTGTATGTGCATCTCTTTGTCTGCATGGGTATCTGTTTGTGTGTATGTGTATCTGAATGTTTGTCATTAAGTGTGTCTGTGTATCTGTCTGTGTGTGTATCTGTTTGTCTATATATGTGTCTGTATGTGTATCTGTATGTCTCCATGTGTATCTGTGTCTGCATGTGTGTCGGTATGTGCATCTGTATGTCTCTATGTGTCTGTTTGTGTATCTGTTTTTCTGCATGTGTGCCTGTATGTGTATCTGTTTATCTGCATGTGTGTCAGTGTGTGCCCCTATGTATCTGTATGTGTGTCACTGTTTATATCTGTATGAGTGTCATTCTGTGTATGTGCATCTGCATGTGTGTCTATATGTGTGTCTGTCTGTATGTGTGTCTGTGTATCTGCATGTGTGTCAGTGTGTGTCTGTGTATCTGTATGTGTGTCAGTGTTTGTATCTGTAGAAGTGTCATTCTGTTTATCTGAATGTGTGTCATAATATGTGTCGGTGTATTAGCATGTGTGTCCATGTATGTATTGGTATGTGTTTTACAAATTGAGGGGTGGGGGAAGATGCTTTAGAGGGCCCCAGGGCCTTTTTGGCACCAGGGTCCTGTGGTTTCTAGTTACACCTCATAGGGGAACTTAATGTAGATATAGAATATAGCTTTTTAAATTAGATTAGATTCCATTTTTATTTTGCTTGTTCTTTATCTGGCAAGTCACATTTAACCCTATTTGTCTATTTGTATTTTGTTTTCAACTAAGTAACTTTCCCTGAGGAAGTCCCTAACAGGGATAAAACGTGTAGGACGTATCCTATGAATCTTTGGTGACAAGTTTTCACCTGCTTTTGTTTACTTCTGTGTAAGTTAATAAATCTGCATTGTGCACTTTATTTTTATAGTTATCTTATTTGGTTGCACTTTATCTTTTCTCTTCATGAACGAGACTGACCACAATAAAGTTCAAGATTTGAGAAGGTTGACATCAGCTATTTTCTGAAGACTCTTTATTTGGCTCTAAAGTGTAAGTGGCCAATTGGCACTTAATATATACCACCATTTTATTATACAGTTTTGCACTATGTTGTGCTTGTCTTCCCTAGCTGGACAAACCCTATATATTGCACTAATTTATAAATGTACCAATTTCTATTGAAAGTGCTTCACATGCTTGAAGTGTTAATTTAATAGGATAATTTAGAGAAGACTTTTCCAAAGATGTTATGAGTGTGCGTGTAATAATCGGGCAATAGATGGTCAGTAGCATGTTAGGGAGTCCAAAAAGAAGAATCCTTCAAATCTGGGAAGATAGTGGCGTGCTACGGTGCCTTGCCTTCCATAGCATTGTGATGGTTCCAGGTTAGTCTACTTGGATTTTTATCCTTCTGAGTTTAATAAAATGAATGCTAAACCTGTACTTTAATCAGACTTACTGGTAGTGCTAAGATAACTCCATCAAGGAGTGAAATGCTCTGTGTTATAAGTAAGCTTGTGTGCACAAGGGTTTCAACTGCTACAAACCTATTTAAATGCCTTTTATTCTGAATATAATATCCCCACCTGGGATTTACCTGTGGATTCTTAATTAATAAATAAGACTCAATACTGGGCAGATCGATTCGTTAATCTGATGGCGCTATATAAATAATAAAATAATAATAATAATTAAGGTGCACATTAAAAGGCGTTTGATTCGCTTGCAGCAGATGAGCCTTAAACTCATTTGTGCACAAGTCTAGTTAGTATCACTAAACTGAGAAAATATATTTATCTTGTAGGTTAGTTTTAGTACTATCAATGAGGTCCTGAATAAAATTGACTGGCAAGGGGGATTATGTGATGAGTGGTTTGATAGTGAAATAATCCTGGCAGCAAAATTCATTATTGTGTTGCATTGTCTAGTGAAATAGCGATTCATTTTGGTGCAAAATAATATGGAAGCAAACACCATTTATTTGACATATGAATGATTTTGTACAGAAATCTTGCTTTACAAGCTAAGAACCCTGGCCCAAGAACCAGTGGCGTACATACCAGGGTCGCAGGGGTCGCGGCTGCGACCGGGCCCAGCCCACCAGGGGGCCCGGCCGCCCCTGCTACCCTGGTATGTACCCACAGGGCCAGCCTCTTCCCCTGGGGGGCCCAGGAGCCGACCACCCCAGGGCCCCCCGAGGCTGGCCCTGCTGTCACACACACACTCCTGGGCGGGTGGCCGGTCGGGCAGGCAGGCAGGTGGGCGCGCGAGGGAGCACTCAGGGCTTCCTCTTCAGCTCCCTCACGCACCGCACTGATACCGTAGCCGGAAGATGACGTCATCTTCCGGCGCAGGCATCCCTACGCGGTGCGCGAGGGAGCTGAAGAGGAAGCCCTGAGTGCTCCCTCGCGCGCCCGCCTGCCTGCCTGCCCGACCGGCCACCCGCCCAGGAGCCCAGCAGCACTACTGGACCCCAGGGAATCCCCCCAGCACTCCAAAAGGTAAGGAGGCTGGGGGGATTAAATAAAAAAAAAAAAATAGTGTTAGTGTTAGTGTTTGAGTGTGTGTGAGTGTTAGAGTGAGTGTTAGTGTGTGTGAGTGTTAGAGTGAGTGTTAGTGTGTGTGAGTGTTAGAGTGAGTGTTAGTGTGTGTGTGTCAGTGTTAGTGTGTGTGAGTGTTAGTGTGTGTGTCAGTGTTAGTGTGTGTGTCAGTGTTAGTGTGTGTGAGTGTTAGTGTGTGTGAGTGTTAGTGTGTGTTTCTGCTATTGAGTGTTAGTGTGTGTGAGTGTTAGAGTGAGTGTTAGTGTGTGTGTGTGTTAGTGTGTGTGAGTGTTAGTTTGTGTGTCAGTGTTAGTGTGTGTGTCAGTGTTAGTGTGTGTGTCAGTGTTAGTGTGTGTGAGTGTTAGTGTGTGTGTCAGTGTTAGTGTGTGTGAGTGTTAGTGTGTGTTTCTGCTATTGAGTGTTAGTGTGTGTGAGTGTTAGAGTGAGTGTTAGTGTGTGTGTCTGCTAGTGAGTGTTAGTGTGAGTGTTAGAGTGAGTGTGAGTGTTAGTGTGTCTGCTAGTGAGTGTCAGTGAGTGTGTTACTGTGTGTGTCTTACTGAGTGTGTGTTAGTGAGTCTGTTTGATGTCTGTTAGTGAGTGTGTGTTTGTCAATGAGAGTGTATGTTTTGTAAGTGAGTGTGTATGTATGTCTGTCGCTGACTGTGTCTCTGTCAGTAAATGTGTGTGTCTGTTAGCTAGTGTGTATGCGTCTGTAAGTGAGAGTGTGTGTCTTCAGCACTTACCTTTCTCCAGCGCCGGACTCCCTTGGCGCTGGGGATCCCTCAGCCTCTCAGCTCCGAATGCGACCGCGCACGCATTCAAACCGCCCATAGGAAAACATTACTCAATGCTTTCCTATGGACGTTCTTTCCCATGGACGTTTCGGTGTTCCTCTAGCAGCTGTCAATGAGACAGCCACCAGAGGCTGGATTAACCCTCAGTGAAACATAGCCGTTTCTCTGAAACTGCTATGTTTTCAGCTGCAGGGTTAAAACTAGAGGGACCTGGCACCCAGACCACTTCATTGAGCTGATGCGATCTGGGTGTCTGTAGTGGTCCTTGTGCGACTGACTATAGTGCCAGTAAAAACATACTCAGTTTCTCTGGCATTCATAGTGCCCTGAGGGTGCCCCCACCCCTCAGGGGCCTCCCCCGCCCCAGCTCTGGAAAGGGGAAAAGGTAAAACTTACCTTTTTCCAGCGCTTTCGGGCGAGAGCTCTCCTCCCTCCCATCCTCTTCTCCCTCCCGTCGTTGTATATGCTATCATGCTAGCTGCGCTACAAGATTTCAGTTGTCGCTAGAGCATTCATAATAAAGTTTCTATGGATACGTTGAGCGCGTTTCCTCACTGTGAAAAATCACAGTGAGAAGTTATCGCAGGCTTGGAAGGCTGTCACGACAGCCGCTAGAAATAGGTTGCTTAACCCATTCATAAACAGCAGTTTCTCTGAAACTGCTATGTTTATGAAAAAATGGGTTAACCCTAGCTGGACCTGGCACCCAGACCACTTCATTAAGCTGAAGGGGTCTGGGTGCCTAGAGTGGTCCTTTAAGTGTGTGTGCATCTGCATGCACTGGCGTACATACCGTGGTCGCAGGGGTCGCAGCCCTGTAACCCCTGCGACCAGGTGCCCACCGCCATGTGTTGCGGCCCGGCCCGCGCGCGCGGGGGGGGGCCCATGGATCAATTTTCGCACCGGGGCCCCATGGGTCATGTGTACGCCACTGCCAAGAACACCTAGCCTCTCCTAACCTTGGGCACCATTTTGCAATGCTGCACTTGCAGTGTTTGTTGACAAATTATTTTGACATTTGGCTAGTTTGACTACTCTGATTTATGGTATCCAGAACTTAACTTGTGTTAACTAGTTTGTGATGTCTACCACCCAAGGCTCTTGATTAGTTTATCGTTTGTCCCAATCTCTGTAATCTCAGCCTCAACGTGTCTGAGATTGGCCATCCATTCCTTACAGGTGGTTCTTACTTTCCATTAATCCAACAGTAATATCTTTTTATTAAGTCTGCCATCTCTAAGGTCAGTTAAAATGACTATCTCCATTGGTATTTTTCTAAATGTTTCCGCTTTATTAAAGCACCTGACAAAATCTCAAGAACATTAACATCTGTAATGCTACAATGTTATGTACTTTGTAGAGTGTGCATACTTTAGTTTGTATAGTAAGCATTCATTTCTAGTTGTTTTGAGGACTCTCAGTCTGTGCATTTTATCTGTGAAATTATTTGCGGGTCCTCTTATATAACCTGGTCTTCCACATTCCATCTACCGTAACTGCACAAAAATATATGTCACAGACAGGTACTGCAGTACATACAGTACAATCTTTTTTAGCAAGGCTAAATATTTAGAGCAGAAATGCACACATTGTGTTCTCTTTTTTCAAAGGAGTTTTATGAAACATGCCTTGGCACTTATTAAATAATAACTAATTTATGTGTTAGTCAACTACACCTTTCAAGTGATGGTTTGTATGTAATTAAATCTTCTACATAGGAAATTAATTCACAACCAAAACTCTGCTAAGAGGAGCAATTGAGTTGAGTAGATTTAAAGTGACCTAAACATGAACAGAGAGAACATGTAAATAGATGCTGCCATCTGCTTATTATAGCAAGTATTGTATATCACTTTCAATGCTTAACACTCATCCCACTAAGATCATAAAGTCTTTGACATCAATGTGATGTTGAAAAATTATTTTTAGTCCTAAATCAGGAATTATGCCATATATAGCATCAGGACTTGTCATCTTGTCCTGCACATAGTCAGATAAAATAAAAGATGATAACTCTGGAAAAAACAAATGTAAGAAAGGTGTTGGTCACTTTCCAGTATAGATCAGTTACTGTATAGTATCAGGGGCTGTAGTAGTGCCAGAAAAATATAAATGGAGAGTTTGGTCACTGAAGACACATTTCTCCACTGCTGTATCTTTTAAAATAATATCAAACTTTATTCATCCATAGTTAAAAAATCAATAATATTGCAGTGAAATAAATGCTTCAACCGCGTTGCTGTCAGCACAAGCCTATGCGTTTTGTGCTATCAAGCACTTACATAAGACCGCAAAGCCTCGGTTTGCAATCCTGCACAGATAAAGCCACAATGATATCAAAAAGCTGCTGGCAAGCAACTTAGACCTTCCCAAAAACACACAAAAGAGGTAGACACAAACGAAAAAGATAATGAAATAAAATAACTTCTACCATAAAAAACATACAATTAAAAATACATATTCAAAGTGAATATTAACTTTTAAAATGTAAACTAATGCTAAAGATATCCAGTCAAATGTGTATATATATATATATATGAACATAAGGAAATAATGGCGTAGCTAACCTATAGCATAGTTTTTACAGTCATAAAACTGGTTACATCCTTAAAGAATAAATTATAAAAAAATTATCAGAATTCCCATAGAGCAAATGTCAGGAAAAGAAGTGATACTATTAATATAACCAACAATCATATTTTACAAACGTAAAAAAAAAGATGATGTTCCTATCAATATATATGCTCACTAGTACCACCGTTTTTATAATGTGAAATATAGTAAATATAATATTCATAATCAAAGCACCAAGAAAAACGGAAGGAAACAGTTCAAAGGAACACTATAGGGTCAGGAGCACAAACATGTATTCCTGACCCTATAGTGTTTAATCCAACATTTAGGTGGCTTGCCCCCCCTTATCTCCCTAAGAATAGGCTAAAACTCACCTTATTTCCAGCGCTGCGCAGGTCAGCCAAATGCTGGCCCCACCCCCTGACCTGCCTCCTTAGTGACATCATCAGAATTTACGATTTTTAGCCATAGGTAAATCATCGGATTGGCTAAAATTGGCAAATGCCTGAATCAATGCATCTCTATTAGGAAAATTCAGTATCCCCATGCAGAGTGTGGAGACGCTGAACGACAGTGTTGCCTACTGTGCAGCACTTTTTTTGCGTGAAAATGCCTAAAAGCAGTGATTATACACACCAGAACAACTATATTAAGCTGTAGTTGTTCTGGTGACAATAGTGTACCTTTAATATAAAAGTGAAACATCCCACTCCACATTCAAACCAAGAGGTACCCTGATCTAGAGAAGATCTAATACATCTCACTCTTGGCAAAAATGTAGAGGTGATCCTCACCCCTCCATGGACACCTAACACTCAATATCTTGGAATGAAAAGGAAGAGATATTAAATAATGTATCAGTAAAATGTCTGCCATCCGTTGTCCGATTGACTGTTTCCATATTACTCAAATGTTCCCTTGTTCTATGGTTTAGTCTACACTCAGTTTTACCAACATATTGTACTTTACAAATTGTACACGAAATGAGATACACCATGAACCTCGTATTACAGTTAAAGTGTGTTTTGATGGCAAATGTCCCGTTGTTACTGTAGAAATGCCAACTATTGGTGCCAATGGATTGCCAATTTCTAATCTTATCAATAAGTCTCTGCACTAGTTATTTTATATTTCAGGCAGTTGCAACAAGAACATTTATTTAAAAAAAACACCCTTTGTTAATGAGCATAGTTGGTGTACTATCTGTTTCAAAAACGCATATGACTGAACTATTATATTCATTTTGGAGTTGCGATTCTTGTCTCTTCTGTAACTTAAATGTTAAAGGACCACTATAGGCAGCCAGACCACTTCAGTTTAATGAAGTGGTCTGGGTGCCAGGTCCACCTAGGATTAACCCTTTCTGCTGTAAACATAGCGGTTTCAGAGAAACTGCTATGTTTACAAATGGGTTAATCCAGCCTCTAGTGGCTGTCTCATTGCCGCGCATGCGCATTCAGCCAATGATGGGAAAGGAGGAGGAGAGTCTCCAGCACCGAGGGAGCCCGGCGCTGGAGAAAGGTAAGTGATTAACCCCTTCCTCTCCATCCAGCTCGGCGGGAGTGGGACCCTGAGGGTGGGGGCACTCTCAGGGCACTTTAGTGGTCCTTTAAAAGAGGATATATATTGTTGCAATTCTTGTCTCTTCTGTAACATAAATGTTAAAACAGGATATATATTATATATATAGGTTCTAAGTTCATTATAAGGAGTGCTACATAACTATAACTTCTATAAACTCTATAAACCTGCTGTGTAATTTTTCACATTGTCACAAAGACATTTCCTTACCTGTGTTCTGCTAACAGCTTTGCCCTTGGCATTCTCCACACCATTCTGTGGTAGTCCACAATTCCAGGGTTGGAATTCTGGCCTTAGACATTTCTATAATTATGTGCTAAAAAGGAACTGTTGCATCTAGCATCATATATAGAGTAATGTGATATTCCACCACATTTTGAATAGTAAACTCCTATAACTTGTCTGAGAGCACAGTCCAGTGTTTGAGCATTACGAAGCTTTGGCTAAGATTGCCAATCATGCTGCCTCTGCTCCTGCAACTGTTCCTACCCTGCATTCCTGCTCCCTGGTCCTTCCATGCTCACAGCATCATTGGATCTCCTGGCTATCAAAATTGGCTACTGTTTATGAACTTTTGATGCCTGTCTTGACCTCGGATTGTCTGATCTCGCTTTTGCCTGTTCCTCTTGATACCTTGCTTGTACTTTGTTTCATTATTAAAGCCACCGTACCACCACAAATCTCTTGAGATCCTGTCCTCACTTCCAGATTCCCCTAGAGGCCTTGCCTGTAAGTGTGTGCTGTCTGACTCCTATTGGGTTCCACCTAGATTTCACAAACACATTGATTTCAGGCTGTAATTGATTGATAGCAACCATTAAGAATGTATTTTAGTGAGTGTAAGCATTGACAATGCAAACAATAAAGAATTGCATCTCAGTCATCAAAATGTCAATTCACTTGATGTAACACTAAGTTTTTGTTACACTTATACATTTTCACCGATTTGCAAGACCCGCGAGCACCCTGCTTTTGTTTAATTTTATAATATAACATTCATCAAATAATTTAAATCCATCTGATCGACGTTTCGTCCAGTTCGGGTCTTCCTTGAGGAAATGGGTCTAAATGTCGATCAGATGGATGTAAATTATTTGATGAATTAACATACCACTTTATTTTACAAAGACCACAGAGTGTATCTCTACTATAATATACTTTATATTTATATATATATATGTATATATATATATATGTATATTATTTATATTCATACTTCAGAGCAACTGAAAAAGCCTAAACTATTTTTATAATATATTTCACGGTTTGACATCAATGAGTTAATCATGGTCTCAAAGGGAAGAAAAATATCCATTAAGGAATGATTTTTCTATCTCTGTGGCTAATGAATGACGTCTTAAACTTGCTGGCCTAGTCCTAAACCCCTGGATTAATTAGGAATGACTGCTGGTCTGACTGCAAATCTGGTATTAATTGTTAAGCAAAGGGCAGTTTGGATTCTGAAACCCAAGAGTGTTATTAGAAGATAAAATCTAAACATGAAAATATTGTCCTAACACCGAAGATAAAGCACTCTTATATAGAAAGCAGGACAGTGATGTGTGAAAAACTCACAGGAGGACCAAGAATTCAAAACATTTCTCTGAATAGGGACACTAAGGACTTTTTTATTTCATTTAAATCAACTGACATGAAAATAATGCATTTTATATCTAAATGGCTTTGAATTTTATCCAGTAAATGTGGTTATGAACAGTATAATACTATAAATATTAAAGAAATAGATTTTGTATAAATGTAAACCATGGCCAAGTAACTATTTATATAGAGAACCAAGGTTCATAAAATCTTTTGAGAGTTCTAGAGCTTAGATAGTTGCTCTATCTAGTGAAAATTTATGAATTGACAAACTGCTCAATGCAATGAAATTTCTATCTGTCTCTCGGTTCTTTTTTTTCCATATTTATTTTTTATTGGTTTTGGTAGTACTCCAGTGCATGGCACCGTGAAATAATAAAACATTTACAGTGTTGGTACAAATACAGAGATAGAGTTATTCAGTGGATTGACGATGTTGTGATAATATTGCAGTGACAATGACAGTGATGCAATGCCAGCATTACTATTAATACAGTACTAACGGTAACATTACTGCACAACAATACATACAATACGATACAATACCTTACACTGTTGCTGTCATAACAGCTCATTGATCAAATGTGGCCTCATTAGCTTATATATAGAAGTTTATCTAATATGATAATGCGAATAGTAACGTTAGTGTCGACATCAGCACAAATGCATCGCCGATGTTATGTTTTAACTCCGTTTGTATGACAGCTCATTTTTGTTTTTGGCTGGAGCTATATACATTTGTGCTATCTGTCGTTGATGTCCACATGGGCTTCAGTTTCTATCACACCATGCATCCGGGTACAAGGGAGGAGAACAAAGGGAGGAGAACAAAGGGTTGAGGGAAGGGTAACTTTCAACAGTAACTCTACTAATATAACCATGTACCTAAATTTCTCTGTTTAGTATTACTATCGGACCTTGTGGTGTGACTTGTTAGTGGCAAGGTTTGTGACATGTAGAATGTAGTATAAGTATTATAGCTGGTGTAACTGGTATAACTGGTGTAATCCTCCTATTATTTCTCTGGGGCGTGTGATTATCGTGTCATAGTGCCTCATTCAGCTGCATCGTCCAATGTACGGATATTAATCCATCCGCACCATTGGATCCCATGTTTTTCCGATGTACCTAGTAAGTTGTGCGCCATTCTCTCGTACAAACACACGTTGTCCATTCTCTTTATTACCTCCTCAATTGTCGGTGGTATTATGGCCTTCCATTGAGAGGCTATCGCTATCTTGGCTATAGTCAGTATGTTTATTGCAGTCATGGTCGCTGGAGGTCGTACTGAGTCGCTCGTAGGGAGCATGTGCAGCAGGTAGTGTATAGGGTCTAATGGTATGGCTAGGTTAGTTGTTTCGCGTATAAGTGATTGGACTGAGGTCCAAAACGGGGTTATGATCTGACAGTCCCAGAATATGTGAAGTAGCGACCCTGCCGTGCGGTTACATCTCCAGCACAGCGGGGAGGAGTTGGGGTACATTCTCGCCAGTCGTGAGGGAACTAGATACCAGCGCATTGCTATCTTGCAGTATGCTTCCCAGAGAGACAGGCTTTTAGATGCCCGTTTTGTTAAGTAAAAGGCCTCATGCCATTGTTTCAAAGTGAGTGTTGTCCCTAGATCTCCTTCCCATTTTTCCATGTAAGGAAGTTTATGTTCAGCTTTCTCTCGTTCCAGTGCATTATAGCAAAGGGCTAGGGGTTTGACATGGCGGGATGTCAAAATGTACCTGGTAGAGGGAGTGTCTGATCGTTTTACGGGTGTTGTCGGCTTAGTGCTAGATTGCAGTATGTGCTTGACCCTTAGAAATTTGAATAGGTCCCTGGGGCTCAGGGAGAATTCACTTTGTAGGGTGGGGAACGTTTTTAGCGTGTTTTGATGATATAGGTCCTGGATCGTGCGGATCCCTAGGTTCGACCATGTTTGTAGGGGGAGGTCGGGGGAACTGGCCTGCAATGTCGTGAGTGGTGCTTCTCTGAACAGTGTCTGTGTGTCTAAGACCACTGAGGCCCATTGTTTCCATGTGTTTAAAGTGGTTTTGGTGCACCACAGCATGGTGCGCCCTATGGGTGTTGGTTCGGGGGTCCAGAGGGCATTAGTTAGAGTGACTGGGAGCATGCAGGCATCCTCGAGAGCCAGCCATAGGGGGGTTCGTTCTGCGTCTGGGGTTCTAAGTAAACGTAGTCCCTGTGCTAATAAAGATGCTCGGTAGTAATTACGGATGTCCGGAGCGCCTAAGCCGCCTTTCGCAAATGGTAGGCTAAGTTTGGTGGTGGCCATTCTGGGAGGCTTCCGTTTCCATATGTGGGCGTTAATGATATTCTGGAATCTTTTTAGTAATTTGGTCGGTAGTGGAATGGGAAGTGTTCGGAAGAGATAAAGCATGTGGGGGAGAATCATCATTTTAATGGAGTTGATGCGTCCCAGCCATGAAATTTCTAACCCTTCCCATTGGCTCATTTGGGCTGTGAGTTTGTGAATCATAGGTATATGGTTCTCGGTAGTAAGTGAGTTTATAGAT
Source organism: Pelobates cultripes (assembly GCA_933207985.1). Classification (NCBI taxonomy): domain Eukaryota; kingdom Metazoa; phylum Chordata; class Amphibia; order Anura; family Pelobatidae; genus Pelobates; species Pelobates cultripes. The sequence continues at coordinate 94,771,934 of OW240920.1, read as the reverse complement.
TTCGTTAGTTTGATACCTAAGTACTGGATAGATTTAGCTCGCCATTCGAATGTATGTGTTTCCTCTAGTTTTTTAATCGTGGTCTTTGGTAGTCGGATGGGAAGAGCTTGGGTTTTAGCAGTGTTGTTTTTGTAGTACGACACTGAGCCGTACTTGTGCAGCGTTTGTAGAAGGACTGGGATAGAATGTATCGGGTCTGTCAGGAATACTAGAATATCGTCTGCGAATAGGGCTAATTTTTGTTCCCCCACCGGGGTGTCTAGTCCTGGGATTAGTGGGTCACGTTTAATGTGATAAATGAGGGGCTCTAGGCACAGGATGAAAATGAGTGGGGACAATGGGCAACCCTGGCGTGTGCCATTCCGAATATGGAAGGGTTTGGAGAGGAAGCCCGTATTATGGACTCTTGCCGAAGGGCAGCTGTATAAGGCTAGGATACTAGTTATAAAGGGCCGGGGAAATCCCTGCACTTCGAGAGTTTTCCTCATGTATTTCCAATTTAGTCGGTCGAACGCTTTTTCTGCGTCGAGTGCCAAGAGGACGCCTTGCTGATTCGATGAGTGTGCCCATTCAACTAAGTTGATAAAGTGTCTTGTATTGTCACCCACCTGTCTACCGGGCACGAACCCTGCTTGCTCCCTCGAAACTAGTTTGGAAAGGAGTGGTTTCATTCTGTTTGCCAACAACTTAGCATAGAGTTTTGTATCGGCATTCAGTAGCGAGATGGGTCTGAGGTTGGCACACATTGTAGGCGATTTATTGGGTTTGGGGAGAGTTACTATGTGGGCTTCTAGCATTTCTGGTGGGATTTCTCCTGTGTCTTTTATATGGTTGAAGAGTTTGGTGATGTGTGGGGCCAGGGTATCGCCAAATTTATGATAGTAGCAGTTTGTTAGTCCATCTGGGCCCGGTGCTTTGTGTTTTGGCAGTGTTTTTATCGTGGAGAGAATTTCTTCGTTTGTGAACGGTCTCTCTAATGATGTTTTTTGTTCCTGGGTGAGTGTTGGTAGGGTAGTATCGTGGAAAAAGGTTTGTAGGTCTCTGTCCGTGGGTTGATGTGTGGCGTTGTCACTGTCAAGCTGATACAGTGAGGCATAATAGGAGGCTAGTTCCTCTACCATATCTTGAGGGTTATATAACTTGTCCCCTTTCGTGGATATAATGTATGGGAGTTTGGTGGATTGATGCCTCTTCTTTAGTCTTCTAGCTAGCATTTTCCCTGCTTTATTACCTCCTATATAATGGGTTTGCTTGAGGTAGCGCATATGCTTTTCAGTGGTGTTTAGGGCTAATGCATGTAATTGTAACCGTATTTGTTCCAATTGTTTTTGGGTATGCTTTTTGGGGTTCTGTTTGTGTGTAGCTTCTAGATTAGTAAGTGCACTCAGCAGCTCTGCTTTCTGCGTGCAAGCTCGTCTTTTACTATTGGCCCCCAATTGGATGAGCGCCCCTCTCATAACCACCTTGTGTGTTACCCATTGAGTCGGTATGGGTGTTGTGCAGGATGCGTGGTCGTTAAAGAATTCAGTGATCTGTTTTCCTATATGTTTGGAGTTTTCTGGGACGTTTAGCAGGGCTTCGTTTAAACGCCACGTGCCTCTGCCACGAGCCGGGTACGGGACGTGGAGCGCAATCGTAAGCGGCGCGTGGTCCGACCACGTTATTGGGCCTATGGAAACGTTCGTGAGATGTGTTAAGGTGTTTTTGTCAGTGAGACATAGATCTATCCTGGAGTAGGTCATGTGGACTGGGGAATAATATGTGTAGTCCCTCTCCGCAGGGTATAGGCATCTCCACGAGTCATACAAGTCATGCATTAGGAGAAGATTAGTGAGGTGTCGACCTAGTAAGATAGATGGCCTCTTGGGAATTTTATTCTCAGTTCGTTTCATGTCTATGTACGGGTCAGCTGTGCAGTTAAAGTCCCCACATAGAATCACGTGCCCTTGTTTGTATCTGTGCAGCTTTTTGAAAGCTGAGGTTAGAAAGGATTTTTGATCTACATTGGGAGCGTAGAGTGAGGCTATCGTGATCTCTATGCCATTTAGAGAGCCCACTAGTATAAGTAGCCGGCCATCCCTGTTTGCGTGTTGTGTGCGCATCGTAAATGCCCAATCATCATGGAAAAATATAGAGACCCCTCTCGATTTTGTTGGGGAGAATGCATGAAAGGCCTGTGAGTATTGTTTCACAGAGAATTTTGGTGGGTTTCGTCTGCAAAAGTGGGTTTCCTGCAAGCAGGCTATCGCCGCTTTGGACGAGCGCATTTCTTGCGCTGCCAGTCTGCGCTTATGGGGGCTATTGAGGCCTTTGACGTTGAGGGAGAATAACTGCATTGAGTTAGCCATTAGCAGTAGGAGTCGTGTTATGCTGAATACTAAGCACTAGATTGATTACAGGGGGATTCGCCATGTAAATGCATGTTTGCAAGTTGTGGTCTGGTCTACAGGTTGTCACGTAGTAATACCGAATAGTAATTAGAGATATAAACTGACATAAGAACATATACAAAACCAGAAACATAAATGAAACTACATAAATAAAGTATGTACAGAGTGTCCCAATGGTTGTGGACATTTTACACGATTGAACCGCTGTCCCGTACCGTCGGGCAGCAGGTCAATCCGGGGGGAGAGGTCTACGGAGGCAGCCGTGGCCTAGACCCTTTAAACATGGTTACAATTATAAGACATGTTCATTTATTCGAACTTGTGTGTACTTTACCAGTGTGTGCGAATCATATTTTTAAGTTTTTTTTTTTTGTGTGTGTGTGTGTGTGTGTGTGTTAACGGTACCTATGTGATATCGGGTCTGCATGTGTCCCCCCCGGAAGAGGGGTTTATTCCAGCATATCTGGATAAGCGTTTATGCGATGGAGATTATTATGGTATGCATGTATAGGGCTACGTAATTGGAAACATGCTCTGTTTATAGTATGTGTCGTAGCGTGCAGTGAGGTGTGGCATAATATACATACAGATTGGTGTCCGTTAGTGGTGGGGTGTCACATACAGTCCCGGTGCACGGTTGTTGCACATATTTAGTCCTTTAGGGTATCTCGTTGCTGTTTTCTGGGCGAGCCCGCCATGTGCCATTCTGTCTGCAGCCGCTGAGGTAGGTTGGAGCTTTGCGCAGGAGCGTCTGGAGATCCGAACAGTCCCCATTCTCGTAGAAGTTTCAGGCCTTCAGCTGGTTCTTCGATGTTGTGGTGTTTATTGTTTTTCCATATCAGGAGCTTGGTCGGGTATCCCCAACGATATTGGATGTTGTGATTGCGGAGCGTTTTCGTGACAGAGACGAACTCCCGTCTTCTTTCCATAGTGAGCGCTGATAAATCGGCAAATACTTGGATGTCTTGGTACGGCTCTGGTAGGCGCTGTAATTTGCGTGCTGCAGTCATCAGCGCTTCTTTGGATTTAAAGTAGTGGAATCTGACCACCGTGTCCCTTGGTGTGTCTGTTGTGAAGCGCGGGGGCCTCGGGATGCGGTGGGCCCTATCCATGAGCCACCCTGCTTTCTCTATGGCCGGTGCTAAGGTGGTGCTCAGGTTCAGGATGTACTCGGCGAGTGCGTCATGTGTAACGCAGTCTGGGATTCCCCGGAATCTTACGTTATTTCGCCTTGAGCGATCTTCAATGTCTGCGGTTTTTCTTTTAAGAAGTATGTGCTCTTCTTGTAGCGTGCGCAGCTGCTCTGCAAATTCGTTTTGTGAGGCGCAGATTTCTTCCGTCCGCATTTCCAGGCGGTCTGTGCGGTCACCTATTTCGTTCAGTTCCCGTTTAAATTCAGCAGTCATTTTTTTCATGTCCGCATTAAGAGTTGTTCTTAAATCTTGCAGCATGGTAAATAGCCTTATTTCACTAACTGGTGCCTCTGTATAGGAATGTGAGGCTGTGTCAGTGTCACTTAGCTGGTCTTGTGCTGGGGAAAGGCCCATGCCGTTGTCGCCATCTTGTGGAGATTTGCTTTTATCCTTCCTGGCGGATTTAAGCTGATCCGTCATTTTCATTTGCTTGGAGGGGGCCATGGTGTCGGTACCTGCTGTCGGGTGAGGTTTTGCCGAGATTCAGATTGTTAAATCTTCCGTTTTAGCGCGGTCGGGTCTTTTGTGGCCGGGAGCTCTCACTCCATGCGACTGTGCGCGCCGGCTGTCTGTCTCTCGGTTCTTGAGATTGAAATCAATCAAACAAAGATTGAAGGCTTTCCGCGTAACAGTAAAAACAAAACTATACACGAAGGTCACAGAGTGTGGATAAAAGCCTTAATGAGCACTTAAAGCAAAATATGTGATCTAGCTCATTGTAGTGGTTATGGTACTATAATGGTACACAATCCTCATTTTGGAGTGCTTTGACAAAAACTAGATATCTCCCTTGCACCTAAAGTCTGTCTCCTCTACAGCCACACTAATAATAGAAGAACTACACTCACATTTTAACCAGTGTGAATCAATTTAACCTTGATTGACCATAATTGATTGAAAACAGCCCACAATCGTATATAATGATAAACATTACAATAAGCTGTAGTGGTTATGGTGCTCAGAGTATCCTAATAAAAGCTTGGCCTATGGAAAGTTTCCAGTCATGAGATGTTATACAAGCTACAAAGAAAACCTGTTATAACAGGCTCACTTGTCTTGATTATAGTTCAGAAAGATAAATCATATATGGCATTACCTAAGAAAACAGTAATTCAATATGTATTTCCTCTCCAACATCTAAGACACAGCCATGGTGGCAGATTCATGAGTGTAACTATCACCACACGCTTATTCCTGATTGCAAGCTGCTTGGCCCCACTTAGAAAACATTAGAAAAACAGGACACTCCAACTATATCACACCAACTTCCTGTCCTAATTGCCAGTGCATTAGTTTGCCACACTGTTCCTATATGCCCCTGACAATGTGAGATGATTGTAATCTCTGCACCAGGGTTAATCATAGCAACTACAGGATTGGTGCACAAATGTTGTAGTTGATGTAAAGGAGAACCTTTTTTCTCCTGCTCTTCACTTATATACAGTTGCAAGAAAAAGTATGTGAACCCTTTGGATGATTTTTCTCCTGCTCTTCACTTATATACTGTATACTGTAAGCACCACAGCATCTCTATACTTACTGTATACTCATTGTCTTCTATTGCTAGTGTATTGCTAGAATCCAGTTTTATCATACTCACTGTGTATGATATAACGGATTGTTAAAGGGACACTGTAGACACCCAGACCACTTTAGCTTATTGAAGTGGTCTGTGTGAGGTGTCCCTATTGTACTTAGTGCTGAAATGTAAAACACTGCAGTTCCAGAGAACTGCAATGTTTACATTGTAGCTGTAAGTCTGCCCTCAGTGGCTGTCAACCAGACAGCCACTGGGGGTGCTTCTGGAATCGAAACAGACCTTTAGTCCCTTATCTGACGCTCTGCATGAGGATGTCTAGTGTCAGATTTTCCCCATAGAAAAGCATTGAATAATAGGGATGTGCATGGGCAAAAAATTTGGTTCGGTTTGGAAATTCGGGTAAAAATTAGCCTGTTTCATCAATTTGGACCAATGGCATTTGCTTCAGTTCGGCACTTCGGAACTGACGAATGGCATTTGGTTCGGACATTTGGCATTCGTGCACACTATATTCGGGCATTCATTTCAGGCATTCGGGGTGTTGGTATTGGGGTGTTTTTTGTTTCTTATACAGTAATGATGTACATTGCATAGTGGACCACAGCAGCACCCAGACCGCTTAATCTTTTTCTTGCAACTGTATAAACTCATGGTAAGACATGATGCATGTGTCCATTCCTTGTGAATGTCTCTTTCACATTCACAGGATCACCATAGATCTAAAAGTTATCTGTACACTGATCCCTTGTTCATGCTACCTATAGTGGTATCTTCCATACCCATAAACATTTAATTGGGGTGTGCATCAAGGAATGATGATGTAATCATCAAAATAGTCATATCTATTTATCAAACATACTAAAATGTAGCTGAACTACTTTTTTTCATTAACAACTTTAATATTATATTGCCAGCTGAACATTTTAAACTCCAAACAAATTAATAAATATAAACAAATAAAACTTAGTACTGATATATATTCCTCTGTATATTTATGTCTACATCATTCATTGGCTTCTAGAAGGAAACTCGTATTAGCAAAAGGGTCACATCAACTTATCATCACCACTTGTTATCTTTACTAGTTCATTGTAAAATCACAGTCTTGTAATATAACACAGTTTAATATGCCAAAATGAGTCATCCTTGTATACCTGCCAGCATTATAAGAAGAAAGTAAGATTCCATGCTTGAATTCTTGAAAATTATGATAAACTATTAATAATTGCTTATCTTATAAACACCTGCCTCTTTAGGTCACTTTTATAGATCACTCGATCATTTTTGGACAATACATCTTAAATAAACCATGTGATAAGTCCAAATTTGTGTTGCCTAATTACTTGCCAAAAATGTTTAACCATTTTTTTTTAAATATCACTGCATTGTCACAGCAGCTACATTTAGGGAAGAATTGATTCTTTATTTGGAACCCATTTAATCAAAGATATGGATGGGGCAAAGCTGGTTCCAGAATTGTCTCTTGCTAACATTGTATTGATTCCATAGAAAGATAATGATTTGTCCAGGGTGTGCAATTATAGGCAAATCTCCCTGCTAAATTTAGAAATTAAGGTATTTAAGGTGGCAGAGCAGCTTAACCCCTTCCACAGGTTCTTGATCCATTTGGGCCAGATCGCTTTTGTGCCAGACAGGCAATGGTATGAAAATATGAAAAGTAATACTGATCTGATTTGGTGGGCTGTTCATACCAAAGCTCCTTCTTAGTTCCTATGGTTGGATGCAGAAGGTGTTTCACAGGGTTAGTAGCCTTACTTATTACGGTTGCTTCATTACCTGAGTTTCCCAGTGTTGTGGACAAAAATATTAACTCAATTCATATTAATAAAATGCCTATTTACTCAGCATAACCTCAATCAGCAGTATTCAACCTTATATGTGATTTACCTAAAATGGCCGCTAGGGAGTTTCCCTTTGACATCGACTAACACCCTCATTAACAAGATGGCGCTGGAATCTGGGGGAGACCTCCAAGATACCAGTGACATCACACCCGGTAGGAAGGGCGCTAAATGAACCACTTAACACCTAACCAATTATTGATGTATTATTCCATGTTATCTCTGACAATGCATATGATGTAATTTTGCTTTATAAGGGGCATGCCGTCCCCCCCAGAATAAACATTCCTCAAGTTTTTCATTAACCCGAAACCTGTATCTGGTGTGAATTACTTCAGGAGCGTGTACGCATCTTTTTAAATTTGGCCGGAGGCAGATACGCAAGATAATCAATTGATTGATTCCACATACGGCACTGGGTTTTGCCTGGTCGGACGGCCGGAAACCGGGACAACCGGAGCATGATCACCTCCTACAGTGGTTTGCCTGTATTCTCTTGTTTTGTGTCGGTCTGTCTCTGTGTCCACTTCCGGCTTTCAGAAGGCTACAAGACAGGTAATCTCTTATCCGGTGCCTTTTTAAATGAACCTGTCGATTGTCTATTTGCCTCCTGAGTGTTTGTGTGCGTGTGAGACAGCTGGTGTGTGGTTTGTGTTTTATTTACTGTAGCTTGACTGCCCAGCGGGCAGGGAACACATCCGCCCGGTGAGGGGCTGGGAATTTACTATAGCTTGACTGCCTAGCGGGCAGGGAACGCATCCGCCCGGTGAGGGGCTGGGAATTTACTATAGCTTGACTGCCTAGCGGGCAGGGAACGCATCCGCCCGGTGAAGGGCTGGGAACCGCCTAGAGAAAGGCTGGGAATTTTGTCGTACTGTTCAGAGCAGAACAGGGTTTTATTTACTGTTTAGTTGTTACTATGCTCGTTGTTATATTGTTCTTTATTATATTATGGTTTTTATTCAATTGTGGCCATAGTGTGGGTACCCTTGCTGTGTGTGTGTTGTGTGGCTCATCCTTGATTCCGGGTTATGTACACATCTCTACATATGTGACTCTTGTAAATGTCTTCTGATTAGTCTCTCCATGTTCACCTTTTCCTTCATTCTCTACCTCTTCTGTACTTTTTACCCAGAGTTGTGTTAGTCACCCACGCTCGCCTGCTCAGATCCGTGGCCACCATCTCGGGTGGGCGGATCCCGTGACTAGTTTACGTTTAGGGAAGACGCATGAAGATCAATTCCTCTTGGCAGTCGAGCACTGTAGACATTCCTTCTTTTTCCTCTCTCTGTCCCTTTTACGTGGGAAGCCTTGTTTGGTAAAAATGGGACAAGAACACACCAGAACTTCCAAAGGCTACTTAGCTTGTGACATAGTTAAGGAGAGAGCAGGAGAAGAGGCTATGTTAAAAATAAAGAAAATAGCAAAGATTTGTGGCTTCCAAATGTCACCCAGTGGTAGATTACAGCCAGAATTTTGGAGGAAATTGCTTATTGACAAAGAGGGCTTATTGTTGGATAATGGGTTAACGAAAGCCGTAGAGGCTTGGTATCGGGTGGCAAGAGGACTCAAGCGGGAGGGTTGGTTAGAGGAAGAACTAGATTTTGGAGGACAATCGATTTATGTATATCATAGAAATGTTTGTAATGATGATTCATCTCTTGATGTTCCCCAGCCACCGCCCTATGATGGCGCCCAACACAATGTGAAAGAATCTGACTCTGCCTCCCCAGCCACTACCCAATCGTCACCTCCAATTGGCATAGGCTCCTCTGTCCCCACCCCTCTGTACCCGGTCCTCGGGGCGGACGGATCTTATTACTATCCCGCCCTATTCCCACCTCCCTTTGTCATTCCTACTGTTCCCGTCATTCTCCCACCTCCCTCTGTCATTCCTATTGTTCCCAACTCTCTCCCACCTCCTACCGTCGTTCCCACTATCCCAGCCCCTCTCCCACTTCCCTCAGGTCCCATCTCTCTTCCACCTTCCCCTGTTGTTTCTGATCCCGTCCCTTTTCTACCATCCTCTATCACTTCTTCTGAGATCACCCCTCTCCCACCTCCCTCTGTCATTCCTTCTATTCCAGCTCCTCTTTCACCTTCACATATTTCCTCCCCTGTCACCCCTCTTGTTCCTCTCCCCATCATTCCTTCTATTCCTGCTCCCCTCCCGCCTTCACCCGTTGTTTCCCTTGTTACATCTCCCTCTGCCATTTAGACCAATCTTCCTGTGCCATTCCCTCCGCTCCTGCATCTCCCTCTCCTCTCCCCATCACCCCTCCCGTCCCAGTTTCAGCTTCCCTTCCCCTTCCAGCCTCCAATCCCGTAGTCCCTCCCTCCCTTGATCTTTCCTCACTCATTTCCACCCTCTCTGCTCCCTCTCCTCTCCCCATCGCCCCTTCCGTCCCAATTTCAGCCTCCACTCCCCTTCCAGTCTCCAATACCGTAGTCCCTCCCTCCCTTGATCTTTCATCACTCATTTCCGCCCTCTCTGCTCCCTCTCCTCTTCCCATCACCCCTTCCGTCCCAGTTTCAGCTTCCCCTCCCCTTCCAGCCTCCAATCCCGTCACTCATTTCCGCCCTCTCTGCTCCCTCTCCTCTTCCTATCACCCCTTCCGTCCCAGTTTCAGCTTCCCCTCTCCTTCCAGCCTCCAATTCTGTAGTCCCTCCCTCCCTTGATCTTTCATAACTCATTTCCGATCTTTCATCACTCATTTCCGCCCTCTCTGCTCCCTCTCCTCTTCCCAGCACCCCTTCCGTCCCAGTTTCAGCTTCCACTCCCCTTCCAGCCTCCAATCCTGTAGTCTCTCCATCCCTTGATCTTTCATCACTCATTTCCGCCCTCTCTGCTCCCTCTCCTCTTCCCATCACCCCTTCCATCCCAGTTTCAGCTTCCACTCCCCTTCCAGCCTCCAATCCTGTAGTCCCTCCATCCCTTGATCTTTCATCACTCATTTCCGCCCTCTCTGCTCCATCTCCTCTTCCCATCACCCCTTCCGTCCCAGTTTTAGCTTCCACTCCCCTTACAATCTCCAATCCCATAGTCCCTCCCTCCCTTGATCTTTCATCACTCCTTTCCGCCCTCTCTCCTCCCTCTCCTCTCCCCATCGCCCCTTCCATCCCAGTTTCAGCTTCCACTACCCTTCCAGCCTCCAATACCGTAGTCCCTCCCTCCCTCCCTTGATCTTTCATCACTCATTTCCTTGCCCACTCTCTGCTCCCTCTCCTCTTCCCATCACCCCTTCCGTCCCAGTTTCAGCTTCCACTCCCCTTCCAGTCTCCAATCCTGTAGTCCCTCCCTCCCTTGATCTTTCATCACTCCTTTCCGCCCTCTCTGCTCCCTCTCCTCTTCCCATCACCACTTACGTCCCAGTTTCAGCTTCCACTGCCCTTCCAGCCTCCAATCCTGTAGTCCCTCCATCCCTTGATCTTTCATCACTCATTTCCGCCCTCTCTGCCCCCTCTCCTCTTCCCATCACCCCTTCCGTCCCAGTTTCAGCTTCCACTCCCCTTCCAGCCTCCAATCCTGTAGTCCCTCCATCCCTTGATCTTTCATCACTCATTTCCGCCCTCTCTGCTCCCTCTCCTCTTCCCATCACCCCTTCCATCCCAGTTTCAACTTCCACTCCCCTTCCAGCCTCCAATCCTGTAGTCCCTCCATCCCTTGATCTTTCATCACTCATTTCCACCCTCTCTGCTCCCTCTCATATTCCCATCACCCCTCCCGTCCCAGTTTCAGCTTCCCCTCCCCTTACAGTCTCCAATCCTGTAGTCCCTCCCTCCCTTGATCTTTCATCACTGATTTCTGCCCTCTCTGCTCCCTCTCCTCTTTCCATCACCCCTCCCTTCCCAGTTTCAGCTTCCACTCCCCTTCCAGCCTCCAATCCTGTAGTCCCTCCATCCCTTGATCTTTCATCACTCATTTCCGCCCTCTCCGCTCATCTCCCTCTTACTCAGACCCCGTCACCTCCGGTTATTTCCTCTTCCGCCCCCTCACCCAGTCCAGTTCCTGTCTCCACCTCCCTCATGGCGGCTCCCAGTTTTCCAATCATGATAATTGGGTCGAATGAATCTGTTGCATTGGAACAACCTCATGCTGTAGGTGCCTCTCCTGCGGCATCAGGCTTTCATCCTACTACCTCTCAATTAGTTACTCCCCAGGCCATTGCTGTTGGTTCCCCCAACTCCAGTGCTCTGGCCGCTAAAGCCCCTAATTCACAAGATGCCGCCAGCTACCACGGTCTCCCGTTCCCGATTCCCCCCGAAGATGACAACGTGCAGGGGCTCAGCCCATTCCACCCTGTGAATCATAGGGTTTCCCAGAGACAGGCCACCATGGCCAATCATATCCACAACTGTGGAAGGGGCTCCCCCAATGTATGTTACTTTCAATCCATCCCAAGCTGCAACCCTGGTAACCTCCCTCCCTGACCCTGAGAAACACCCCATGCCCTTCTTTCGGAGGATTGCCCAGATTCGCAAGACATACTCAGCTGCCTGGCATGATCTGTATAGTCTGTGTGAGATCAAAGCTGGGGATGCCTATTGGCCCATTATGGAAAGGAGTTTTAATGATTTAATGATGCTCTCCTCACTACTGATATGGATTTTCAGTCGGGTATCACATTCTGAGAACAGCTTCGGGCCTGGGCCCAGGATAAACTAGCTGACCAAGCCACTTGTATAAATGATATTATACAAGATAAACTTGAGTCTGTGGAGAAGTACCATTCACGATTGACTCAAACTTTCTCTGATCTAGGATTCAGTGTATACAATAAGGCGCATACCCAAATGAAATCAGCGGCCTTTGTTGCGGGCCTTAAGGAAGCCATCAGGAAAGGCTTAGTGCTTTCCCGCCCTGAATATAGGATTATTCCTCTAGACACTCTCCTTTTGGTTGCTAAAGGCCTAGAATCTGCACTACAGACACCCCAAAGGAAAAGTAATCTCCTTTTGTTTTCCTTTTATAGTCCACCAGACCCGCCCCAGCACCGGCAGGGTATCCCGTGCCAGCTACACAGGTACAACACCATACACACGCACCTAGGCCTCAGACCAGGGCTTGCTTTAATTGTAACCAATTAGGTAATTTCAGGAAAGATTGTCCACACCCCAGAGTGCCTAGACAACAACAGCCAACCACTAGACCACCTAATCCTGTGTTCAACTATCCTATGTACCTCAATGCCCCTGCAATCACATATGGTTGCCTCCAGCCAGGTTACCCTCCAAAGGTATATCCTCAGGCACATACTTCGTATTACCTTCCTCAGGAATATACCCAAGCTGCCTGTCAGCCACCTCCAGCTGATGAGCACCCTCCACACCGCAGCTATGTTCACAATCCCCCTAATAATTATGATACAGATAATTATCAACAAGATGACCGTCCTGTACCCAGTCAACATCGCCCTACGTGCCAGACTCAGCAGACCAGTCGCTCCACCGCACCCACATGTCACTACACTGGCCCTGATCAATCTCATCTAGACATCTTACAATAGGTAACTGGCAAACCTGTGTCTAACACCCCTGTCATGGCAGTATCTACAGTGGACAAAGGGGGGTCTCTCGCTACAGTAGTCCTACCCATAGAGGATCATCCTACTACCTTTTTAGTTGACATAGGTGCAGCCCGCAGTGTTCTCAGAGAACAAGACCTGCCTGACTCATCTTACCTATCCAACACAGATGTCTCTTGTGTAGGTGTTGATGGTATCCCTAGAAACAACCCGTTAACTAAGCTCTTGCGGGTGGGTTCAGACTTTCTCTCACAGTTTTTGTCTCTTCTACTTGTCCAATTAACCTATTAGGTGCTGATGTTCTGTCCCATCTTCAAGCTTCTATCTCCTTCACCGCTGATGGCCAGGTTCAATTATTAACCCCCCTTTCTCGCAAAGATACTTCTGTTCTTTGCTCTTTGCCCTTACTGTTAAACATGACTTCCCCCTCCGAGGAGGTAAGGGTCCCAGATGCCACCAGTGCCCTGGCTAGGGTCCCTACCAAACTTTGGTCTACAGGCCCAGATGACATTGGACGCCTAAGAGTCCCACCCGTGGTTGTCACGCTACTAAAGGGAGCTAATCCACCACGAAGACCACAGTACCCATTAAAGCCTGCACAAGCCCTTGCCATCTCCAAACAAGTTGAAAGTCTGTTGGCAAAAGGCGCTCTGGTAAAGTGTGTGTCAGAGTGTAACACCCCTCTATTTCCAGTGAAGAAGAAGACTTGAAAAGGCCAACCTGACCAATACCGTATGGTTCAAGACCTCCGCGCTGTTAATGATGTCACCAACAGAGACACTGCTGTTGTCCCGAATCCACATACACTGTTGTCACAAGTCCCTCCAACAGCTAAATTCTTCACTGTGGTTGATCTTGCAAACGCCTTTTTCAGCGTGCACTTGGATCCCTCTTGCCAATATCTGTTTGCTTTCACACATGATCGCCAACAGTACACTTGGACTGTCATGCCTCAAGGTGCACAAAATTCCCCTACTCAATTCGCCAAAGCTATGTCAACTGTCTTAGAACCTTGGCAGAAGTCTCACCCTGACGTGGTCCTGCTACAGTAAGTGGATGATCTACTCCTCTGTGTGGATGATCTTCCAACTGCTGAACAAAATTCTGAAGATCTCCTTTGTTTCCTCGCTGAAGAAGGATGTAAAGCCTCCAGAACAAAACTTCAGTGGTGCCGGCCCTCTGTGGTCTTCTTGGGACATTGCCTTTCCCATGGCACCCGTCACCTAACAAAGAACAGAGTACTTGCTATTACCAATCTCTCTCTCCCGTCTACTCACCAAACTCTTCATGCCTGCTTGGGCCTCAACACATACTGCAGGTCTTGGATCCCTGAGGCTTCTCAGCTCATGCAACCTCTCTATGATGCCTTGAAGACTGAACCATTTTCATTGTCTTTAACAGCTCGCTCCTGCTACTATGCCCTTCAAAGGGCCATCTCCTCTGCCCCAGCTTTGGGCCTACCTAACTATCAGCAACCATTCAAACTTTTTGTCTCTGAAAAGATGGGCCATGCTTCAGGGGTCCTTACACAATCGCATGGTTCCCATCAACACCCTATTGGTTATTTTTCATGCATGCTAGACCCTGTGGCTCAAGGCGGTCCTTCTTGTTTAAATGCTGTGTTTGCTGCCAGTGCCCTGCTGGACAAAACTAATGACTTTGTTCTAGGACATAAACTCACTGTCCTTGCTCCCCATGATATCACGGCCATCCTGAATCAAGTCCAACCGAAACATCAATCCTCCCAGAGACACCTCCGCCTTCAAACCTCCCTCCTCTTTTCTGATAACGTCACCCTACAAAGATGTTACTCTTTGAACCCGGCCACTCTTCTGCCACTTCCCAAGGGGGGAGTACCACAATACTGCCAAAAAGTGGCCGGCATGAACATGCACTGATCATAGTGGATATGTTTTCAGGATGGCCAGAAGCTTTTCCTGTCACTAATCTCACTGCTAAGACCACAGCAAAGCACCTACTTACCAAAATCATCTGCAGATATGGAGTTCCTGAGGTGATTGAAAGTGACCAGGGAACATCCTTCACCGCGTTGCTAATCAAGGAAATCTGGCAGCACTGGGGGTGACCCTTGCATTCCACACACCCTATCACTCACAGAGTAATGGTAAGGTAGAACGCATGAATGGCTCCTTGAAAGCCAGAATGCTTAAGATGGCCCAAGAAACTAACCTACCCTGGCCGGAAAGTCTTCCCATAGCACTATTTAGTGTAAGGTACACTCCAAGAGGGAGATTTAGCTTATCCCCCTACGAGATTTTATTTGGTACAGCACCCAAGTTAGGCTGTTATTTTCCTCAACAACTTCAAATTCAGTCATATGCAATGGTAGATTATATATCTGCACTCTCTCATGCCTTGACCAAAATCCATGCACAGGTGTTTTCTTCTATTCCAGATCCAGAATCAAACACAGGTACATATAAACTCCTTCCTGGTGACTGGGTTATGGTCAAGAAATTCCTGAGAAAGCACACTCTTGAGCCAAGGTTTGATGGTCCATTCCAAGTCCTATTGACCACGTCTACCTCGGTAAAATTGGCTGGGAAGAATACCTGGATACACGCCTCGCACTGTAAGAAAGTTCCTGATCCAGAGGAAGCAGATCCCGCTAAACTATGAGCTTCCTGTGTCTATTTCTGCTGCCAGGCCTATTAAAGGCCCAACATGTTGCTATCACCAAATATAATCGTGTTTACACATTCTGGTATAACTCTTCAAACACACATGTAGCTACTTTTACCTTTGATTACTGTGATATTGTTCCTTGTACTTTTCCACAATCACAACACTCAGCAATATACAAAGACATACCCAATAGAAAGGACCCATACATTTGTGTGACAGGTGACCATTGGGGACATCATTGTAGTACCTGGAAAGCAGCAGGTTGGAACATAGGCCGACCATGGGGCTACAGACCACAAAGCGCCTTGGATAGACACGGTTAACCCTTATTACACAGAATGACCTTATGTAAACCAACAGGGTCTACCCCAATGAAACTCACCTTAAACATAGAACATCCCAGCCCAGGAGACACTGGAGAGTATGTAATGGGGATGTACTGGAGAGGGGGTGGCTCATATAACAAGTTGGGGACCTTCTATTTACAAGACATGCATTCATCACCTGACTGGGTAGACTCTACACACATGATCACGAATCCTCTAAAACCACACATTAAAACTCTTAAGGACATGGTGGCAATTGCCAATCCTACATTCGAGGACACTATGGCTGTGGAGACCAGTTTTTCAGATACCAATCTATGGCGTGAGTGGATGAGGTATAATGCTAATTCACACAATAAAACTAACTGTTATGTCTGTGGCGGGGCCAGACCCCATCTGGGTACAGTGCCTTTTAATCTACCCCCTGATGTTGAGATGTGTTTTCTAAGCCTCTATGTACAATCAGCCACAAACTCATCAGTATGTGAATCATGGAAAAAGGCATATCCAATAACTCAAGGGAATCTCAGGCCACCTGATGGAATCACAGTGTATCCGGGTAATTACACTTGCTACACTATACAAGGAACCACAGGTAAATTTGTGGGTAGTTTCCCTCCCGGCTACTGTGCCACCTATCGGACACCTCCCACTACCTTATTGGTAAATCAATCAAGTCCTTGGGAGACATTTATTGGCTATGTGGTGATATGCAACTCAGATCTAAAATGACTGGCCTGTGGTGGGGAGAATGCACTCTGACCAAAGCCATCATGCCTATACATACAATTTCTGATAACCACCAAGGCCCACTTGATTCCCCACACACGTACTTCAGAATAAAAAGAGAAACCCCTATTCAAGGTAGTTTTGACCCACATATATATATCAATGCCATAGATGTACCAAGGGGGGTACCAAATGAGTTCAAGGCCAGAGATGAGGTTGCGGCAGGATTCAAATCCTTGATCCCACTCATCACCGCTAACAAAAATGTTAACTGGATTAACTATATCTATTAAAATCAGCAACGTTTTGTCAATTATACTAGAGATGCCCTTCAAGGCTTGGCAGAACAATTGCAGGCTACCTCCCAAATGACATTCCAGAATCGAATGGCCTTAGAAATGATCCTAGCAGAAAAGAGGGGGTGTAAAATACTCCACGACACTATGACATGCTGTACCTTCATTCCAGATAATACAGGCCCCAATGGTAAAGTAACCATGGCCATAGAGAAATTAGAAAGTCTCTCTGCCGAATTAAAAAAGAACTCAGGGGTCTCCAATTCATAGGACAGATGGTTGGGATGTATGAGTGGATGGCAGAGAGTTCTCTTTCAAGTAGGTATGGCAGTTCTTACAGTAGTGATTCTCCTCCTCTTCCTGGTTTGCTGCGTGATGCCCTGGGTGCAAAGGTACTTACAAAAGACTGTAGATCAGACAATTGACCGCAGCACATCTACATTCCTACATCAAGATATTGACGATATAGACTGTGACACACCGCACACACCTCTTCAGTCCCACCACCTCAAAAGGACAACTACTTCTTTATAGGAACAGCACAGAGACAGCGTCTGTCTCCACGGGTAGGAGTCTGACACGGGAGATGTAGTGGGTTAGCCACTACGGGATAACAGCACAGTGAAGCGTTCGAGGCCTGTTCAGACAGATGAGCTGCAGCCAAGTAGGGACATTATTAGGGTCAGTTAATAGTTATCTCTTTAGTAAATAGTCATTTTAAGGGGGGACTGTTGTGGACAAAAATATTAACCCAATTCATATTAATAAAATGCCTATTTACTCAGCATAACCACAATCAGCATTATTCAACCTTATATGTGATTTACCTAAAATGGCCGCTAGGGAGTTTCCCTTTGACATCGACTAACACCCTCATTAACAAGATGGCGCTGGAATCTGGGGGAGACCTCCAAGATACCAGTGATATCACACCCGCTAGGAAGGGCACTAAATGAACCACTTAACAACTAACCAATTATTGATGTATTATTCCATGTTATCTCTGACAATGCATATGATGTAATTTTGCTTTATAAGGGGCATGCCGTCCCCCCCAGAATAAACATTCCTCAAGTTTTTCATTAACCCGAAACCTGTGTCTGGTGTGAATTACTTCAGGAGCGTGTACGCATCTTTTTAAATTTGGCCGGAGGCAGATACGCAAGATAATCAATTGATTGATTGATTCCACATCACCCAGAAACTTTTATGTTCATCATCAAGGCATTATGCTAACCTGAGAGGTTAGGCGATGACATCAGGAGCTTCTACTTGCTTTTTACTCTGTGTAATGATACGAGACAGGGGTTTGCATTATCACTATACTATTTGTTTTTTCTCTCTCTCCTATACAGTTTCTGCATACACAGATGATGTCTTAATCATCCCAAGCCCAATAGGACACTTCTGAGAGCCAAATGCCCCACTATTGCAATCTCATTAAACCAGATCTATCTTTTTTGACCCCATTCTTTTGAAACTAGAACTTTCCCACTTGCATGAGAGATCAGCATTTAAGGGACTGGAGAAAGCTACTTTGCAGAGATTTATGTATTCTTCACCAAATAATTAACAGTTGATCTTCAAATAATCTCTCCACTGAGTCATGATGACTACTTTACTTTCTGGTTACAAACTTTGCAACTATCTAAAATTTCCATAGAACAGTTGCTATAACACTTTAATAAATACGATCAAAATAATGTTTCTAATTTAATAATCAGAACATTGTATATGACTACGGTCATTCTAGGCTTTTTAAACATGACATAGCCAATTGGAAACTTTATTGTAGCTTTTCAGGAACCTCAATAAGGTGTACGCCTTTCGTGCCTCATGGGCACTTCATCAGAGACAGTATCTGGTGAAATGCCTGTGAGGTACGAGACATGTAAGCATCATAGTGCGTATCTCTTTCCTCTGCTGTACAGTGTAAGCCATGCATTTTAACCCCTTAAGGACTGAGCCAAATGTACACGTTGTGATCAAAACAAAACTAAAACAAAACTTTGAATTTGTGCTATATGTCTGTTCAGGCGTAATTCACCTCTTTCATATTATGTGCACCCACACTTATTATATATCATTTTATTCAGGAGAAACCGGGCTTTCATTTAACATCAAATATTTAGGTATAAAACATAATTTAATATGAATAAAATATAAAAAATGGGAGAAAATAAGAATTTTAAAAAAATGTTTAGTTCTACGTGACTTTCTAACTGTAAATGTCATAATACTGTTTGATTTTACTGCAATAAAATACATATATTTGTATTCAGTGATGCCTCACGTGTAAAACAGTACCCCCTATGTACAGGTTTTATGGTGTTTTGGGAAGTTAGAGGGTCAAATATAGCATGTTACATTTTTCAGTTTTTTCACATTGAAATTCGCTAGATTGGTTACGTTGCCTTTGAGACCGTATGGTAGCCCAGGAATGAGAATTAACCCCATGATGGCATACCATTTGCAAAAGTAGACAACCCAAGGTATTGCAAATAGGGTATGCACAGTCATTTGTAGTAGCCACTTGGTCAGAAATACTGGCCAAAGTTAGTGTTAATATTTGAAAATGCAAAAAACTAAATTGAACGTCAATTTTGGCCAGTGTTTGTGACTAAGTGGCTACTAAAAAAGACTGGACATACCCCATTTGCAATACCTTTGGTTGTCTACTTTTGCAAATGGTATGCCATTATGGGGGTAATTCTCATTCCTGGGCTACCGTACGGTCTCAAAGCCGAATCTGGCGAATTACAATGTGAAAAAACTGAAACGCAAGCCTTATATTTGACTCTCTACCTTTTGAAAATACAAATACAAATACATGAGGGGTACTGTTATCTTTGGGGGACTTCGCTGAACACAAATATTAGTGTTTCAAAACTGTAAAACGTATCACAACAATTATATTGTCCGTATAAGTGCCATTTGGGTGTGAAAATGCAAGAAATGTCACTTTCACTGACAATATCGTCGTTGTAATACAAGTTACTGTTTTGAAACATTAATATTTGTGTTCAGCGAAGTCTTCCGAGTAAAACAGTACCCCTCATGTACAGGTTTTATGGTGTCTTGGAAAGTTACAGGGTTGAATATAGTGCTAGCAAATTAAATTCCCTGGACTTTTGGCCTGGGTTGTCAGGCCGGTCCTAATTGTAATTAATAAAATTACCTTATTATGTAAAATTATGACATAAATATATATGTAGAATTATTATATATATGTGTGTGTGTATATATATTTTTTTAATTATTTTTATTTATATATAGGTATATATAGTGATATATACGTATATACTTATGTATATAGATATATATTATTTTGTTCTACATGTATTTTGATATCAATATATATATATATTAATTTTAAAATACAGATAGAACGAATTTACACATAAATATTTTTTATTTATTTATTTTTTATTTATTTTGTTATTTAATTTTTTAATGTATTTACAGATTTTTTTATTTTATATTATATATAAATATATATAATGTAAATTATTTATATATTTAATCAATATCATTGTACGTGTATTTTGATATTAATATATATTTATAATTATATATATATTAATATTAAAATACACATAGACAGGTTATGTGTATATATGTGTATGTGTATGATCTAAGTATATATAATGTTATTTTACACTGTTTTAAACTTAAATTATTTTTTTTTCAGACAGCAGGGGGAGTACCTGTCATTACAGGCATTCCCACTGCTGGCAATGCCTTGGACGGCTATGCCGTCCATGTGATCGTGAGGTCCTCGCAAGAAACTCGTGATCACATGGCCCAGGGGGGCCGAAGAGGACGGAGGGGGACTCCCTGGGCTCCCAAGTAAGTACCCATACCACGATCGCCGGTTCCTTAAGGACGGCATAGAAAGGCCTCTATCCTTAAGGGGTTAAATGAAGAAATAAAGGTAGATTTAAAAACATTTAATTTGTCTACACTTTACTTTCTGGTTACAAACTTTGCAACTATCTAAAATGAAGAAATAAAGGTAGATTTAAAAACATTTCATTTGTCTACACTGGACATCTATATTTCCCTGTTTAATCAGCTGTCTAAAAAAATTAAACAATTGCGTGTAGCAACACCCTGTAACAGCCTAAGTCCATATTTAGAACAATGTGATGATTTTGTGACTTCAACCAGCTACAAACTAAATATGTTTTCAAATGATTTAAAGA